>JAQPZY010001313.1:0-387500 GCA_029931535.1 Margaritifera margaritifera
AAGGACAATGTTACAACGGGGAAAAATAACAGAATAATGCAAAAGACAGGGGTAAAAGAAAGATACCGAAGTAGGTCTACTACAATAACAATCGGATTTGGTTATGCTAATACTCGTATGTAAATAATGACATCAACTTCTCGCCAAGGCAACTATCTATCTTCGTAGATGAAATCAATGAATGAATAAATGAATAAATGAATATGGAATATGTCACTCCTTAGTTTTAGTCCGTGAGTGCGCGTTTTTGTAATCTCATTCATCACCAGTTGCCAATATTGAGGCATATTCCTTTTCAGAAATATTTTTTATTTTGTTGTTGTTGTTTTTTTATTTATTTTGGGATGCTTGTAGAACAAGAGAAGGCTTATTTTGCAGGAGCCTGCTTGGTTTTCTTTGGCAGAAGAACAGCCTGGATGTTAGGCAACACACCACCTTGAGCAATGGTCACTCCTGATAGGAGCTTGTTCAAAACTTCGTCATTGCACATGTCCAGCTGCAGATGACGGGGATTGATTCTGGTCCTATCTACCTTAGCTTTTATACCCCCAAGAGGGATTGAAATGTACAGTGGCATTAACGAATCAGAAGAGAGCTTACATAAAATCTAACCAATCAGAAGGTTTCTTGTATATGGGATTCGGAAAAGGATGTTTTCGATCACGTCCGCGTGAATGATTTTGATTTTATATTATTGTATTGTATTGTATTGTATTTCTTGTATGTTGTGGATGTATACTTATTTAATTTTCTTTGCTGCTAGTGAAGGATGATACTTGTGTTAGTATTGCTGTTGTTTGCTTGACGTTTTCATCGACCTCTTTGTAAATGTGTGCTCAGTACCGAATACTTGTAAGATGTTTTGAACAAGATCATACTTTGCCTTGGTTGTTCTCTATTTATACAAGTCTTTTATAATTAGATTTGGATACATGTGAAGGGTACTATTGCTTCTTTAGAAGCATGGCAACCTCGTGAATGATTTCTTTTCTAGGGATATGTATGTCCCTGAAAAGGACCGTTTTGATATTTGGATCTACACAGTATGTTTACTTGCTACTGGTGTACTTTGTAACAGCCTTGGTTCCCTCGCTTACGGCATGCTTAGCAAGTTCAGCGGGTAGAAGTCGGAAAGCTGTCTGGATTTCTCTGCAAAATAAGCCTTCTCTTGTTCTCCAAGCATCCCAAAAAAATAAAAAAAACAGCAACAACAAAAAAAACCAATTATTTCTGAAAAGGAACATACCTCAGTATTATCAACTGGTGATGAATGAGATCACAAAAACACGCACTCACGGACTAAAACTAAGAAGTGACATTTTCCATATTCATTTATTCATTTATTCATTCATTGATTTCATCTACGAAGATACATAGTTGCCTTGGCGAGTAGTTGATGTCATTATTTACATACGAGTATTAGTATAACCAAATCCGATTGTTATTGTAGAAGACCTTCTTCGGTATCTTTCTTTTTCCCCTGTCTTTTGCATTATTCTGTTATTTTTCCCCGTTGTAACATTGTCCTTATACAATACATACTAGTAAATCCAAAATGTAGTATGATTGGTTTTCCCTCTTTTATTTTCTTAGCGTCGCTGTCTACTGAGTCACTTTGTATGTCTATACATTATCCAAGTCCAAGACACCGCAGGTAGCAACAGCAGCTAAAAAACGTAGGGTTAAGAGCAATAATAAGAAGAAGACAGCTAACAAAATCAACTGCAGAGAAAAAGTAAAAAAAAGCCAAGAAGGCCGAGACCCCAAAGAAGAAGGCAACTAGCAAGCCTCGGCAAGTAAGGGTGCCCATAAGGCCACCATCAAAGCAAAGGCCCAGCGGATTAGGACAGGAAGAAGGCAATAAGGTGGAGGGAATTCTACGGAATCTACATCTACAAAGTTCAGAAACCGCTACACCCACACACCGCTATCTCAAGCAAAGCTATGTGTATCATGAACAGTTCTGTCAACGATATCTTCGACAGAATCGCTGCAGAAGCTTTAAGACTGGCACACTACAACAAGCGCTCTACAATCACTAGGAGAGATACCCAGTCAGCTTTCCGACTTCTACCCACTGAACCTGCTAAGCATGCAGTAAGCGAGGGAACCAAGGCTCTTACAAAGTACACCAGTAGCAAGTAAACATACTGTGTAGATCCAAATATTAAAACGGTCCTTTTCAGGGACATACATATCCCTAGAAAAGAAATCATTCACGAGGTTGCCATGCTTCTAAAGTAGCAATAGTACCCTTCACATGTATCCAAATCTAATTATAACAGACTTGTATAAATAGACACCCACCAAGCCAAAGTATGATCTTGCTCAAAACATCTTACAAGTATTCGGTACTGTGCACACATTTACAAAGAGGTCAATGAAAACGTCAAGCAAACAACAACACTAGCACAAGTATCGTCCACTAGCACCAAAGAAAATTAAATAAGTGACAACATACAAGAAATACAATACAATAACGTAAAATCAGATTCTTTCACGCGGACGTGATCAAAAACATCCTTTTCCGAATTCCATATACAAGAAACCTTCTGATTGGTTAGATTTTATGTAAGCGCTCTTCTGATTCGTCAATGCCACTGTGAATTTCAATTCCTCTTGGGGGTATATAAGCTAAGACAACCAATGGACCAGAATCATTCCCCGTCATCTGCAGCTGGACATGTGCAATGACGAAGATTTGAACAAAGACTAAAACCTACTGGGAAAACCAGAAAACATCAGTTTCCAGTAAGGAACAAAAGAACAAAAACGCGTCTGCAGTGGACAAAAAATCAACACAAACTAGGACAACAACCAAGACACCTACCCAAACAGAAACAAGTTCTAAAGACACAAACAAGACAAACACAACAACAACAACAAAAGAAAACCCGCAAAATAAAGATTCAAGTACAAATGAAAAAACAAAAGAAAACACACAAAAAATGACACCATAGAATACGGATAATTACAAAATAAATAGAATAACATAAGACAACCAATGAAAATTAATAAGACTCACTCTAAACAATCAACATGGATTCAAATCGCAAAATTTTATCAATAAATGTAAATGGTATAAATATGGAAAAAATAAATAAACTGTACAACGCAACACTAAACTATGATATAATAATGCTACAAGAAACTCACAACCTAACCAAAGAACAACAATATCAAATAGAAAAAAAAATTAACACAGTAGTAGTGACTAACAATAACACAAATGAAACATATGCAGGAGTAACTTGCATAATTAGAAACATATAAAATAACCTAACATGGGAAAAACTAGAAACCTTGGCACCCTTTAAGGGAAGATTAATACATTTAAAAGTAAACGAATGGCACATACTAAACGTGTATGTACCATCAGGATACAGTCAAAATAAACTTAAATTTATAGAACACCTCACAAAATATATACAAAACATTAACACTGATAAAATTATAATTGCGGGAGATTTTAACTGGGTAGAATTAGAAATAGATAGGACAACTGGTCTTTCAAGGAAAGACAACCGACAACGTCCAACAATCATGGATTTCTTAAATAAGAATAAACTAATGGATGCATACAGAATAGAAAACCTAATTCGCAGAGAATTCACCTTTAACTACGGAAACAACCAAGGAAGCAGACTGGACAAATTCTATGTTACAAAAACGATAAAGGATAGTGTTAAGGAATGCAACATAGAGGACCTACATATAGCAGACCATAAAGTAATATACATACATCTAAAAGCCGTAAAAAGGGCAAAGTGGGGACGAGGTTTTTGGAAACTCAATAACTCACTTTTAACGGATATGGAATACATAGGAAAAATAACCAGAATATTAAAACAATATAAAGACCGCGAAACATATGATATAATAAGAGAATGGGAGCAACTTAAACAAGAAATTAAAAAAGAAACTCTGATTATAAGCTCTCTAAGGAAAACAAAAAGAGCAACAGATAAAGAAGAAACAATAAGAATAATAAATGCAGCAACCACAAACAAAACAGACAAAGAAGCAGCTCAAATAAAATACAATAAGCTTATAGAATATGAAAGAAGAGGTGAAGAAATAAGAGCGGGAAAATTCAGCGACATATACAAAGAAGCGAGGGGAATATATAAAAGGGAAAATGTGAGAAAAGGAAAGGAAAAAAACATAGCAATATTAAAAAGAGATAACAATACATATACCAACAAAGAGGACATACTGGATGAAATAGAGATGTTCTATAAAAACTTATACACTACGCAAAAAATAGAAATAAATGAAATAGGGAATTACACCAAGGATATACACTTCACACAAATAGAGACAAGCGGGAAAAATGAATGTGATAGCCCAATAACCATAGAAGTAGTAAGAAAAGCAATAGACCAATTAAATAAGGGAAAATCACCAGGATCAGACGGACTAACCACAGACTTCTATAAAACTTTCAAAATACACCTAATTCCAATACTAGAAAACCTATATAATAACATATACTTAAAAGGGGAAATGACAAAAGGGATGAGGGAGGGAATTATAACACTAATATACAAAGGGAAAGGAGAATCAGAATTCCTAAAAAAAACTGGCGCCCAATATCGCTACTAAATACGGATTACAAGATATTAAGTAAAATACTAACCAATAGAATCAAAAAATGTATGCCGGCAATAATTAATAACAACCAAAGCTGTGGGGAGGAAGGGAGGAATATTCGAAACAATATACTAACGATAGAGACAGCGATAAACTACATCAACCTAAGGGGAGACAAAGGAGCAATAATACTATTTGACCAAGAAAAAGCTTTTGACAGGATAGAGCATAACTATATAGAGGACATCCTTAAAAAATTTGGTTTTGGTGAGCACTTCACCACGTGGGTAAAAATCTTATACACAAATATAATATCAAAAGTACAAGTTAATGGGACATATACTCAAAGCTTTCACATAGGAAGATCGGTGAGACAGGGGTGCTGACTTTCAATGCTGCTGTATGTAATAGCACTAGAAGCCTTATGTAAAAAAATAAACATAAACACAAATATCAAAGGATTAAAAATACCAAACCTAAAGGCGGAACTAAAAATGGTGCAGCACGCTGATGATTGCACCAACTTCATCAGCGATGAAAACTCTTTCAAACATCTGGAGAATGAATTCACAAACTTTGGAAGAGCGTCGGGCTCATCACTAAATCATGAAAAAACAGAAATTCTATTAATTGGGAACTGGAGGGGGAATCACCCAGGTCTACCACCTCACTTGATCAAGAAACAGATTAAAACTCTAGGAACTCTCTACGGACAAAACGCAACCTCAGATAACTATAAATAGATCATAGAGCTACTTCAAACAAACATTGCTCTATGGTCCTGCGAAAATCTGAACACCATAGAGAGAGTACAAGTTGCTCAAACTTACATGTACAGTAAAATTGCATATAAATTAAACAATATAGACCTAACAGATAACATGCTAGATGAGATTGACAAAACAATCATAGACTTTATATGGAAAGGTAAACTCCATTACCTTCCAAGGGAATATTTATATAAACAAAAAAAAGAGGGAGGATTAGGCATCCCCCATATGCGCTACAAGAAAACAGCCAACATTATAAACAGAACAAGAAATATAACTATAAAGAAAGAACATGCTTGGTCAGCATTGTACATGTACTGGTTCGGATACCTGTTAAAACACGAACCAGACATATACAAAAATAATAAAATCACGAAATTACTAAAACCGCCGAAGGAATTGAAACATATCACAAAAACAATACTTACACATCGAGACACAGGAAAGACAGCAACATATACTTGATAATTAAAACGCCAATAGACATTAAAGCTAAGCCCAGAGTGCAAGTTAACCATCCAGAAGTAAACTGGAAACAAGTATGGGGAAACTGGTCACAAATAAAATCAACAGAAATGCAGAGTATGTTGTACAAATTCTTGCATGATGTATGGTTCACTGGAGAATTGGCACCGCGAATAAACATTATCAAAAAAATGCCAAATTGCCCGATCTGCAATAGGGGACCATACACCAAAAAGCATGTAATACTCAAATGCAAATCACTTCAAAACGATAGGAACGCCTTAATAAACAATATAAAAACACTATACATTTTCAACGAAAAACAACTATTATACACAGACAACATAGGAAATAAAAACATATACAACAAAGTCCGAGATTTTATAATCAATGCAATGATGAAATGCGGTAGAATAACCCCAGTGGACCATAGAACAAACAAGATAAACGTAATAGGATTTACGAACAACAATTAACGGTCCATATCTATAAATGCATTTTTTTTTTTTCTTTTTTTTCTTTTTTTTCTTTTTTTTTTTTTTTAGTGGGATGAGGGCGAAGGACAAATTCCCTCTTAAAGGGAGTACCTTTAAGGAGCTGGACCCCTCATCCCTGAAAAGTGTAAATAAAATAGTAGAAATGTATACCATATATTCTATAACATCTAATAAGAACTTCGCAGTGCTAACATAATCTAACAAACAGATAGGAACAAAATGGAACAGATTTAAATACGGGGGATGGGGGTATGTAACTCAAAGTAGGATATGAGGACGAGTGACACCGAGGCTACAGGGCTAACGCGAAGTAGTAAGGGTCACATCAGAGTACCCGAAAAATGAGGCATAACCGATATAAACATTACAAAACAAGAAAACAAGGGGAAAACAAGAAAATATACTAACAACTGCGAAATTCTACCATGCCTACACGCATCTCAGACACACAAACCAACCATACTTTTTTTTTTTTTTTTTTTTTTTTTTTTTTTTTTTTTTTATATAACTTGTAGCATAAATAGGAAATAAAACTTGGAAATCTTAAATATGGTCTTAGAAACCAGAGCAAAAGGACACAGGGGGAGCACAAGTATGGCCTATGGATGGAGGAAAGGTACCATATAATAAAATCTGCAAACCATGATACCTACAACATGGGCCAACAAATTTTGCGCCACCAGCATCCAATTTTGAATCTCCTTTAAGAGATTATACATCTTGGAACTTATTTCAAAACTATATATATGCATATATTTTTTTATCTTCTCTTTAAAAGTAAATAACAACTACAACAAAATTTGGAGACTAAAAGGCCAGTCCAAACAAGAATACAGGGGTTTATAGCACACGATAACACAATATAGCAACATACATATAGCATACACTGGACTTCTAAAAGATCCCTGGCAAGGATCACTGAAAACAACTTTTATAACATGGCAAGGAAACCAGCCGCAAGGGCAATACCTGAGGAGGGGAGTACAAGCCATGGAGTAAATTCTTTAGGCACAGCGTGGAACAATTGGGAACCTGGAAACGGGTTTCAAATCAAGTACGCCCTTCAAAAATAATATACAAAAAGGAACCCTAGTCTAAAAAGTAACAATAAAATTTTCTTTTCAAAATTCTTTTTGAATTTTTTCAAAACCCACAACAACAGACTTTATGTTGGTACAAACAGATATAAAAAGACCTTTTAAAAAACATTTCGGCACAAAGGGGGACACCTTAAGGGCTGATAGCTTAACATAGCTAGAGGTCTAAGAGGGGTCCACAAAAAAATAAAAATAAAAATAAAAAAAAGATTTGAACAAGCTCCTATCAGGAGTGACCATGGCACAGGGTGGTGTGTTCCATAACATTAAGGCTGTTCTTCTGCCAAAGAAAACCAAGCAGGCTCCTGCAAAATAAGCCTTCTCTTGTTCTCCAAGCATCCCAAAAAAATTAAAAAACAACAACAACAAAAAAACAATTATTTCTGAAGAGGAATATGTCTCAATATTGGCAACTGTTGATGAATGAGATCACAAAAACACGCACTCACAGACTAAAACTAAGGAGTGACATATTCCATATCCATATATTCATTTATTCATTCATTGCTTTCATCTACGAAGATAGATAGTTGCCTTGGCGAGTAGTTGATGTCATTATTTACATACGTCTATTAGTATAAACACATCCGATTGTTATTGTTGAAGACCTTCTTCGGTATCTTTCTTGTACCCCTGTCTTTTGCATTATTCTGTTATTTTTCCCCGTATGATTCGTTTTCCCTCTTTTAACTTCTTATCGTCGCTGTCTACTGAGTCACTAAATATGTCTGTACATTCTCCAAGTCCAAGACACTGAAGGTAGCAACAGCAGCTAAAAAACATAGGGATAAGAGCAATAATAAGAAGAAAACAGTTAACAAAATAAACTGCAGAGAAAAAGTCAAAAAAAGCCAAGAAGGCCGAGACCCCAAAGAAGAAGGCAGCTAGCAAGACTCGGCAAGTAAGGGTGCCCATAAGGCCGCCAATAAAGCAAAGGCCCAGCGGATTAGGACAGAAAGAAGACAATGAGGTGGAGGGAATTCTACGGAATCTACATCTACAAAGTTCAGAAACCGCTACACCCACACACCGCTATCTCAAGCAAAGCTATGTGTATCATGAACAGTTCTGTCAACGATATCTTCGACAGAATCGCTGCAGAAGCTTTAAGACTGGCACACTACAACAAGTGCTCTACAATCACTAGCAGAGAAACCCAGACAGCTTTCCTACTTCTAACCGCTGAACTTGCAACGCATGCCGTAAGCGAGGGAACCAAGGCTCTTACAAAGTACACCAGTAGCAAGTAAACATACTGTGTAGATCCAAATATCAAAACGGTCCTTTTTAGGGACATACACATCCATAGAAAAGAAATCATTCACGAGGTTGCCATGCTTCTAAAGAAGCAATAGTACCCTTCACATGTATCCAAATCTAATTATCAAAGACTTGCATAAATAGAGAACCAATAAGCCAAAGTATGATCTTGCTCAAAACATCTTACAAGTATTCGGTACTGTGCACACATTTACAAAGAGGTCAATGAAAACGTCAAGCAAACAACAACAATACTAACACAAGTATCGTCCTTCACTAGCAGCAAAGAAAATTAAATAAGTACACATCCACAACATACAAGAAATACAATACAATACAATACAATAACATACAATCAAATTCTTTCACGCGGACGTGATCGAAAACATCCTTTTCCGAATCCCATATACAAGAAACCTTCTGATTGGTTAGATTTTATGTAAGCGCTCTTCTGATTCGTCAATGCCACTGTACATTTCAATCCCTCTTGGGGGTATAAAAGCTAAGGTAGATAGGACCAGAATCATTCCCCGTCATCTGCAGCTGGACATGTGCAATGACGAAGATTTGAACAAGCTCCTATCATGAGTGACCATTGCTCAGGGTGGTGTGTTGCCTAACATCCAGGCTGTTTTTCTGCCAAAGAAAACCAAGCAGGCTCCTGCAAAATAAGCCTTCTCTTGTTCTACAAGCATCCCAAAAAAAAAAAAAAACAACAACAACAAAAAAACAATTATTTCTGAAAAGGAATATGTCTCAATATTGGCAACTGTTGATGAATGAGATCACAAAAACACGCACTCACAGACTAAAACTAAGGAGTGACATATTCCATATCCATATATTCATTTATTCATTCATTGCTTTCATCTACGAAGATAGATAGTTGCCTTGGCGAGTAGTTGATGTCATTATTTACATACGTCTATTAGTATAAACACATCCGATTGTTATTGTTGAAGACCTTCCTCGGTATCTTTCTTTTACCCCTGTCTTTTGCATTATTCTGTTATTTTTCCCCGTTGTAACATAGTCCTTATACAATCCATACTAGTTAAATCCAAAATGTAGTATGATTGGTTTTCCCTCTTTTAACTTCTTAGCGTCGCTGTCTACTGAGTCACTAAGTATGTCTATACATTCTCCAAGTCCAAGACACCGAAGGTAGCAACAGCAGCTAAAAAACATAGGGTTAAGAGCAATAATAAGAAGAAGACAGCTAACAAAATCAACTGAAGAGAAAAAGTCAAAAAAAGCCAAGAAGGCCGAGACCATAAAGAAGAAGGCAGCTAGCAAGAATCGGCAAGTAAGGGTGCCCATAAGGCCGCCACCAAAGCAAAGGCCCAGCGGATTAGGACAGGAAGAAGACAATGAGGTGGAGAGAATTCTACGGAATCTACATCTACAAAGTTCAGAAACCGCTACACCCACACACCCCTATCTCAAGCAAAACTATGTGTATCATGAACAGTTCTGTCAACGATATCTTTGACAGAATCGCTGCAGAAGCTTTAAGTCTGGCACACTACAACAAGCACTCTGCAATCACTAGCAGAGAAATCCAGACAGCTTTCCGGCTTCTACCCGCTGAACTTGCTAAGCATGCCGTAGGCGAGGGAAGCAAGGCTCTTACAAAGTACACCAGTAGCAAGTAAACATACTGTGTAGATCCAAATATCAAAACGGTCCTTTTCAAGGACATACACATCCATAGAAAAGAAATCATTCATCAGGTTGCCGTGCTACTAAAGAAGCAATAGTACCCTTCACATGTATCCAAATCTAATTATAAAAGACTTGCATAAATAGAGAACCACCAAGCCAAAGTATGATGCTGCTCAAAACATCTTACAAGTATTCGGTACTGTGCACACATTTACAAAGAGGTCAATGAAAACGTCCATCAAACAACAGCAATACTAACACATGTATCGTCCTTCACTAGCTGCAAACAAAATTAAATAAGTACACATCCACAACATACAAGAAATGCAATACAATACAATAACATAAAATCGAATTCTTTCACGCGTTTTGATCGAAAACATCCTTTTCCCAATCCCATATACAAGAAACCTTCTGATTGGTTAGATTTTATGTAAGCGCTCTTCTGATTCGTTAATGCCACTGTACATTTCAATCCCTCTTGGGGGTATAAAAGCTAAGGTAGATAGGACCAGAATCATTCCCCGTCATCTGCAGCTGGACATGTGCAATGACGAAGATTTGAACAAGCTCCTATCATGAGTGACCATTGCTCAGGGTGGTGTGTTGCCTAACATCCAGGCTGTTCTTCTGCCAAAGAAAACCAAGCAGGCTCCTGCAAAATAAGCCTTCTCTTGTTCTACAAGCATCCCAAAAAATAAACAAAAACAACAACAAAAGAAACAATTATTTCTGAAACGGAATATGCCTCAATATTGGCTACTGGTGATGAATGAGATCACAAAACCACGCACTCACGGACTGAAACTAAGGAGTGACATATTCCATATTCATTTATTCATTCATTGATTTCATCTACGAAGATATATAGTTGCCTTGGCGAGTAGTTGATGTCATTATTTGCATGCGAGTATTAGTATAACCAAATCCGATTGTTATTGTTGAAGACCTTTTTCGGTATCTTTCTTTTACCGCTGTCTTTTGCATTATTCTGTTATTTTTCCCCGTTGTAACATTGTCCTTATACAATACATACTAGTAAATCCAAAATGTAATATGATTGGTTTTCCCTCTTTTAACTTCTTAGCGTCGCTGTCTACTGAGTCACTTCGTATGTCTATACATTATCCAAATCCAAGTCACCGAAGGTAGCAACAGCAGCTAAAAAACGTAGGTTTAAGGGCAATAATAAGAAGAAGACAGCTAACAAAATCAACTGCAGAGAAAAACTCAACATACCACCCTGAGTAATGGTCACTCCGGATAGGAGCTTGTTCAAATCTTCGTCATTGCAGATGGCCAGTTGCTGATGACGATGAATTATTCTGGTATATTCTTCCTTAGCATTTATACCCCCAATAGGAATTGAAATGCACAGTGGCGTTGACTAATCAGAATTGCGCTTACATGAAATCTAACCAATCAGAAGGTTTCTTGTATATAGGATTCGGAAAAGGATGCTTTCGATCACGTCCGCGTGAAAGAAGTTTATTTTATGTTATTGTATTGTATTGTATTTCTTGTATTTTGTGGATGTGTATTTTTTCACTTTTCTTTGCTGCTGGTGAAGGATTATACTAGTGTTAGTATTGCTTTTGTTTGATATACGTTTTCAGTCAATATGTATTCGTCTTTTTTGGCTTCTTCTGCAAATGTGTGCACAGTACCGAATACTTGTAAGGGGTTTTGAAGACATCAAAACCTAGTTTCGTGGTTCTCTATTTCTGCAAGTCTATTATAATTAGATTGTGATACAAGTAAAGGGTACTATTGCTTCTTTAGAAACATGGCAACCTGGAGAAATATTTCTTTCCTAGAGATAAGTATGGCCCTGAGAAGGGCCGTTTTGATATGTTGATGTGCACACTATGTTTACTTGCTATTGGTGTACTTTGGTAACAGCCCAAGTTCCCTCGCTTACGGCATCCTTGGTAACTTCACCGAGTAGAAGTCGGACAGCTGTCTGGATTTCTCTGCTAGTGATTGTAGAGCGCTTGTTGTAGTGTGCCAGTCTTGAAGCTTCTGCAGCGATTCTCTAGAAAATATCGTTGACAAAACTGTTCATGCTACACGCAGCTTTGCTGGAGATACTGGTGTCTGGGTTCACCGGTTTCAGAACTTTGACGATGTAGATTCCGTAGGATTCCCTCCACCTCATCGTCCTCTTCCTGTCCCCAGTCCGCTGGGCCTTAGCTTTGGTGGTGAACTTTGTGGCGCCCTTACTTCTCGATGATTGCTAGCTGCCTTTTTCTTTGGGGTCTTGGCCTTCTTAGGTGATATAGTCTTCTTAAGCTTAGCTGATTTGGCCTTCTTTGGGGTCTTTGCCTTCTTCGGTTTTTCGGACTTTGTCTCTGCGGTTGATTTTGCTAGCTGTCTTCTTCTTCTTAGGGCTCTTAGCCTTGGGTTTTTTTAGCTGCTGTTGCTGCCTTAGGTTTCTTGGACTTGGAGAATGTATAGACATACGAAGTGACTCCGTAGACAGCGACGCTAAGAGTTTACAAGAGATAAAAGCAACCATACTACATTTTGGATTTACCAGTATGTATTCTATAAGGACAATGTTACAACGGAGAAAAATAAAAGAATAATGGAAAAGATAGGGGTAAAAGAAAGATACCGAAGAAGGTCAGCAACAATAACAAATGGATTTGGTCATATAAACACTCGTATGTAAATAATGACATCAACTACTCGCCAAGGTAACTATCTATCTTCGTACATGAAATGAATGAATGAATGAATGAATACATGAATATGGAATATGTCATTCCTTAGTTTTTGTCCGTGCGTGCGTGTATTTGTGATCTCATTCATTATCAGTTGCCAATATTCAGGCATATTCCTTTTCGGGAAAAATTATGCGGTTTTATGTTTGTTGTTGTTTTTTGCAATTTTTGTAGAGCAAGGGAAAGCTTATTTTCCAGGAGCCTGCTTGGTTTTCTTTGACAGAAGAACAGCCTGGATGTTAGGCAACACACCACCCTGAGTAATGGTCACTCCGGATAGTAGCTTGTTCAAATCTTCGTCATTGCAGATGGCCAGTTGCTGATGACGATGAATGATTCTGGTCCATTCTACCTTAGCATTTATACCCCCAATAGGGATTGAAATGCACAGTGGCGTTGACTAATCAGAATTGCGCTTACATAAAATCTAACCAATCAGAAGGTTTCTTGTATATAGGATTCGGAAAAGGATGTTTTCGATCACGTCCGCGTGAAAGAATTTGATTGTATGTTATTGTATTGTATTGTATTGTATTTCTTGTATTTTGTGGATGTGTACTTTTTTACTTTTCTTTGCTGCTAGTGAAGGATGATACTAGTGTTAGTATTGCTTTTGTTTGATGGACGTTTTCAGTCAATAGGGATTCGTCTTTTTTGGCTTCTTCTGCAAATGTGTGCACAGTACCGAATACTTGTAAGGGGTTTTGAAGACATCAAAACCTAGTTTCGTGGTTCTCTATTTCTGCAAGTCTATTATAATTAGATTGTGATACAAGTAAAGGGTACTATTGCTTCTTTAGAAACATGGCAACATGGAGAAATATTTCTTTCCTAGAGATAAGTATGGCCCTGAAAAGGCCCGTTTTGATATGTTGATGTGCACACTATGTTTACTTGCTATTGGTGTACTTGGTAACAGCCTTGGTTCCCTCGCTTACGGCATCCTTGGTAACTTCACCGAGTAGAAGTCGGACAGCTGTCTGGATTTCTCTGCTAGTGATTGTAGAGCGCTTGTTGTAGTGTGCCAGTCTTGAAGCTTCTGCAGCGATTCTCTAGAAAATATCGTTGACAAAACTGTTCATGCTACACGCAGCTTTGCTGGAGATACTGGTGTCTGGGTTCACCGGTTTCAGAACTTTGACGATGCAGATTCCGTAGGATTCCCTCCACCTCATCGTCCTCTTCCTGTCCCCAGTCCGCTGGGCCTTAGCTTTGGTGGTGAACTTTGTGGCGCCCTTACTTCTCGATGATTGCTAGCTGCCTTTTTCTTTGGGGTCTTGGCCTTCTTAGGTGATATAGTCTTCTTAAGCTTAGCTGATTTGGCCTTCTTTGGGGTCTTTGCCTTCTTCGGTTTTTCGGACTTTGTCTCTGCGGTTGATTTTGCTAGCTGTCTTCTTCTTCTTAGGGCTCTTAGCCTTGGTTTTTTTTAGCTGCTGTTGCTGCCTTAGGTTTCTTGGACTTGGAGAATGTATAGACATACGAAGTGACTCCGTAGACAGCGACGCTAAGAAGTTACAAGAGATAAAAGCAACCATACTACATTTTGGATTTACCAGTATGTATTCTATAAGGACAATGTTACAACGGAGAAAAATAAAAGAATAATGGAAAAGATAGGGGTAAAAGAAAGATACCGAAGAAGGTCAGCAACAATAACAAATGGATTTGGTCATATAAACACTCGTATGTAAATAATGACATCAACTACTCGCCAAGGCAACTATCTATCTTCGTACATGAAATGAATGAATGAATGAATACATGAATATGGAATATGTCATTCCTTAGTTTTTGTCCGTGCGTGCGTGTATTTGTGATCTCATTCATTATCAGTTGCCAATATTCAGGCATATTCCTTTTCGAGAAAAATTGTTGGTTTTTATGTTTGTTGTTGTTTTTTTGCGATTTTTGTAGAGCAAGGTTAAGCTTATTTTCCAGGAGCCTGCTTGGTTTTCTTTGACAGAAGAACAGCCTGGATGTTAGGCAACACACCACCCTGAGTAATGGTCACTCCGGATAGGAGCTTGTTCAAATCTTCGTCATTGCAGATGGCCAGTTGCTGATGACGATGAATGATTCTGGTCCATTCTACCTTAGCATTTATACCCCCAAGAGGGATTGAAATGCACAGTGGCGTTGACTAATCAGAATTGCGCTTACATAAAATCTAACCAATCAGAAGGTTTCTTGTATATAGGATTCGGAAAAGGATATTTTCGATCACGTCCGCGTGATGGAAAAAAACGATTTCCAGGAATTGAAGACGAGACCATTTCTTCATTTTAATTGCTGAGTGTTGAATCTATCTCTGATGGTCTTGAGCTATAAAATGATTTTCAAACAGGAAGCTGTGGTGACCTAATTGCATGTAAGAATGGCATCATATTCTTGTATGACCAACTAAATGTCATTAGAAGTCTTTGGTGAAAGCCCCATGTCAATATGACCATCCAATCTGGAGGAGCATAGCGACAACAAGATTTTCAAGATGGCCATTGTGACAGTCATATTGGCTGTAAGATTGGCACCATTTTATTTAGAGCCAACTAGATATCTTCAGAAGTCTTTTGGTGAAAACACACATATCAATGTAGCCATCCATTCAGGAGGAGTAGCAATAAGATATTCAAGATGGCCACCATGGTGGGCATATTTGTTTTCAGATTGGTGTCATTTCATTTAGGACCAACTAGACAATGTAAAAAACTAATGATGAAATCCCCATGTCAATACAACCATCTAGGTGGAGTAGTGACAACAATGTTTTCAAAATGTCAGCCATACTGGCTGTCAGATTGGCACTATGGTTCATTTGGGACCAACTTTGTGTGTAGAAGTAGCAATAACAAGATTTCTAAGATGGCTGCTATGGTGGCTATATTGGAGGTCAGATCAACACCATTTTCATTTAGAACCAATTAGACATTGTGAGAAGTCTACAGGTGAAAACCTCATGACCATTCACGAAGAAGGAGGATCATTAACAAGATTTTCAAGATGGCCACCACAGGATGATGGATAACAAACAACAGACCACCTCATTTATAATCATCCACAACCAATATCTTGATGACATAGGCCAACTTACCAAGTTTGATTAAAATTCTATCAAAAATACAGTCTCTAGAGTGCCAAAAAACCATCAGCCAAGCAAAAGCAACATCACCTCATTAATATGCATAGATCTCACCCATAATAAAAGTCATCAAACATCATGACAATATTAGCCTATTTAACAAGTTTTATTAAAATCAGGTCAGAAATACAGCCTCACAAGTGGTAAGAAGTGCAACGAATCACGTGGAAGATCACCTCATTATTATGCACAGATCTTTTTCATAATACAAGAGATTATATATCTTGACAATATAAGTCCATTTAAAAAGTTTTATAAAACAAAAGATCAGAAAGAGTTAATGAAGTGTTGACAAGCTTGACAACCAATCAGATGCTAAATCACCTCATTAATATGCATGGATCTTGTTTATAACTGTACTCATCCAGGACATTAATGATTTAAACCGATGTACCAGGTCTGATAAAACTGGATCAGAAATACACTCTCTAGGCTGGTAACAAGCTAAGCTAATCACATACAAGATTATCTCTTTTGTATATGTTGGTATTGCTCATTATCGATCTGAGATAATAATGATAAAAGCATACATTCCATGTTTGATGAAAATCAGATCAGAAATATTGCCTCCAGAGTGGTAACAAACTCGACTGAACATGGCTTCAAAATCTAATCAGGTCATCTATTCATGACCGCGATAATGTGTGCAAAATTTCATGGCTCATAAGTCCAATTGTTTTTGTGTTATCATCCAAAAAGATTTGGGACAGATATACAAAACAGACAGCAGCAAATAGTAATATGCCCCCTTCTGTTATTACATTGTGGGAATATTATATAATAAACAGTCTTGACAATTACATTTTGGAATACAGGTACACTGTGTGTCTTCAGGTGTGCAAAGCAATTACCTTTGAAATGAGAATTACAAAGAACTACCCCAGTGCACTGATTTGCGAGTAGTAGTTGTATGGCCTGTAAACTTTGTTAGAATACTATTTACCATTAGAACTTAACTTTTAATCAGCACCATATAGCCAGTATTGTCTTGTTGTGCAGTTAAACCCTTATACATACATACATACATACATACATACATACATACATACATACATACATACATACATACATACATGCATACATTCATACATACATACTGTTTACAAAGCTTTTATCTTTGTTGAACTAACAAGTCAGAGTTTTGCTAAGAAAACATTTATCTGAATAATGATGGCCTTGCTATGCAAAATACTGCATAATAATCATCCATTTCAGCTTTCAATGTTTATTTTTTTTAAAACCTTCAACACAATCATGTAAATTAGTTTTGTCATTTGATATTAGAACAATAATTGTTATCAAGTTTTTACACTGTACTATATATGGGAAGCAACTCTTGAGAGACACTAACCTTATCATAATCAGTTGCTCAAGTTACTTCTCTTTTATAATAATGTCATATTTGTATTTCTTTTTAGGAGAGACTGTGTCAGTCTTTACCGGAGTTTACTGTCTGTTACTCCAATTAAACGAAGAGGAGGGCTATAAACTAGGATAAACTGAGACTCCAGTCACCAATCTTATTTGCAATGCCATTTGAAACATCTCTGCATTCAGTTACTGCCTGATTCCCTGTTCCTTCTCCAGCTGTGTGTATATATGGCATAGGAAATGCAAAAAGCTGTATGCAATGAAAAACATGGCCACACTTCCACATAGGTACATAATAAAGTTCAGAATTCAAAAGCAAACTCTATTTCTGTCTTCCACTGTAATGAACAATTAGCTTTGCATACATCTATTTTTTGAAGCCTTAAAGGTATATAAATATATATATATATTATGTGTGTGTGTGATGCTTCTTTTTTCTTTTTTTTTTCCAATGAAAAACCAATGTCTAGCTTTGTTATGAAATAGCCAATGGTCAGTCAAGAGTGGTTATAATCATGCTTCTTTAGAAATGGCTTGATGTTTTCGATAAAGTACTGAGTAAAAAGCAATACTGGACATATAATGTTACTGGATGAATGTGCAGATGCATAGACAGACAAGGCTAATACTGTATGCCTCTACCACATTGAGAGAGAGAGAGGGAGAGAGAGACATTGCCTTCTCAGCTTGCATTGCACAGCTTTATACAAGTGTTTACATCAATACTAGACTCAATCTCATCCTTACAGCAAAATATGTATTGAAATAACATGCTTTCTGTTTACTAAGTAAGTTTTTCCTAACATGCATTTTCCTTAATCTGATCTTCATATGGTCTCATGTCACTTTCCTACTACTTACCAACGTTCAACAGGTATGAAAGATAAGAAGAAAAGGACTTGGCTGCCAGTCTACACATCAGTAAAAGCTGTCTTCAGATTTCATAAATCTCATGTAATATTTGACCACTAAAATGTAACATTATAGGAATAGTAAGAAAAGAAGTACAAAACAAATTCTTAGCTGTATATGATTTTAATCTTTTCTTTTCTTGTGAAAATTTTTTTGATATTTTCTAACCTGGAAGATCAGCAACATTTAACAGATCTGAAAGCTGTAAGGATGCATTGTGTCAAATGTGGTTAATTCAGGTTCGGAAGTTTTTGAGAATATGTAAAGAGCAACTATGAATGGACAGCACAAGAAATTATGATTGAATTAATATATGGATAAGCAGATTTGCTAACTAAGATATTATCCAATGATTCTGTTTTGGTGTTTTATGGCATAGCAACACAAATAGGTTACTTACTGCTGAGGCAATTGGTGTAAAGTGCCCAGTCCAAGAACACACCACAGTTGCCAACCTGGGATGATTTATGGTAGGATTCAAACCTGCACCCTTTTAGTCACAAGACTGACATTCTAACCAGTCTAACCCACCACAGATTATGTCGCCATTACTTGACCTTTACGACATACACGAAAATGCATAGGGCCTGTTCTATATGACATACAGGAAAATGCATAGGGCCTGTTCTATATGACATACAGGAAAATGCATAGGGCCTGTTCTATATGACATACAGGAAAATGCATAGGGCCTGTTCTACATCTTATGCCCATAGATGGAATTATACAATGTAATTAGTGTAAATAGTGGTTGACATTGAGTTAATTCTTTTAAATATGCACAAGTTTCTTTGCTCTTGGACTCGGATTGAATTAAATGTTAAGGTTTCTGACCCCTGTGCTTTATAACAATAATAATAATAATAATAATAATAATAATAAACTCTTTATTTTATGAGGGTATCTCAGTAATAACATACTTTTCTCCCCTGAGGCCCTCAGGGATACATTAAGTATAAAAGCACAAAGTGTATTTGATATCATCATCAACAGCAGCCACAGCAACAATATAATAATCTGCATCTCACCGCCATCATCCTGCTCAGTGTTGTCATTGTGTCCTTGTTGTTTCCATCCATATCATCATGATCACTACACCCAACAACAACAATAACAAGAAGTCTTCTTAAGCGGAAAAGTACTGAAAGACTGAGGACAGAATACAAAGCTATCATGGGAGAACAATGTATTATACATTTTTTATAATACTATAAAATGTTTATAATAACCCTGGGCTGTACAAAGTGGATCATCCAACATCTGAGACTGGTCCAATGTCTCAGTTGGGTAAAATAATCTTACTGATAAAATGTGTCATGTTTTCTTAGGTTGACAAAGGTGTCCTGTTTTCCCAGGTTGGCCCAATGTCATTGAGCTAACTGGGAAATTGGTCAGGACAAGTCACTTTTCCTAAGCCACTTGTCCTAGACATGAGGGTCCCAAAAAGAAAAGCACCCACTAAAGTAAACAGAAGACTTCATAAATTCAGCTTTTACTTGTATAAAAGATGTCACACTGTGTTAATCTATCCAAGGACAAGTTTATATTGGTCCTTGTCATGCAATGCATTCATCAAATCTGCATAAAAATTGGCAGACATCCTGAAATGATGACATATACACGAGAGACATTTCATTATAGAGAAAGTACTTATTGTGACAATTTTATGTAGTTAATAAACTTACTTTCCATGTTATTTGCTTGAATTTATTTCTGCTGTGGCACTGACAATTTCAATCAAAGATGATTCATACAAACTATGAAACTTAACACTAGAGTGAACTGCTGTGGCACTGACAATTTCAATCAAAGATGATTCATACAAACTATGAAACTTAACACTAGAGTGAACTGCTGTGGCACTGACAATTTCAATCAAAGATGATTTATACAAACTATGAAACTTAACACCAGAGTGAACTGCTGTGGCACTGACAATTTCAATCAAAGATGATTCATACAAACTATGAAACTTAACACTAGAGTGAACTGCTGTGGCACTGACAATTTCAATCAAAGATGATTCATACAAACTATGAAACTTAACACCAGAGTGAACTGCTGTGGCACTGACAATTTCAATCAAAGATGATTTATACAAACTATGAAACTTAACACCAGAGTGAACTGCTGAGCTTTATCAATATTTTAAAGATAACAATAATAGAAGAAACTGGCATACATGTATATTTATTACCATATATGTTCACTGATAAGCCGAGTACAACTGCAAACTGCACAGACCCAGAACTGCAGTCACATAATGCACTGGCATATCTGGGCCTGTGAGGTTTGTTGGGAGTAATTAGAACAAACAACACAGACCCTGATCTGCTGATCCATTATGCGATAGCAGATCAGGGTCTATGTTCTTTGTAGTTGGACTCTACTTATAAGCAAATATATATGGTAGCTGAAATCTCAGGCCACTAATTATGAATTCATTTATTTTCATCCATATTATGTTTTGTGGTTTTAAAAAAAATTACATAGTAGTCGGTACTTAAATTTATGGATGTGAGATTAGGCTCATATTATTTCAACAGAAGGATAATTTATTCCTTGTGTCTTTAAATATGTTGTTTGTAGCAAATAAAGAAACCAGCCAGAACCATTCTACTGGGGACCAGAAGTATTCAACCAGTACAACGACCGGTGCGATGATGCATGGCAGAGCAATAGGATTAGAATTGTTAACTAACAGCTGACATGTGTACACAGCACGCTGTTTATTGATTACCTTATTGTTGGAATTTTAGGGGTTTGAGGCCAAATGCGCAATGTTTTTTGGGGTTTTTTTTAGGTGTTATAAGTATTAAAGGAATCAAAGGTGGTCCATGATGCCTTCTGAGCCTTTGATGAAAATTGGCAGACCCTTAGCAGAGGTGAGATAAAATGAAGAGACCGACCATAAACAATGATTTTGGCAGAGACACTAGAGTAATTATATTGATTTTTGTCTTGTTTAATTGTTATTGTATTGTTCAAGATGTTTTAAGAGGACAGCTCATGCATGTTTTGTTCAATTCATGTCAAAATGCCGAAACGTGAACTTTCTCCCAGTGCCAAGAAACCACCTGCTAAGAAATATTGCAAGTTCAACAATGCTTGGATATCAGAGTTTAATTGTGTGCAGGCGAGTATCAAAGGCCCCGAGTTTGCATTGTGTGTTTCAAAGGTATGCATCTTTTGTATTTCCATAAACTATTTGAAGTTTTCATGCACATAAATAAGGTTCAAGCCCTAGATAAAATATATCAGTTAAATATATATTACAAGATAATTAATTTTAAAGTTTGGATAAATTAGTCATAAAGCATAAACACATCCTGTATTTTTTTTTTAAATTTTTATTTCAAGTTGTAATCAATCATTTGTTTTTTTTTTATTTACAGTGGTGAAACTTGCAAACAGATTTTTGGATCTGAGCCATAAAGAGAAAGAAGCATTTGAGGATGAGGCTCAGGAATACATCCCAAGTCCAAGCCAAGAACTTCCTCTTCGGGGTGAACATAGCTTTGATGAATATTGGAGAGTAGTCAGCAACAGGAAAACTGAATTTAGAACTTCTTTGCAGGCTGAATGTGCTTGACCTGTCATTACAACATTCTAATGCTGATACTGAGAGGACATTATCCATTCTTTGCAAAATACAAAGTGATTAAAGGGAAATCTTGACCAGAGAACTATTCAGAGCCTGTTAAGTGTGAAGCTTAATAATCACAATGAATGTCATTAGTGGTCACTAGACAGTGATCTTGTGAATTAAACTAAAAATGCTATTGGATTTTATAAAAGAAAAATTTTTGCAGGAACTATCAGATAAACAACTTTTCCTTTTTCATTATTTGACTGTATACTGACTCATAGTAATTAATTATTATTGTAACATTTTCCATAAAAATCTGAATCTGATTCATGTTCAAACTTGCTGTTTTATTATAGTATGAAGAGAATATATATTATTGCACAAAAAAACAGCACTTGTTTTGTTTTCCATCCCCTTGAAATGTAAAATTTATGCCAATAAAAAATCTAC
Source organism: Margaritifera margaritifera (assembly GCA_029931535.1). Classification (NCBI taxonomy): domain Eukaryota; kingdom Metazoa; phylum Mollusca; class Bivalvia; order Unionida; family Margaritiferidae; genus Margaritifera; species Margaritifera margaritifera. The sequence goes on from JAQPZY010001313.1 coordinate 22,532, forward strand.
TGGTTTAGAGGCCAATCTACTGATCAAAATTTGTAAATCTACTGGTTTGAAATCCTGGTTCTGTCACATATATGCATTTACCTAAACAAAGCTCTTCAGATTACTAATTAGAGTGTGGCTGCTAAGAAATCTACTTACCTCTAGCTTGGGACAAAATCTGTGAGATTTGTGAGAACTTGTGATGAAAAGTCTGCTGGACAAATTTAATTTTTCACATCGAGAAATTTTAGATTCTGGAAATCTTGTAATGCCTGTGGATAAGAGAAAGCATTGTTCTTTGTGTCTTAGATAGAATGATGTCTACAAAACCCTGAAATCAAAGAGGAATTTTTGCAAAATTAAGCAGTGAAAGATATTTACTAAGATAGAGTACATATCCCTCTCATGGTTACTTGGTCAGATAGTCATATAGTCTGGAGGACTCACAAAATTTAAATCGGACAAAGAAAAATACATAAAAATAATAGAAGTGGTAACAATAATTACATAGATTACCTCTATGAAGCATTTACTAATTTTCAGTAGCCATTTTAATTATCATACAGAAAATAAATTAAGACTAAAATGACAATGAAATGTTGACCCCTCAATAACAAAGACATTTCTTTGCTATGATATTAAAGTAAGGTACTATAATTAGTAAATAGAATTTATGCTAATTTTGTCTTTTTTTTCTTCTTAATTTTATTAAATACTTTGCAGTCTTTATTGTCTGAACTTTAAACCTATTGATTTCATGGTAAAGATGGATTCAGATTGATATGACTGATATTTTAAACACATTTTGATAATATTTTTGATGCCATGCAAAAGATATAACAAAGAGATTACATTTTTTTTCATTATGAAAAATGTTATTGTAGAAAGATGACCATTGACAAGAGTCTTCAATAGTATCAGTTTATGTTAAGTAAAAACAAATAGTAGGTAAATCTATGATATCCATTATCATTATTCTAATTTGCCAAGAGTAATCCTATTAAAACTTATCTTTTTTAAAAACTAAATACACATAAGTTCTTATCAAATAATACATAATTCCTCTCTACCTATTTTTAATGAGTTCCTGCAAGAACTAAAATCTGAACAATTGATTAAGTTTCATTATTCACCTTTTCATTTCTTCAAAATTATCAAGCATGCCAGAAATTTACAGGGTGGAACCAGACATACAAATTTGTACAAAAATCTAGACCCTGGAGTATAATACTATTTAGTTTGATATGGAAATACAATTTCTTTTTTTTTTTTTTAATTGCATTTCTATCAAGTTAATAAAGTTGCCTTCCTCTCCAAAATTTAAATATGGAACTGTGTCAGTTTAGACTGCTTAGTTATGCCAATTAAATATGGAACTGTGTCAGTTTAGACTGCTTAGTTATGCCAATTAAATATGGAACTGTGTCAGTTTAGACTGCTTAGTTATGCCAATTAAATATGGAACTGTGTCAGTTTAGACTGCTTAGTTATGCCAATTATTTTTGTTGTTCAGATTATTACTCCTAGCTTTTGCAAAATGACTTTTATGAAATTATAGGGTGCAGTTGCACCTGCTTGCTACACCCTGCCTGGCTATCTTCCAGTCTTATCTTTGAGAATAGCCAATTAACCATAGTATGTAGGTCACAACAACCCATTTTTGGTGCAACATAACTGAATTCCCTTATGCAACTGACATGTACATTTTGTGGTAATCGGTTAAAATGCTTTATAATTTTAGCACATTAAGTAATAAAAAAAATAGGTTTTGGTGTGCAACATACGTTCATTCTAAACTTCACAAAAAGGGTATCCTGAATGTCAATATATGTACTGGTCTAAAAAATGCAACTAAATTTGTTAACAATTTGATAAATTGGTTACAGTGACCAAAGTTTCATTTGATACATGCCCATCCTAAGTTGCACTCTCAGTATAAGTTTAGTTGCAATAGGTCAGGTGTTGGAATTATAGCATGGATACACCTTTTAAGCAATTGTTAATGCATTCTTGAAAGTAGAGTACAGTGACCCAGTTTTTGTGTGCAACACATGTTCATCCCAAGATGTACATCCAGTGCAAGTTGTATGCCAATGTTTTAAAATACATGAGTTACAGCCCAGACAGGAAGTAAGAATACAAGTATTAAGCCATTTGGAATAAATTCTGGAAATCTGGTGAGCAACACACATCCATCTTAAGATGGAACAGTAGTGAAAGTTTGGTGGCAACAGGTAAAAAGGTATTTGAATTAAAGCCTGTAGACAAGATTAATCATTGACTTCTCAATGAATCCAGGAAAAGAAGTCACAGCAAGCCATTTTGGTGTACAACATATATTCATTCAAAGTTCACCCACAGTGCAAGTTTGATGCTAAAAAGTGAAGCAGCCTAGGAGTTATAGCTTATACAAGAAAGATAGACAGATGGACACACAATGATGGCTGAAGTGAATCCAGTATACCACCCACTTATTGACATATTGGTATAATAAGACAATAGTTTGAAAAGGAGGCAACTTTTGAATAATGGCTCTTATCCAAGGGTTGCATTCTTTTAGAAAATATGAAGTGAACTGTGTAGGGTGTTAAAGAAACATATTTTTAAACAAAAGGCCCAAGTGGGCCTGATATTGCTTGCCTGGGTGTTTCACATATGTTTCATACACATACTGAAACTTTTGAGGGGAAAAAAAAAGCTTGAAGCACATAGTAGTTGCTACACTGCTAATTAATGTTAGTGTCATTTATATTCTTTCCTTGACCATATATATATGATCACCTTCTAACGCCATATCAAGGTCAGTTCACTCATGCAACCAGCATCACTCCCTGACCCCTTTGGACCAGGCCCCGAGTCATAACTTAGAAACCATTCATAGCCCCACACTTAAAGTACATGCACTTAACTTGACATTATAAGGTGAGTTAATCTTTGTAGTCACTATGGAATACTGTGTGTGTTCTTAACCCCTAGGTCATCATGGATATGAGCATATGAAGTTTCACCTCTCTAAATAAGAGATTTGTAGTTCAAGACTCAGCAAGAAAAATATGTACTTTGGCATATGACCTTGACCTTGAGACTAAGATAATGAAAATCACACAAAAGTCAAGATGTAAAAGCATACAAAGTTTGATAATACTACTTTTGATGGCTTCAGAGTAACAGCCAAAACATTACAAGTAACCTCGAGATGACTGTGACCTTAACTTTTCAGATAGGTTCTTGATGGTGGTACAAGGCACACCACATTCAAATGTGTAATTTTCATCTACTGCTGCAGCTTCTGATCTACTGTGTCACAGCCCAACCATAAAAAAACCCCACTGACCTTGAAAATAGGATCATAAAAATATGTTATGTGGCATGACCTTGGGTCATAATGCGTGAATATATGATGCTTTATCTCACTATTATTATACTTGAGAAGTTTTTAGCTAGAACCAGGACACAGTGACAAATAATGTTGATCTATGACCTTAACCTACATGAAAAGATCATGAAAAATCAATGACACATTAAGAAGTTATGATGTAAACATAAGTTTCAGTACTCTACTTTCAATGGCATTAGAGGTACAGTCCCAAAAAGGTAGTAACCTTTACTTTTGACTTTCATCTTGCTAATAGGACCATGATAGTGATACACAATATAGGCACTGATAGGACCATGATACTTATACACAATATAGGCACTGATAGGACCATGATAGTGATACACAATATAGGCACTGACAGGACCATGATAGTGATACACAATATAGGCACTGATAGGACCATGATACTTATACACAATATAGGCACTGATCAGACCGTGATAGTGATACACAATATAGGCACTGATAGGACCATGATAGTGATACACAATATAGGCACTGATAGGACCATGATAGTGATACACAATATAGGCACTGATAGGATCATGATAGTGATACACAATATAGGCACTGATAGGACCATGATAATGATACACAATATAGGCACTGATAGGACCATGATAGTGATACACAATATAGGCACTGATAGGACCATGATAGTGATACACAATATAGGCACTGATAGGACCATGATAGTGATACACAATATAGGCACTGATAGGACCATGATAGTGATACACAATATAGGCACTGATAGGACCATGATAGTGATACACAATATAGGCACTGATCGGACCATGATAGTGATACACAATATAGGCACTGATCGGACCATGATAGTGATACACAATATAGGCACTGATATGACCATGATAGTGACACACAATATAGGCACTGATAGGACCATGATAGTGATGCACAATATAGGCACAAGATACATTCTCAAGTCATGATTTTACTGGGTAAACCGTTTCATTCCATTATCTGTAACAATTTTGTTGACCCGAGACCTGGTCTTAAAGATAATAACAAAAGTGCTAAGTGATAACATCAAGTCATGATAAATATATATACCAAATTTTATGTCATTTACTGTGCTTAAGAGTTTCCAAGATACAACTCCAGAACAAAGATAGCAATGTTCACCTTTAACCATGAAGTGAGAACCATGAAAGTGATATATTAGACACACTTGTCTTATAGGATTGGACCACTTATTCATTTCCCATAGAACTTAATGTTAATACTAAATAATATATTTTCTGCATTAGATTAGCATAGAAACCACACATGCTTCCATTCATTAGAGTTAGAATTTCTTTTTGGGCTTGAAAAACAGGTGTTTGGCAGCATTGTTTTTAGCCCAGTGCTGCTAAATAGAGGGACGCCCTTGTCTGCACCTAATAACACAGCCTTGCACCAAGAGTCCATATGCTATTTTGTCAGGAGGAAAGTAAATACAGGATATCAAAAATACAAGTAAATACAGGATATCAAAAATACAAGTAAATACAGGATATCAAAAATACAAGTAAATACAGGATATCAAAAATACAAGTAAATACAGGATATCAAAAATACAAGTAAATACAGGATATCAAAAATACAAGTAAATACAGGATATCAAAAATACAAGTAAATACAGGATATCAAAAATACAAGTAAATACAGGATATCAAAAATACAAGTAAATACAGGATATCAAAAATACAAGTAAATACAGGATATCAAAAATACAAGTAAATACAGGATATCAAAAATACAAGTAAATACAGGATATCAAAAATACAAGTAAATACAGGATATCAAAAATACAAGTAAATAGAGGATATCAAAAATACAAGTAAATACAGGATATCAAAAATACAAGTAAATACAGGATATCAAAATTAAAGTAAATACAGGAAATCAAAAATACAAGTAAATACAGGATATCAAAAATACAAGTAAATACAGGATATCAAGAATAAAGTAAATACAGGAAATCAAAAATACAAGTAAATATTTTGTTGTCAACTATATTTCATAGATTGAAGTTTATGAAATGTATAATGGAAGAAAATTAAATCCATTTACTAGCTAATGGGTGCTTCTCAAAATATTGAGTACTGTTTTTTTCTATAATAATTAGTTGTCCAATACCTACATGTATGTAAAAGTTTACCAATTTTAATACCACTGTCTTTATCGGTTTCAGTGATACAACCCACATGCTGACCTGTGATCTCGACTTTCATGAAAGGACTGCAACAAATGTTCTAGCTTGAATGTGTAAATGTACAAAGTATCATCCAGGTTTCAGTAAACTTTGCATGAAGAATAACTTTGGATGATTTTGTACAAAATTGTGTATCTATGCACACTGACTCCACATATTATTGCAGAACCACATTATGCAGTGTCACTTGTATAGTTTTCACACCAAATGATTGTTTAGGTAGACATCAAATTCAATTAAGTCCAAAACATGATGATGCATAATTATTCAAATGAGATACAGAAACATGAGGTCAAACACACTAAACCTGCTTCCAAATATTTAAAAATTTCAAATGTGGTAAAGGATTTAGAAATAATTCTCTGCAAATAAATTTATAACTTTTACATGGTTTTTGAAAGAACTATTTTCTTATTCCAGCAATATCAATGTGAAATGAACCCACAATTACTTGCAAACAAATATCTGTAATTGTGTAAAGCAGATTCTGATTCTAAGTTACAATACTGTACATAGTCTATGCTAGTCTGCAGTTGTACAATGTTTCTAACATCAATGCGTCAAATGTTTCCTCAGTTACTATCTCTTCACCCACTCACTTTATTTGTGGACACCATTTAGCTCCATACCAGCATATAGAGCTGGATGGAGATTTAGGGATGCCCCCTCATGTTATCTAATATTAAAATCTTTTTTGTATGTTATTCCCTGTCCTCCCAAGTTTGATATATTGGATATTTACCCCCAAAAAAGAAAATATTCCAAAATAAGAATTTGGAATGAGGTTTCTCTTCTATTTTTTTTTTCCCATATGTTGTTTCTAAATTAGGATTGATTTCTGAGTTTGTACCCTCTTCCCTTCAGGCATAGAATCATGTTGGGCAAATTTCCATGCCTTATTTCCCTTTTAAATTCCAAGTTTTGAATCACCAGTGACCTTTGCCCGAAAGGTTTATTGAGGTTTTTGGCTTTTGTAGTATTGTCCCATTGGATGTAGGGTGCATTTTGTGTTGGCATTTGTTGACTGTGATTATCCTGTGTTCGTATTTGGGGACAAGCTTATGTATGTCAGATCTTGTGTTCGTATTTGGGGACAGGCTTATGTATGTCCGATCCTGTGTTCCTATTTGGGGACAGGCTTATGTATGTCAAATGCTGTGTTCCTATTTGGGGACAGGCTTATGTATGTCCGATCCTGTGTTCCTATTTGGGGACAGGCTTATGTATGTCAAATGCTGTGTTCCTATTTGGGGACAGGCTTATGTATGTCCGATCCTGTGTTCCTATTGGCGACAGGCTTATGTATGTCCGATCCTGTGTTCCTATTTGGGGACAGGCTTATGAATGTCCGATCCTGTGTTCCTATTTGGGGACAGGCTTATGTATATCCGATCCCGTGTTCCTATTTGGGGACAGGCTTATGTATATCCGATCCTGTGTTCCTATTTGGGGACAGGCTTATGTATGTCCGATCCTGTGTTCCTATTTGGGACAGGCTTATGTATGTCCAATCCCGTGTTCCTATTTGGGGACAGGCTTATGTATGTTCGATCCTGTGTTCCTATTTGGGGACAGGCTTATGTATGTCAAATGTTGTGTTCCTATTTGGGGACAGGCTTATGTATGTCAAATGCTGTGTTCCTATTTGGGGACAGGCTTATGTATGTCAAATGCTGTGTTCCTATTTTGGGACAGGCTTATGTATATCCGATCCTGTGTTCCTATTTGGGGACAGGCTTATGTATGTTCGATCCTGTGTTCCTATTTGGGAACAGGCTTATGTATGTCAAATGCTGTGTTCCTATTTGGGGACAGGCTTATGTATGTCAAATGCTGTATTCCTATTTGGGGACAGGCTTACGTATGTCAAATGCTGTGTTCCTATTTGGGGACAGGCTTACGTATGACAAATCCTGTGTTCGTATTTGGGGACAGGCTTATGTATGACAAATCCTGTTAAGTTTAATTCTAAATAAGACAAAAAGGTGTCTATATACACTGTGCATCTGTTGATCCATGCATGTGGAGATGGTACAGGGTTTGGTGCTTACAGGCAAGGCGATGGGTGCCGTAACCCGTGGATCTGGGTTAGAATCTCCATAGAGTATGAATTAAAATTCTCTAACCTGTATGATAATATTATTTATTTATATTTAAAAATTCTACTAATGTTATAATGCATTCTCCATTAAGATCCAGGGATAGCACTTTCCACTCTGTTAGGTGTATATTAACGCATTCTCCATTTGGATCCAGGGATAGCACTTTCCGCTCTGTTTCGTGTATATTTGTAATTCTCTCTCTCTCTCTCTCTCTCTCTCTCTCTCTCTCTCTCTCTCTCTCTATATATATATATATATATATATATATATATATATGATTATTCGCTCACACCACATCAATATAATAGTGTTAGAAGATTGCAAAGTATCACTGGTTTTACAAAGTATTAATCTTAATTCCAAAGGTATTATTTTGCTAATTTTCATAAAGTGTTCAATTAAAATGTTTGCATCCTGTACTCTTTATTTATTTATTTTCTGGCTGTATGTTTTTGCAAGGGGAAGAACTCCATTTAAACCCAAAGTTGTGATTGTCAATAGTCAATAATATGGGTTACTTCCCTTGCTTTTCTCTTGAGGTGGAAACCCAGAAGTTATGACCCAGGGGCTAGTCCCCTCCCAAGGGTTTGTACCAGACATATGTCTGATTTCATATCTTCATGTTCTTTAAAGCAACATTTGATCATAGGTATCTCAACTGTTTCCAAATTATGATCCAGGTGAAAGTTTTCTACCCCTGGCAAATGACCCATGGTCGACGACATTGGATATAAGTCTGATTTCGTTTTATCTCTTTCAAAACCTAAATATGGTTATAAGGTGGGGATCTCAACAGTTTCCAAAGTTGTGACCCAGGGGGCAGCATTCCACTACCCGTGGGGCACAATATTGAGAATATAATCTAACATCCCCTTATATATGTTACAGCCCTGGCCTTGGCAATGATACAAACCATTTTTCAGATTTCTATCCACAATACTCAAAAAATTAACTGACATGTTTAAATAACTATCACCACCTCCCGTCTCCACTCCAAGGGATCATATGAAAATTGTACAACTATAATGCAGATCAACAGACCACCACTAATTATATCCCAAAATTTGTAGGAGTAGATGCATTACATTACAAATGAAAGTATGGATGGATGGATAGGCAGACTGACATATGGGCAGGATGACATACTAGTAATCTTGTTCCAAATTTTTGTTAGATAAAACTTAATCCTTTTATGCACTTTTTAAACATTATGATTGCTGATGATAATTATGAAAAGATTTCAGATACTATCAATACTGAGATAATGTTTGTTGATAGGTTGACAAAATACACCTTCCAAGAAACATCTAATTTGTTCATGACATGAGAAACACAAAATACAAATTTACACACATTTGAACTTAAAAATACAACATCTAAGTACAAATACTAACTCAACTGACAAGACTTTATGTTAATTTTCAACACCAATAATTTCTATCAAAAACTATAAACAACAGAAACTCTAGGTAATATATTTTTTAATCCTGTTAATATGATATCCCATTGGTCTTCAAATTGTTCATAAAATATAAATTGCTAGTTCTCCCAAGTTGTAGAAGGATTGGTTGTAAGATATATGCAACAAATGAAAGTTAAAAACAAAATAGCAAATGGCAACCAAAGCACATTGCATGTGAATTATTATTATTATTATTATTATTATTATTGCATTAAGTTTTGTACTTAGGAAAATAAGGCTTTTAATATTTTTTTTATGTGAAGCTATCAATGTGAGATTTCATGGTATTATTCACAACTGAGTTCCTTAGATTATTATGTATTTAAAGTATATTAAAGTTGGTGAAGAAGAAAAATTTGGTTCGTCCCTTCAGATGAAAATTTTAAAAGATACTACAGTTTTTATCTTTATTAAGATACTGCACAGCAACACTGCTTTACATGGAAACATTCATACAAAAGCATCATCTTTCTTTTTCTAAGTACAGATTTATACAACTCGTGGTATATCAAAAATACATCATACATACTATAAAAAATAAAAATTAAAATATATGTATATATATATATATATATATATATATATATATATATATATATATATATATATATATATATATATATATATATATACACCAGCATTATGAACAATACATGGATTTTCGAATGCCATTTATCTATAGAAAAATAAAAAATTTAAGATGGACAATCAAGGCAAAGCTTAATACATATTTTTCTCTAAGATCTTGGCAGTTTTCACAAACATAAAACATGAAAATTATCATCAATAAGTGACAAATTTCTGCAGAGACAAAAAAATTTTAAAAAAATGCTCTGAGGCGATAATATTGTCATATCTTCTATCCCAAGTTCATGACTAGAGCATCTAAATTTGCCTAACATTCTGCAAATATAAAAAGATAATCATATACATAAATATATTTCAACATTCAAGAGAGAGTTGTATTGCTTATGGTGTATATGTTTTTTTTAGATTTATTTACCTTCTGGTGCCAATTTTGATACATACAATCTTTTACCCTTTGAGAAAATTTACCCATAAACATCCTAATATCACTAACATCTTGTGCCATCCTAACGAACAAAACCAAAACCAAATGTAAACACTAGATTATTAATAGGAGATACCCATGTCACGTGAACAGTTTCATCTAATGATTTCAGCATCCTATAACAATGAACAGGATATATGTTGTCAACCATTTGTAACAGTTTTCACCAATATTTAACAGATTTGGAATAATAGTTGACACAAAGAGGAAATCTAACACATTGACGAAGAGTAACGTTATCGTCAGCACTACACGATAGGCCTAGATACAGCTTGCAACAAGGATTTTGTATATGCCTAGATACAACTTGCAACAAGGATTTTGTATAGGCCTAGATACAGCTTGCAACAAGGACTTTGTATAGGTCTAGATACAGCTTGCAACAAAGACTTTGTATAGGCCTAAATACAGCTTGCAACAAGGACTTTGTATAGGCCTAGATACAGCTTGCAACAAGGACTTTGTATAGGCCTAGATACAGCTTGCAACAAGGACTTTGTATAGGCCTAGATACAGCTTGCAACAAGGACTTTGTATAGGCCTAGATACAGCTTGCAACAAGGACTTTGTATAGGCCTAGATACAGCTTGCAACAAGGACTTTGTATAGGCCTAAATACAGCTTGCAACAAGGACTTTGTATAGGCCTATATACAGCTTGCAACAAGGACTTTGTATAGGCCTAAATACAGCTTGCAACAAGGACTTTGTATAGGCCTAAATACAGCTTGCAACAAGGACTTTGTATAGGCCTAAATACAGCTTGCAACAAGGACTTTGTATAGGCCTAAATACAGCTTGCAACAAGGATTTTGTACTTTTTCAATACATTGTGAATATGTATGGCCTGAAATTGCATAGCCATGACATAATTTAGATTCTATCATGGTATCAAATATATTTAAACCATCAATATAATTACAATATTCATATTTCCTTTGATACAGAAAAAAAACTTAAAATGGACTTCATACTTTGTGATATCCAAGTTTCTTGAGCTTTTGACCAAGATAATTTCGGAGTAAACAAAAATCCCATATATTTATAAAAAGATTTGTTTTCCATCAAAATACCACTTTTCATAATTTCTTAATGGACCTCCTTTGCGATGTACAATTATTTTGGTGTTATCTACTTTATATGGCATTCCAGTTTTACTGCAAAATAGTTCAATGGTACGAATTTGCTGATGTACGCCTATCGCAGTATGAGCAGAATATGTAACATCGTCTGCAAAAGGTAATGCAAATAGTTCGGGCACATTTTCTTCAATATAAACACCTTTATTACAACTAACGTTTAACAGATGTGTTAAATCATTTATGAACAGTGGAAATAATAAAGGACTAAGAATACAGCCTTGCCTTTTACCTATAGAGCATTTAAAATATTTGCTCAAACACTCACCTGTTCTTACGCAAGAGTAAAGACTCAAATACATAAATTTCAAAATATTCAAACATTTTCATCAATATATTTATGCTAGAGACCCTTAAATAAAGTTCTATGTTGAACCTTATCGAAGCTTTAGAAAAATCTCTATTTAAACAATAAAATCTCCCACATCTTTTAGACAAATCCTTTTGTATAACGGACTGAAATGTGAATATATTGTCAACAGTTGAGTCCTTGTCTAAAGCCAGCTTGATCCTCGTCAATTATAGAATTATTTTCATAACATTCATACAAACGCTTGGTGAGGATCGAAGTAAATATTTTGCAATTAGCATTAATTGAAGATATTCCTCTAATATTACCTGGATCGTACACTTAACCTTTCTTGTGTATAGGAAACACAATAATTTCTCCCCATGCAACACAGAACCTTTCTTGTGTATAGGAAACACAATAATTTCTCCCCATGCTACACAGAACCTTTCTTGTGTATAGGAAACACAATAATTTCTCCCCATGCTACACAGAACCTTTCTTGTGTATAGGAAACACAATACTTTTTCCCCATGCTACACAGAACCTTTCTTGTGTAAAGGAAACACCATACTTTCTCCCCATGCTACACAGAACCTATCTTGTGTATAGGAAACACAATAATTTCTCCCCATGAAACACAGAACCTTTCTTGTGTATAGGAAACACAATAATTTCTCCCCATGCAACACAGAACGTTTCTTGTGTATAGGAAACACAATAATTTCTCCCCATGCAACACAGAACCTTTCTTGTGTATAGGAAACACAATAATTTCTCCCCATGCTACACAGAACCTTTCTTGTGTATATGAAACACAATACTTTCTTCCCATGCTACACAGAACCTTTCTTGTGTATAGGAAACACAATAATTTCTCCCCATGCTACACAGAACCTTTCTTGTGTATAGGAAACACAATAATTTCTCCCCATGCTACACAGAACCTTTCCTGTGTATAGGAAACACAATAATTTCTCCCTATGCTCCACAGAACCTTTCTTGTGTATAGGAAACACAATAATTTCTCCCCATGCTACACAGAACCTTTCCTGTGTATAAGAAACACAATAATTTCTCCCCATGCTACACAGAACCTTTCTTGTGTATAGGAAACACAATACTTTCTCCCCATGCTACACAGAACCTTTCTTGTGTATAGGAAACACAATAATTTCTCCCCATGCTACACAGAACCTTTCTTGTGTATAGGAAACACAATACTTTCTCCCCATGCTACACAGAACCTTTCTTGTGTATAGGAAACACAATAATTTCTCGCCATGCTAAAGGTAAATGGGGAAAGATTTATTTGTTGGCTCGAAATCATAACAACGAGCGGCATAAAACCCTCAACTGTCAGCACATTATGAGACAACATGGATCATTATCAAGGCATATAGTATAATATGAAGGCATAGTATAATATACTTCCTATGCAACCTGATGTGTTGTCATTTGATCGGGATTTATGAAACAATACAAGAATGGTTTTTATATAATAATGGTATACGTAACAAAGAATAAAGCCGGGTTTGATAAGAATTCGCCCCTAATCACGATCTGCACAACGTGTATCATAGTTTTAAAAGTCACACACGGCGGTTTCTTTTTGCACTTTTTGTTGAATCCTTTATACCTGAAAATCCCAAATTCGTTGTTCTTATAAATTATATTGCATAGTTTCCGAACTATTGTGTTTAAAAGTGTTACTCACACTAAAGTTGGAGGAGCCATTACCTCCACCCTTAACATATGAAAGGAAGTGACTAGCAGGGAAATCGCTGAAGTGCAGATTATAGCGTCAGGGACTAGCGAAAGGCAATGGAATTAACAGTGATCTTGCGGAAATCTATGAATTGAAAAGATGCTCCACCAACATTCAATCTTTCTATCAATGGCTGAGAGAGAGAGAGAGAGAGAGAGAGAGAGAGAGAGAGAGAGAGAGAGAGAGAGAGAGAGAGAGAGATAAGAAGAAGAAGAAGAAAAAGAAGAAGAAGAAAACTATCTGACTAAACTTAATTGATGAAATTGTTGGGAAGAATTACGAAAATACATTGCATTAGCGCAATTTCGGCTATTTAAGGATGTGCGTATATTTCTAACCTTTATATCATGTAAGTCCCAAAGACAAAATAAGTATACAAATTACATATTTTTAGTCACACTTAGTGTCAATAACACTGTAGTTAATTGAGATTACAAATAAAGGCACACCAACCCCCTCAAATGTTACTTTTAATTTCCTAATATAATATTTCAACATGTTTTACTTGATATTTTCTGCGTTTATTTCTTCTTAGATGATCGGTCAAGCAATAGTTAGAGAGAAAGAAAAAAAAACTGTTTCCCGTTTTACTTCCCGTACCGTAAGAAATCTCTCTCTCTCTCTCTCTCTCTCTCTCTCTCTCTCTCTCTCTCTCTCTCTCTCTCTCTCTCTCTCTCTTCCTAATAGCACCGTTATATCAATACAAATCAAGAGTAATTGATGTTCGCCTCGTTCTACAATGATGTCACGCATATCGCTAGAACGGATCTAAGTTATGGTAGGTAGTACCATTTGAGAATTTTGGACAATCTAATTCTTCACTAGTTTTAGCGCTTAATTTCCGAAATTCGATGTGAACAAAGTACACCGGAGCAGCGGATTTTTAATTGATACATATTGTTCAACAAAAAGCAATACAGTTATGCTAATTGATGATTCTCAATATCTGACATTTAAAATATTCATTTACACGAGTTCAGAATCATATTTTAGTATGTGACAAGTAAAGAAAACTTTTGGACTTTCGATCTGGATACATTGGATACACTCTCTAACAAGTGAGCTTTTCAGAACACGACATTTAGCGCGGTCAGTTCGGTGTATAACCATAAAAGCACTACAAGCTTGAAAGAATACTTTAGATCTTGGTGAAAAAGTAACTTGCACGTATAGAGCACCGTCGGGTAGTTTTTATATTTCCCCAAATACGAAGGAGGAAAGAGTCAGGAATTCTTTACTTACAGTGTTTTTGGCTGACTGACTGGGTTAACATATATATTACGTCACAATGAAACAGATCTGAGCCACCATACACAGTTTGTTCTTTTAACACGTGTTAAATTGGATTCTAAACAGTGATTAGGAAAATAAGGATGGATCCAGCCAACGTGCTCGTGTACTAATGCACGCAGACGATGTACTAATATTTACATGACCCAAGGTCCAAACTGCCTTACGGCAACGATATATTCTGAAAGTGTATGATTTATGAGGAGCGTGAAATGGAGTATGAACGTAAACATTTTTGTACCCAACGACTTTTTTCACTTGGTCTATGAGCCAATTTTCCAGGTACACTAGTTTTCGTGGTATTGTTGCATGTTACGATCTTAGAGTCAAACAAGTAATTGTATGCTATCAGCAATGTTCTCGTCAGTGATCTGTCAGAAAAGGTGCACATGTAACTATTATCATTGACTTCGAGCTTGTAGCATGAAGTCAACAAAACAAATTTCAACTTCTATAAATTAGATTTAAGCATGGAATTATTTAAGACAGGAAACATTTCAAGGCAAAACTTGATTTTTAAAGAAAATTAAATATCTTAATCACAATATTAAACTTAAAGTATAAATTGATAACTGAAAGAAAATGCATATGTAAAAAAAAATTCTTGCGAAAACGATAGACATCTTTCTTAAGAAGAAATATCTAAACCTTTTTGAAAGTAAAAAAAAAAAAAACTTTTTTGAAGTTTTTGGAAAGGTCAAGATTTGCATATATGGCAGAATTTCAGCTCATTTAAAATTATTCCACCCGCACAACTGCTTTGTCACTTTTAAAATAAAAATATTTGTATTTATTATTCACAGCCTGTCAAAGTGTGGAGCTAACACCTTCGCCCATCCTTTCAATAAATTCAATATTTCATAATTTTAATATATTTTAGTATTAGCATCTTGCATGAAATGACGACTTGGCCCAAAAAATGTGGTTCCGCGAACGCATCTATAGCATCTTGGAAATCCGGGACAGAAGCATGTCCATGGACTGTATAAAAAGATCGGAATCCTGTAATTGGCCGCATTCCCTAAGAAGCTGGCAATACTTATGAGTCAGTTTCTTTAATATTGTAAATTAAGTTCCAGGAATTAAAAGTTTCATCTTTATTATATGATATAAATGATGGATTTGAAAACGTCTTCGAGCCACACCCCATGAAATGAAAGCCTCACCTCCTGGTCATGACCTGCAACAAATTCCATATCATTGGGACCACCTCCGCTATTTCTGAGGAACAAAAATATGCCTGTAATGTATGTCGGCGCAGTAAATTAGAGAAAAATCATACACTTTGTTCGCTGTGAATTTCTTCGCAAGAAAGAAACCGCAATATATTCGACAACCTCGGCTGTTTCTTCCGCTGGATTAACAGAGAAGCTGCGAAAAAAAAATAGTTCCATGCATTCGCAACTTCTCGGTCAATCTTTGTTTCGTTAATAGCCGTAAATAGCCGAGCTGGTATCGGGATACATTCATGGTATGATCCGTAGGATTGACTTCGAAGTTAGGAATGATTACAAATCTCCATCTCGCTTTCAGATGGCATGAACAAGTGATTCTGTTTAGCATTAGCCATCGATCGGGCAAATAGGCCAAGCCCAGGGGTATTCAACTTTGCAGTGGGTGTCCATAAGTAAGTTTCCACTTTCAACCATTCTATTAACACCTGTATTAAGTATTAATTTAAATGTTTTTAAAATGTTTCAGGAAAACAAAATAAAACGAAAAATAAAAAAAAATTGCTTAGGGTCAAAATTTAAATCATTTATCAGAATATTCAGCAGTGTATCCTTATTGTCTATGCTCGCTTATAAGTCCGAGCCAATTTGCAAATTACATAGACCCTGATCTGCCATCGCATATTGCGCCCGCATATCAGATTATATGTTCCTTGTTCTACTGATTACGTCTAACAATCTGAATAGACCCAGATATGCCGACGCATTATGCAACGGCAGATCTTGGCCTATGCAGACTGCAGCTGGATCCGACTTGTACGCGAGTATTATACCATAAGTTATCTTCTGAAAATAATATGAAGCTATACAGGAATTATGAACCTTCGAAAACATGCAATAACATGACTTCTTTAGAATGGCAATTTTAATGTGAAAAAAAGTTTGTTTTGAATAATAAATTCAATTCCCCAACAGTAACAATAACTATATTGAAATATAACTCATGAATATCAATTGATAAATACTTAAAAAAGAAGCATTTAGCAAAAGAAGTCGAAGGGATTTTTAAAAGTGGGAACTTACTTATGGCTGTTTACTGTAGATGCAAGGGTAGTGAGATAATCGCTTCATCAGAACTTGTACAATAATCCATTCATCTTTTTCCCCTGCGGACTCCGTGACGCCGAATAGGCCCAATGCGTCCTCCTGCACGTCGTAAGAGGCCACTAGGGGCTGCGGTGGCCCTGTTGTTAGCGTCCTGCGCTTGCGACAGAAAGGGTGCTGGTTCGAATTCTAGCATCAGATCACGGGTCGGCTACCGCTGTGTGTCCTTAGGAAAGCGCTTTACTCAAGTTGTATCGGCACTAAATGACCTACTTGCGTTAATGTACCATAAAACACCAAACCAGCCAACCAATAAACCGTTCATATACGTAAGGGAGTAACTGTTTTAAAAATCAGGATTTAAAGAAAATGCAAATAAAGAAAAAGCATAACTTCAACTCTTTTACGTCAAATTCCAACATCTTTAATTACTTTGTAATTAAAATATGCAACAACTTGTTTAAAACTTGAGCAGTGGATATACGTTGAAGAAATCTTACAAGATTTCAGTGTTAATAAAAGCAAAAACTGTCGTAATTGCCGAAGATTTCAATTTTGTCTCTCAACTTCTTGAGGAGACACGATACGTAAATTCTTTGTGAACCTACCTGTAGTATACTATTATATATTATTTTATTAGTCCAGATTTCGTTTTTTTAACAGACAATAAAAACATATTCCGAACAAATGAGTGATGCTAATATACGGATTCTCCAGGGTCATGCACTTTCAAATATGCTTTTAAAGCTTGTGGCAACGGAAGCAGTTCAACGGCATGGGCGATGCCCCGCGTCTTTGCTAGACAAATTCGAATGCGCTTTCTTGTCTGCCTCAATAACGAAAACTGTTGCTGATATTCGATTATCAACCATTTTTGAAATTTTTCATTCCTTCCTGTCAAAGAAATTTGACCCGGATCAAGGATTTCCCGCAGTAACATATCTAGATTAATGAAAGCACCGGCTTGGACAAGATACTTGGTAAATATCTCTTTCTCAGATAAATGGATGGGACGTTCACCCGAAGCATTCTTAATGTCTAAATCTGCACCAGCGTTAATTATATCTTTCAAAATTTCAAAATATGTGTCTCGCCTGTTTTGCAGTATGAATTTGAATTCCTCGCTAGGAATACGTTTGGACCGTTTATAAAAATCAAAACATGTTTGTAAAACAATGACACTATTTTCTCGGCGGATTCGGCAGACAACGGTGTGTAGCGGTGTATTCATGAGCTTCGATTTGTGATTAACACTAGCACCACATGATATCAGAAACCTTACCACTTCAATGTCATTCCACATGACGGCATGAAATAGCGGTGTCCACCCAAAATTATCTTCCGCATTTACAGACGCGCCAGCCTCCAACAAAATCTTAACAATATTCATATGCCTCTCTTCCACAGCCCTATGAATGGCTGACCTTCCGCAGCTATCCCTAGTGTTTACGTCTGCTCCATTTTCAATCAAATACAGAACCAATTGGTGGTGTCCATAACGAACAGCGTAATGCAAGGCTGTCATTTCACCTGCATCTTTACCATTGACGTCTGATCCATGAGAAAGCAAAGTTTTTACAACTTCATATAGACCTTTGGCTGCTGCTAAATGAATCGGTTTTTGTTTCCACGGAGTTGTGTCGCTTTGGTTAGGATCGGCCTGTGACGTCAAAAGATGGCGTATTATATGAATATCCGGTTCCTCTTGATCAATGGCGTGGATCAACGGTGTTTTGACGAAGAGTATAGTGGCATTTGTGTCCACGTCTTGATTGGTCAAAAAGGTCAAAAGTTTAAGGTCATTCCGCTCGATTGCACCGACCATTCGAAACTGAAGCTCTTTCTGGAATCTTTTCTCTGAAAAAATGAAAAAGCAATTTATGTTCCAAGACATGAGGTGAAGATGTGTGTGTGTGGGGGGGGGGGGGTAGAATGGGCTGGGACTTTGCTGTTACATATATAGGAAAACCTATAAAAGTATCAGAAATATCGATCTATTTAATTTCTACTTTTTATCTACTGCGCGCTATGGAAGAAAGATTACATTAATGGGACTATACACAGCTGGCTGTACAAAAGGTCAACCGTGTATGGTGGTTATTATTAAATGGTCAATATTGCATATTATGAATTAATATTATGCAATATTGCATAGTACATGAATTATGCCTCTAATACAATATATAAAGGATGTGGGTTTTTTTACTTTAAAGCCATGACAAAACACGCACTCAAGCAGCACGTGACATTCCGATGTTAGAATACGGCTGACGCAAAATCACATCAATCCGAGCACCCTCGTCTCTTCCCAATGACTTAGACTCATTTAAAGAGACTCGAAGATATATTCGTAGTGATACTTCCCCAAATGACAAGTGTTTGTTGACGAACGTTGAGTTCTTAACGTTATGTCTGCAGCTTTTTAACGAAAACATTGAAGAAATCATTCGATTTCAATAGCTTCAAACTACTGTTTACGTTGCTATTAGTTATGACACGTCATCGAGTCTTTGTGACATAACTGAAATTATTATGAAGCAATAACAACCATGTGATCAAGGGCAGTTAACAATGACCACTATTTACATCCAAGGTAGTTTCGGCCTGCCCAAACTGTATCTGCATAGAAAATCTGCAGATATCAGTATGGTGGGAAAAGCAATTACTACATCCCCTGATAATGTTTGCACATCATCGATATTACGACGTTAAAATGTACATGACGTCAAAATGACGTTAGGCTTGCAAACAACCAAACTGTTCTTTCTGACTGATATGCAGTTTTACTTTTCTTTGCCTTAAAGATATGCATTTGCGTGCTTTGTTTTCATAACTAATTTTTTTTAAATCACAGTCAACCCACGCAGCGCCTCCCAGCGCTTCAAATATTGGGGCGCCTTTTTTTCATTTCACTTCGTTTTTCCCCAGGCCATGGTTTGGTTTTCCATTTAATAGCAATGAAAACCGAAGCGTTCTGGGTGCCCAAGGGTACATACAATGTCCTTTTCTGGCATGCGGCAGAAAAGGCCGATGCAGTTCATGTGTCATATCAACTAAAGCAAGCCTCATCATATACAAATCTAGTTTGTAAGACAAAAATTAAATTCATGAAGATATACACTCGGAACGTCCTCGGTCTTTACCGTCGTATGCTAGCAAAATACATCACATGTAAAAAGTGGCCATTTTGAACTCCTCTCGTGCCCAGAATTTTAACATCT
The DNA here is from genome assembly GCA_029931535.1 of Margaritifera margaritifera. Lineage (NCBI taxonomy): Eukaryota > Metazoa > Mollusca > Bivalvia > Unionida > Margaritiferidae > Margaritifera > Margaritifera margaritifera. Next base: position 42,726 of record JAQPZY010001313.1, read on the forward strand.
TTCCCAATTATGGCTTATCTTGTACTTCATGTTTACATTTATTTGCAACGATTTATCTTACTAGCGTTTTTTGTGTAATTCTACAATTTTGCATTTTTAGAAATTTACTTTAAATTGGCACCGTATGGCCATTATTGTGCTTAGGTGCAGTTAAACGTTAATACATACATACTAATAAATATCAAGCCAGTGGTTGCTACTAAGTGATTTACTTTACTGACGCCACAATTATACGATGACATGTCATCAATTAATAGCAACGTAAGTAACAGTTTGAGACTTTTTTAATTGAATGGCTTTTTCGCTTTGTTTTTCATTGATTGGTTGCGGGAATAACATTAAAAAATGAAAAGTGCGGGTATTTCATTGATGAAACGTAGTCGAATGTTAATTTCATCTCCAATCTTTCTAATAAAGATCTATTCTTCGCATATCTACTCAGATATTCGTCCCCCAAACACTTACTAATATGGAATGTATGAATATGATTACCCCCGAGTCTCTTTCAGAGAGTTGAGGTTATTGACATATTCAATTCGCACCGAACAGATGCGGATGTTGCGGTTGCAAGATTCAATAATCTGGCTTTCCTGCAAATTCTGATTAATGATGTATACACCAAAACTTACTACAGTATCGGATGCCTGCTTCCTTTTTACCTTAGCTTTCATTCTAATCATCTAAAAAAGGTGGCTCTTGGAAAAAGTTCCCTGGACCATACATATATGCATATATATATATATATATATATATATATATATATATATATATACATACATACATACATACATACATACATACATACATACATACATACATACAGGGCCGTCGTAAGGGGCGGGCGATATGGGCGACCCATGGCGCCAAGCCCGGGGTGGGGGTGGGCATTTCGCGGATCATGTGCTTTTATTCTCTATTTTATAAACGTACAGCTTTTTCATTAAAATACCTACGTTTAGTTATTATTCTCATGACTATTAATACATTAAAAAAATAAACAGTTTGCAGTGAGTTTTTTCCGAGGGTGGGGGTGCCGAAGCCGCTTCGTCCAGCGCACACTTGCGACGGCATTGTATACATACATACATACATACATACATACATACATACATACATACATACATACATACATATTGTTACGGAATTATGTATCATCTTTAAATTATAATATAGTTTTCATCCAGTTTATTATTTTGTATTATAATTCTTTAATTCAGTAGCCTACGCTATTGTGTACATTGTTTACGGAATGCCACATGAAAATCAAAAATTATGTCGATCAACTTAATACAACAATGGTGAATCACGTGTTTATCGCGTGCTGCTCATGACCTGGATCCCATGTCTTTATAGAAGTGAACACTTTGTTGATTTGAAATTAAGGTATTGTTATTGTAGTGCGAAAGTACTTTTAGGGTGACATGCGCGACCTAGTTTCTGATTGATTCAGTAAAAGATGTTTACAGGAAGATGGAATTGTTTTAGAACGTAGTTTCAGAGTTAAAGGTTATTCTCTTTTACACAGTACGAAATTATATAATAAGCTTATAAACGCTGATTGTTCATTCTTCGTTGTTACTTCAGAGCTTAAAGAGAGAGGAGGATTATTTATTGCTTGAGATTCAGTTTAGTGAAATATCTTATTTCTAAATAGTACTTTTTGGATTACGTAGTAAAGATCTGAACATTATTCAACTCCGTTGGAATTTACCTGAAATTAACATTTGGATTTAGAACTGAAAATCGTTGGTACATAAGGACATTCCAGACTCATTCATTCGGAACAATCTTTTATTCGGAACATTCGTTCATTACGAACATTCATCAACTCGGAACATTCATTCATTCGGAATACTTTGGATTAACTTCCGGATTAGCGAATTAGAACAATTTAAGACTAATTAAAAGGAAAGTCTTAACTGTAAGTTATTTTTAATTCTTTCACTTTGTTTGTTTAAAACATTTTATACTTTAGGAAATTAAATTTGTATTTGAGAAATTGTGAAAGCTTGTTTGAGTCGTTCGTTCTTTTGTTACATTTACCCCTAGTCGTAGCAATATATACATACTGCATTGAGGGATTTGTTCGCGAACGCGAACTTTAGCCATATCGTCCAAAAAGGCAGGTTTTATATTTTGACTAACTAAATTTTAGCGATTGCAGATCAAGGGAGGTTGAGATATGTATAACGCGATTTATTTTTCCCATGTTACTGATAGACAGTTAAATCGCTGACATTTTTCAATCGTTAATACCGGCTTTACGGTACATACATACATACATACACAAACAGACGGATTAACTGACGGAAAGACAGACAGAAAAAGGCGGAAAGACAGACAGAAAAAGAGATGGAAGGACGCATGAACGAACGCGTAGTCATAACGAGAGTTCATCAAAGAAATGAGGGTCGACTGGCCAAAAAGAATTTCCATCAATCCACAATAAGTCTGTTTCTTTTGTCCTTTTATTCTTTTAACTGCTGTATACTGAAACGATTTCAAATATTCTTGAGATCCTCCAAAATAACAGATTTGGTAAAGAATATATTTTCATACAAGTGTATCACAGGATAAGTGCAGTATAAAATGTGCTGTCTTTGCTTTTGACTTTGCAACTGATATCATGGATAGAAAATCATTGATCTCGTCGCAGACACTGTCAATGTTTAGCCACATGCCAAGTTTGGTTAAGCCTATAATTAATATTTATTGGAAAGAACCCAAGTTCTTGAACTGGTATCATTGAAGGTATTCTTTAGATGTATCCACGAACTGAGTTTAATACACATACATTCGTACTTGTTTCTTATCATTCTCAAAAACCATCACTGATAAAAACAATCAATGTCAGAGTGCTGACTATCGTTTTTATTGGAATGCAACTAAATACAAAGTTTGGTCAAAATTCGTTTGTATATGCACATGTCATTGTGTTCATAAGCTTAATGATTTACAAAACAAAAATGGAAGCAGTGACCCTTAATTTGACAAGAAGGTCTGGTTTTTAAACTACTTCACAAAAGCCCAGATATGTTGGTGATTGGATCTGCAATATTTCTGGTGTAGCAATAACAACAGTTTCAAGATGACCGCCATGTCTGCCAATTTGGAGGTCTGATCGGTGCCATTTTGATATAAGACCAACAACATATCATACTAAGTCATTTAGTGAAAACCCCATGTCGATTCTACTATCTGTTTAGAAGATATAGCAATAACAAGATTTTCAAGATGGTCACCATTTCAGCCATGTTGGAGATAGATCCGCATCATTTTCATTTAAAACAGCTAGATATCATAAGAAGCTTGTAACTGAAAACCTCATTTTAATACGATCATTCGTTCATGGGGAGTAGCGAAAACAAGAGTTTCAAGATGGCCGCCATGTCGTCCATTTTGGAGTTTAGATGGGCACCGATTTCATTTAGAACCAACTAGATATCATAATAAGCCTTTTAGTGCCGATACGATCATCCGTTCAGAAGAGTAGCAAAAATAAGTTTTTTTAGATGGCCGCCGTGACGGCCTTAATGGACGGCCAATGGGCACCATTTTCATTCAGGCACAGCTAGACCCTGTGATGAATGTCTGTTTAAACTTTCATGCCAATCCCCTCAGTTGTTTAGAAGAAGCAATGAGACAAAACATAGGCTAAGATACAGACACCGGCCGGACGCCAGACTAAGGATGACGGACGATAAGCCATCGCATAAGATTTCTTAGTCTTCGACCAGTCAAGCTAAAAACCGAGATACATGTAGCGAAAGGCAATAAGATCGACAGATTTTATCCAGCAAATAAGACAGACAGACGGAAACATAGACATAGATAACGTGTACCTGCAAACGGATCGTCCTCATCGTACACAACACCTGGAAATGGTGGTAATAACAGTTTATCTGGAATTGGTGGAGCCGGCGGTGGAACGGACATCTTGAAGAAAATAAAAAAATAAAAAAATAATAATATAAAAGTTTGGGCGATTCGCCTTACCTCGAATTGTAACAATATGCAATGCTCCTGCTGGATTATTTTAGTCCTCAGTCTTTTCACGAAAAGCGGGGAGAATAATACTCGCGTTTACATCCATTTGTCCATCACACGTTTGATTCCGCTCTGTAACTGTCAAGCCGTTTGTGATTAGGGACTGAAACCTGGCACACTTCTACAGCATCAGTACAAGGTTTGTCAAGTACCATACTGTGTGTAGGGGGATGGGAGAAGGGGGGGGGGGCTATCTTAACGATCAAGTTCACGGTTCAATAACTTAAGTTCTCCATCACACTTTCCCTTTCACTCTGTAACGTTAAGGCCGACTGAGATAAAAAAAAATGAATCTCTGCATACGTTCACCTCATTACTTGAGAGTGTGACGTGTACCACATGTGTGTGTGTGTGTGTGTGTGTGTTTGTGTGTGAAGGTTCCTATCTGCAAGGCCAAGGTCACTGCTCATTGCTAAAATTTTCCATCACACTTTCCTTTCAGCTCTGCAGCTTTAGAGCCGTTTGCGATCAAGGGTTATAACTTGGTACCCCTATATGTCATCATTATAATGTATGTCAAGCACCACAATGGGGTTTAATCTTAAAGGTCAATTTCATGGTTCAATATTTTAAGTTTTCCGTCTTACTTTCATTTGTATTCAATACCTTTAGAGCCTTGCGAGATTAAGAGATAAAACTTTTCAATCGTCACCAGAAGATTTGTTTTGAACCACAAATGGGGTCTTATATTCAAGGTCAAGGTCACGGCCCAATATTTTAAGTTTTCCATAACACTTTCATTTAAACTCTATAACATTAGGGATGTTTGATATTAAGCGATGCAACTTGGTGTACCTACATATTATCACACATAGATTGTCCTGTCCTCAAGGTCAATGCCATGTGGAATTTTACATTACACTTTCCTTTCCACTCAATAAAATTAGAGCCACTCGAGTTGAAGGGAGGCAATATGGTATAGCTATATATCGTCACTAGAAGATGTACCTTGTACCACACTGGGTGTCCTATCATCAAGGTCAAGGATACATTAAATAATTCAGGTTTCGGTCACATTTTCTCTTGGCCTCTCTAGCTTAAGAGCTATTTACGATAAATGGATAAAACTTGGCTTACTTATATACTGTCAATAGAAGATATGTTGCATTCCACGTTTGGGGTCCTATCCTCAAGTCAGGGTCACATGTCAGTATTTGAATGTTTCTATTATTTCTGCTTTATATTATACTTTTATATCTATGCTTCTCCAGTTGATGGCATCTTATGTATCACATTCAAGGTTTTATCTTCATGATCAAGGTTGTTTTCTTTTGGGTTTTTTAAACTCCTGTTTGCACTTTTACTCACACGGTCTTTTAGATATGGCCACGAGACTTAGTTAATTTCCATATTTCACAGTCAGATTTAATTATTTTGTACTTTTGTGACCTCAACACGATATGTGGGATCAAAACTTTACTGAATTTGCTTGTTGATGATCTAAATACCCCAAAATGGACCCCAGCCCAAATGCGAATTGGCAGCAATCCCAGCCTGACATATTTCAAACCACGTAAATTACATTTTTTTGTGATTTATTCCTAATAAGTTACCAAATCATACCAGAATTGTTGTTGTTGTTGTTGTTGTTGTTGTTGTAGCATATCTCTACAATAAATGATAATACTGTCAACAAATGCACAGAGTAACGGATTAACCAGAGGAAAGTGAAAAGGGGTCTTAGAACTCAACTTATTAATTAGGCATTTGGGCAACAAATTGCACCACCACCGATCTCCGCATTGAGAAATATTCTGTCTACACAAACCTTTGAACCATTTCTTCTATAGATACTCCTCAATTGGCAGACATGTACAGATAATATGGCCGCATGTCTAATACAGAGTTTGCTAATTTTATACTTTGTTTTTCCATTTAGTCACAGAGGTTGAATTGAGCCCACGCTCCAAATATGGATCTAGGGCTATAGCATCCCAACCAAAGCTGTCGCCAGTCTGTATGTCAGACAGTCCTCTTGTCTAATCCACGCCTGTCTGTCTCAAAGCTCCCATCCCTCAACGCACAAAAAGAGTCCGAACTAAAATAAAATGAATCTTCATAATCGCCTTAGCATGTGTTATAAAGTAATGAAGTTTGATGCATGCAATATTTTTTTTCTATTTCAAAACCAAATCAAATATAATATTTAAGTGTTCTGCGCTGGAACAATACATTTTTTTTTACATCCACACATCTGTCTGTTCTCTTGTCTTAGTGCCTGTTTAATCCACCTATCTTTATCTACGAACGTAGGTATTTTCTCTCTCACCCATACACATAGATTAAAGCCAATTGTTTCAATCGCCTTAGCTTCCATTACGTCAGCAATTTACTAAACTTTGCACCTTTAAATTTCGTAAAACCTCCCCAAATGCATTCTGTGTTGAAAAGCAGCATGTAATTCGCATTGCGCTAAGGATATACAAGGGTATCTCTAGATATACACGAACTGGCGTTGCCTTAAGTCTATTAGGTATTTTACCAATTGAAACATACATTGATAAAAAAAAGCTAAATTTCCTTTAGCAACTTTGGGGGTTGTCTGCAGTTAACTTTGCGAAACCAGTATTTTAATCCGTCTTTATCGCCATCAGATTTCAAGATTGCAAGTAAGACAAACTGGCTTTATTCCAGAAATATATAAATTGTTGGATAAATTTAATCTGAAAGACTTAATAGAATCGTACATTCTTCAAGATAGATTCACGATTAAGAAATCTGAATGGAAAAGTATTGTTAAATTCTAGCTCAGTTTGTTATATGAAAATGCTTTGAAATGTAGACTTCAAGAAGATATTTCTCTTAGTCGATTTCAGGAGTTGCATTTGATAAAGAATTTTGGAATAAGTATATTGTGTTTACCTCCAAAACTAATGAGATTTGCTGTTACTAGCTTGTGTGTTGCTAACAGTTTAAGGTTTAGTAATGATAATCATGGAATTAATTTTCAGAAATTGTATCTTCAAATCTACATTCCAACCGTGCCAGGTGTGTTCACTTAGATCGTAATCTCACTGTCAAAATGTGTAGAAAAAAAAGCGTGTGTGTGTGTGTGTGTGTGTGTGTGTGTGTGTGAGAGAGAGAGAGAGAGAGAGAGAGAGAGAGAGAGAGAGAGAGAGAGAGAGAGAGAGAGAAACTCCGTGGATGTAATAGATTGAGAGAATTATTATTATTCACACCGGTCAATACATTCTCACTTGATGTTTGTACATATACACCCTATTACTATGCACATCCCCCTATTTTAAATTCCTAGGATATTATACTTGTGAAACTTTTAAATGTCGAACAATTAATCGAACATGAGCTACCTGGTTCCATATAGGGATATAGAAGATACTCACCTTGCAAGAAAACTGCGCTTTCTTCCCGAATTCTGCGTTGCAAGGTCGTCTATAAATAGCTTCTAACTGGTGAGAACACTATCAGCAATATTGTACGTTAGGAATGTGGAATAGCTGACTCTGTCTCGAAAGGATTGCTCGTGTGTGTGTGTGTGTGTGTAGGCGCAAAATCTTAGCAGCATACAAATTGGCCCTAGGTTTATGTCCTGTAATTTAATTACAGTCAAAATACTTCGGAATGAGTAGAGCGCACTTAGAACTTCTATGCCAGTTCTCCCCCCCTCTCTCTCTCTCTCACTCTCTCTCTCTCTCTCTCTCTCTCTCTCTCTATATATATATATATATATATATATATATATATATATATATATATATATATATATATATAATAAAACACACACACACACACACACACACAAAGAGGTCTCAATAAGAAAGAAAATGGTAGGACAAGTTATACAGGTAGCAGGGGTTTCAGAGGGCAACGTCTCTTCTAGATGGTAAGGTGGGGGTGGTGGAGCGAGGGCCTCCAGAAATAAAAGTAGTTTGGGTATATCGACTAAAGTTAACTGCCTCTCCTAGTTGTAGATATGTCAAATAGATTTTGTGATTAAGGATTTTTTTTTCTTCATAAAATTCATCTGGGATAATTCATATATCATGGTTTTTTGTGGGCTTTTCTTGCATGATAATCTTACGGGTTCGAACCTATTAGTCAAGAAATCGTGTATTATGCAGAATCATCGTTATTAAGGTTATTGATATTGAACCATTCCAGTAATGAATAGATTCGTAGAACTTAAGTTACCAATAATCATTAACCTAAGATTTATAAGTTCAAAAAACAGAAATCATCAAATGTTATAAGTTCGTCTTAAAATTAAATCAAGCCTGCTTTTTTAAAAAGTATATCTCAGTAGCACTGATTGTTCATCCTCACTACGCAATTGTACCAAATATAACTTGCTTATGCAACATAGTTAAAAGGTCGTGAATGACCAGGTTATCCATTTTGACGCTGAGAGGTCCTATCATGTGACGTTTTCATACATAAACTCTAAAAGGTTTTAATGAATAACTTGTGTATACATTACCTACATTAAGAAGAAAACTCATGTTTACATACCAACATTAGGATTACATCTGACATTATGCATTTCTTATTTCTTCCTAGATTAACGATAATTACTTGATAAATAAGAGAATAAACACCTATTTTGACTACAGTCATCTCAACTTTGGTGTGTACGCAAGTCACACTATGAGACCTCATAATGTTGATGCACACACACACACACACACACACACACACACACCGGAAGTATGACCCAGTTGTCATGGAACTATACTTCTTGCAGTGGGTTACCTTCCTTTGGTATGATAATACCTCGATATATTTTGAAAGAGTATGAGCTGTGTGGAGTATGTGCTTTTCCAATTCCTCTGTATGTTCGTATCAATATACAGTTGTTTTTACCTGTATTAAAGGAAAATTTAGTCAAGCATTTGCCGTCCTTTTTGTTGTGGCCAGCATAACCGAAATAATACACACCTAGATTGTATTTTTCTCTGTTATACCCCAATTGAATTGAGCGGAAGATATAGGGAAAAAAATCGAAATAATCCTGTATTAGTTAATTACGGGTATTGTTTATTGGTTTTATTGGAAAACAAAGTTAATGTTAACAATATTTTCCTCATTCAAATTAGTATATGTTAATGTGATCAAGCAGGTGAAGTTCTTCAATATACACACGCAAGCACGGAATGTGGAGTGACTTTGTAGGAGCAGAAGCAAGCAACTTGTAAGGTCGGCACTAAGTACAATGTTCACCATCAAAGGGTTATTATTTTGCTGTTGTTGCTTATGCTGCTACTATATATTTCTCCTCCTCCTCCTTTTTCTCACACTAATAATAATAATACAACTTCTGTCACAAGAACAACAACCGCTACTAATACTGCTATTGTTGCCGCTTCCACTACTTCTAAACTAAATAATAAATGAAAATAAAATAACATAAAATAAAATCTACAACTACATTGACTACAATAACATCAGTAAAGCTGTTTGTAGAAAGGCCATTGGGGATGGAGATGCTTTCCTGACTTATGCGAAAAACTATGCGAAATGTATTATTATTGGTGGTAGCTAAGTTCTAATACAATGGTAACTTGAAGCAGTGGTGACGTGGTAGTAGTAGTAGTAGTAGCAGTAGTAAGAGTGGTAGTGGTCATAGTATTTGTCGTTGTGTTGATAGTAGTGGTGGCACTACCATAAGTAGTAGTAGCAAGATAAGTTGATGATGTCATTGGTGTTGTCATTGTTTAAGCAGCAGTAGATGTAGTAGAAGTTTCAGTTATAGCACTAGCTGTAATACTTAGTAGTTATATTAGCGGTATGTATAAATAGTAGAAGTTTCAGTTATAGCACTAGCTGTAATACTTAGTAGTTATATTAGCGGTACGTATAAATAGTAGAAGTTTCAGTTATAGCACTAGCTGTAATACTTAGTAGTTATATTAGCGGTACGTATAAATAGTAGAAGTTTCAGTTATAGCACTAGCTGTAATACTTAGTAGTTATATTAGCGGTACGTATAAATAGTAGAAGTTTCAGTTATAGCACTAGCTGTAATACTTAGTAGTTATATTAGCGGTACGTATAAATAGTAGAAGTTTCAGTTATAGCACTAGCTGTAATACTTAGTAGTTATATTAGCGGTACGTATAAATAGTAGAAGTTTCAGTTATAGCACTAGCTGTAATACTTAGTAGTTATATTAGCGGTACGTATAAATAGTAGAAGTTTCAGTTATAGCACTAGCTGTAATACTTAGTAGTTATATTAGCGGTACGTATAAATAGTAGAAGTTTCAGTTATAGCACTAGCTGTAATACTTAGTAGTTATATTAGCGGTACGTATAAATAGTAGAAGTTTCAGTTATAGCACTAGCTGTAATACTTAGTAGTTATATTAGCGGTACGTATAAATAGTAGAAGTTTCAGTTATAGCACTAGCTGTAATACTTAGTAGTTATATTAGCGGTACGTATAAATAGTAGAAGTTTCAGTTATAGCACTAGCTGTAATACTTAGTAGTTATATTAGCGGTACGTATAAATAGTAGAAGTTTCAGTTATAGCACTAGCTGTAATACTTAGTAGTTATATTAGCGGTACGTATAAATAGTAGAAGTTTCAGTTATAGCACTAGCTGTAATACTTAGTAGTTATATTAGCGGTACGTATAAATAGTAGAAGTTTCAGTTATAGCACTAGCTGTAATACTTAGTAGTTATATTAGCGGTACGTATAAATAGTAGAAGTTTCAGTTATAGCACTAGCTGTAATACTTAGTAGTTATATTAGCGGTACGTATAAATAGTAGAAGTTTCAGTTATAGCACTAGCTGTAATACTTAGTAGTTATATTAGCGGTACGTATAAATAGTAGAAGTAAAGGCCATAGGTATAAGCTGTTCTGTAATTAAATCCTAAAACACGCGACAAAATGCACACATTCTTTAAGTACTGAACCTCCATTCCCCGTTATTGTTTATTCATTTCATCACAACTAATTACCTCCCATATTCAAAGCTACTTGTTATTTAATGTATCATCCGAATAATATATGTAATTTCTGTATTTTAAGCATGCTGTTCGACGACATTCATTCAATTTATTGATTATGTTCTAAATATTTTTAATCATAATATCAAATCATATTCTCCTGTCATATTTACATACATTATCTATATGATATAGATTATGTCACTTATCCAGAGAAACCTATAATAAAGAAACAATTAATGTCACTATTGAAAATGTAAACAAACAGCACGTGTATTTTATGCCAAAAGTAAGTGCGGACTGAATAAATCCCCAAAAGCAATACCGAAAGCGCAGAAACACAGGCATGCCATCTATAGAAAGCTATGAAAACCAAGAGAACTTAATTGACTTTTTAATTCTTTTTGTTTAACCGAATGCAGTTATATTCCTCCTATAATCCAATTCTTTTCCGCACTTAAAAACACACACATATTTACTACTGCTGGACTGTTCGCCGTAGCTGATCTTCAAAATGGGAAAACTGATATGAAAATTCTAAACTTTATTTTCTGAAACAAGGAGTCAATCCGACTACCTATCTTTCATGTAACTAGATTTTGCGTTTTCAGAGCGCTATCTTCCATTACCATGTCTCTAAATTGTCTGGACTCCCATATTTGCACAAATACTGGCTTACCAGATCTCATGATATGAGTCTATAAGCTGAAAAATATCTCGAACCTAAGTCACTCAAGACTTCAATGAAAGATCTCGCATTCTTGAGTATGATATAAGCCTTGTCAGCATCTTATAACTGGGCTATAATAACATAAGCCAGGACCAAAATATTAAATTACATAAAACGATAGTAATCAATAATTAATACAAAATATATCATATCATGGGGAAAAATATATATATTTTTTCACAGGATGTGATGTTATATAAAAAGAAAGTATTGCACAGTAATGCAAGTCCACAAGACACTGATCATTCAATACATGAAATCAACTTTCAAGCGATAGGGGCAAATCAACCTTGCTGAATAGGGTATTTGCTCCCCTTTTATTGACATAAATAGAGGATATTTGCTTGTATCTAGTGAATAACGGATGTATTTCATCGAGACGGTGCAAAACTCAGTATTTTCACGAATGGTGAAGCCACGAGTGGAAATACTAGAGTTTTTAACCCACGAGATGAAAAAATAGCTGCTATTCACCCGAAACAAGAAAATTTTCTCTTTATTTTATGCTCAAACTTATTGGCTAGTAATATGTATAACAGACTGAAGTATTCAAGTAGCAGATTTCTTGTGGTATCTCGCGCGATAATGTCAGCTGTTTACCGTTTATGTTCTGATTTGTGTATATTCGCACGGAAAATATCAATAGTAACATAATTCTCTTTCCTAATTCTACGGAAAAAGTATTTTAAAAAATTCAAGGAAAAAAAGCATGCTGTGCGATTTGAACCTGGTGCTCTTGCGTGACAGGGGGCCATACATATCTCCAGAACAAGCAAGCGACAAAATGGCAGATCAGCTTTCTTTCTCATAATGTTAAGGATGTCTTTTGACCACAGTGACGACAATATTTCTTCATACTGCATCGAGAGAATTATGAAAATTATTTCTATTGGAAATTCCACTAATTCACGGGCTAGCATAACATAATATTGTTTATCAGGCCAAACATACATCCAGTCTTAAAAACATCTCGAATTAAAGAACAAACATCAGATCATAAAACTGATCAAAAACTGTCGGATTTCCAGGCTGGCAAAACTATTGTCTCATATGCTTTGTTCTGTTGCAGTAAGGATGAAGAATAATCGGACGTAAAATATAATGAAGGTAAATTAGCGCTATGTGGGCATGCAAATCAATTTCATATATAGACCCCTTTCACTTTGAGAAAATAGTCTCTTACGCTCCAGTCACTATGACCAACAATTGTATTAATGGAATATGCCCTCTAATTGTACGAATCCACCTCATTTCAAGTTCAGTTGCAAAACAATGTAACTCTGGTTGCCTGCTACCTTTGTTAACAATGTTAACAACACTCTGGTTATCAGAAAACCATTTTGCTCTGTATTTTCATTCAAATAGTTGCCTTGTAGTCATGTCTCTCAGGCCTGCAGGCAACTCACACCATGTTGAACGTGTGATCGATTCAAGCTGATGATGTCTTAGCGCTAAGCGTAGACTTCTTCCTTTTGGACTCTCCGAGGTAATGCTAAAGTCCATGAGTTGCAACATTTTATTGGATTCCAAATAGCTGAGATCTGAATATTTATGATATGATGGAATCGTTCAAAGAAGAGGCACTACAAAGAAACCTATCATATATATTTCCCAACAATTTTGAAGCACATTCGCTGTATGAACACGTCGTGATCTTGTACATATTTTCATTTCAACAACAAAATAATCCGCCAAGTCGAACAAAGTTGAGCCGAGAGTTCGTTGTAAGAATCAAAATCCATGCAGCATCGCGGTCGTTATCTGTCTCCCTTTTCTGTATGCACAGTTGCGTATATCCTCACAATGCAAATTTGATATAACCACTGACAAAGGTTCACCAAGAAGAAAGTGTACCTTTTTTATCCTAGTATAACATACAATTATTCAATCTCTCATGAATTTGATAATATTTCTTTCCTATCTAACCAATGTGAAATTTTGAGATTTATACTACGTGCATGAGCACAAAGCTGAGATTTGTGAGATTTTGATTGATTTTCTAGGCTCTGAGTCGCTTAAGAGAATAGTACACTGTCCTCTGACTTTGTGACTCCAGTCCGTCAAAGGTTACCTGAGCACTATGCATTGAATGCCTGTAGGCCAGTCCATGCACCATTTTCAAAACGTGGAATACGAGAAATATACGGTAGTTTATTGCCAGTATTACTAGGTGAAATCAGTCAAGCACTGGCTGTCATTTTTGTTATGACGGCATACATGAAATGTTGCAAAATTAGACCGTATCCAACTCCCATATTTGTACAAATAGTAGCTCATTCAGAACTCAAGCCATGAAGACTGAACAAAGTCTTTAAAACCTTCAATGAAAAGTTCTTGCATTCTTGCGTATGACAGCGGTATATTATCAACCCTTTAAACAGAACATTTTTTTATCCTGGGTTAGATTTTCAAGAATGTATTCATCTTAATCTTTACTACCATCATTGTATAGAATAAAGCCGAGAATTCGTTCTAACAGTCAAAATCAATGTACCATCCCAGTCAATATCTGTCTTACAACTTTGTGTGGGCACTTGCTCAAATCTTCAAAATACAAATCCGATCCAACGTGTGTCAAAGGTTCACAGAAAACCAGCAGAGGCAAGCAAACAAGCTGAAATTGCCCTCTAATTATATGCATTTCCCTGTAGAAATTGTTTGTGCACTTTATGTAACATTTCTTTAGATAGGCTACGTTTTAAATATTGGGTTTGCGAGCCTATGTTTCCCCGTTTTAAGAATATTTTCAGCCTATTTACTGTCAGGAGAAGACACTCTATGCACAACAGAATGTGCCTATTTGATACTGTACAAATTATTTGTTGATCTTTCCCCACTCTAACCCCCACCCCAAGCCACATTTCAAACTATTAAGGTAGATAGATGTCGATACCTCTATATAGTTTTTTGTCAAGCCGTCACGAATACTCCCACCCCCCCCCCAAAAAAAAATAAATATATATTTGCATGAAGAAAACCCCAACGACGCAAGTTTTAAAGTTGTGTTACCTATTCCTATTGATGTCAGACACCAAGACCTTCTCTTTCTGCTCCTCTCGAAATCTCTCAAATTAATACTTTAAGCACTAGCAAGTATTTTACAAGGGGTGACTGCAAATTAGCATAGTATTCATACCCATAGTGATGCAGAGTTCAACTTTGGAAGACAAATGCACAAACTGAATTTGCAACGACTTTCACACAAATATATGGCCTAGGTTTTTAACGCTGTATATTCTATTTTTAGCTGAAAGTTTACCAAATAATTTTCAGAAAGCGCATTTACTGGAATAAAAGAGTGTCAACTTTACTTCTTCCTCCTTCTCTTTCTCCTGCTCGGCTTCCTACTGCTGTCATTACCACTACTACCACAAAGTAACATATATATTTAATGGCACACAAAAAAACATATATATTTACGGTCACAAAAAAAACCAATTACTATCACAAAAAAGCATATATATTTACGGTCACAAAAAAAAAACAATTGCTATCACAAAAAACCATATATTTACTGCGACAAACAAATGATACAACTGTTGGTACTACTACTTCTTTCTTAATTCTTTATTTTGCGTAAGAAAAAATACATATATAAACAGTGTTATGTAATCTCAGTACAGAAGTGGGTTTTAAATCTGTATATCCTTATATATGGATTCTACTTATTTTGTATTGCATACAGAGAGAGAGAGAGAGAGACGTACCATATATCTAAACTATAATAAATTTGACATAATGTTGAGAAAAAGAAAAATTTGCAAGAACAGTTATTTTTTTCTATGGACTGGGAGTAGCTTTGAGAGGCTTCAATTTATTTTCTATCTTGTTTAATTTATTTTGATGAAAAAAATAATTTGTTTCTATGTCGTATTGATCATATAGAATCGAGCGCAAATCTTCAATGGAAATACTTTTTTTTAACCAATTTGCACGCATAAATAAAATGTTTCCTGAAATCAATATGAAACTAATCAGTTCCTTGTGATTACTTTGCACACCAAAGAAAAATTAAATACATTGATATAATTTTTTTAAAATCCTGAAGCTTTCCAAAGAAATCTTGTACATACATGCATTCCCAAAATAAGTAAAGCATATTTTCTTTGTTCATTCCACAGAATTAGCACATCGATGTGCAATGGATTTTACATTTATATGAAAATGTGTTGGTTGCTACAATACACATGAGAAACTTGTATTGGAAAATTCTTTCTTTTTGTATCCAAGGTACATTTAAATGCTATCTCTTATATAAACCTCAAGTTAAAATGATGGTTCTTGAATATGTCTTCCCATACTTCATGTGATACTATTTCAAATTCATTATGCTCTATCTTATATTTATAGAGAAAATTACATGATTTGTTACCTTTCATGATCTTGTCCATTAAATGTTCCTGTTCACTTGCATTTAGTTTAGGCTCGTTTTCAAGAGAGGCCAACAAATATTTTGGAATAGAAGAAACTATCATGTGACATTGTTGAAAAAATTGATGTATTTATTGAGTAATGGCTATTTCACTGAAATTTAACAATCTTTTTTCCGTGAAGGAATATATATCCACTATGTATTAAATTCATTTTTCTATCCAATCTCGGTATACTAACATTAGTTTGTTCCAGAGTGGTTGCTCCTGAGTCAGTGGTATATTTTCTTTGTAATTGAAAAAAGCACCACGCTTCTAGTATCTGTTTGCAAAAACTATTTATATTCAAGTTATGAATTTATGTTGTGGTCAATTTCCCTTAAAGAAATAACCCCAGCCTATCTTTTTAATTATTTAAAGTGCAAATATTTTACAAATTTCACCATTCCCTTTATTGACATTTCTATAGACCCAACTCGCTTTCAGTGCGTGAATAAATATATCTATATCCAGCCTTTTTAAGCCACCCTCACCATACCTATTTATAATAGTTTTTCTAGACACGCGATCCATTTTCGAGCCCCGTATAAAACGAAATATATTTGATTTTATTTCCTTCATCTTCTCAGCTGTGGGATTTGGTAGAACCGTCATTGGTAATATCAGTTTAGGTATGGCAATGCTTTACTGCTGTGATTCTACCAATCAGTGATAAGTTTCGCCATTTCCATTTCTTAAAGCAAGCATATAAATATCTTAGCTTTGAAGATAGATTCAATTCATGTAATACATTTGTTTGTGTGGAAAGTTATCTCTAAGGTTTTGGCGATATGCGAAGTCCAGTTAAACCGTTTACTAGAATAATAGTTGAAATGTGTATTCCTCCGTAAAGAGCATATTCTTAATACGATAAATGTTTTATAGTTTAATGCAAGTTCCGAAATATTTCTGAACTCATCAAAGGTATTTACTACTGTATTAAAACTTACTTCTGAATCATCAAGTATTATTGTAGCATCGTCAGCAAAAACGTTTGTTTGACCTCTCTTTCATGAAGATTTTAACCTTTAATGTCTGCCTGTGTTCTGGTCGTATTAGATAGAAGTTCCAATGATAATATAAAAGATAAGGGGATAATGGGCAACCTTGTCTAACCCCACGTTCCAAAGGAAACAATTCCGATTTGAAAAAAAAGCATTATTTAATACACAGTTTTTAGCATTACAATAATAAAGAGGATTCCAGTTGAGGAAATCAGGGTCCAGATTGAGAAATTCAAGGATTTTGTAAATGAAAGAATGATCTAAGCTGTCAAAGGCTTTTTCAAAATCATCAACAAAGAGGAGAGCTGCATGTTCAATAACATCCAAAAGCAGCAGAATATTTTGACCTATGTGTCTATTTTTAAAAAGACCTGTCTGGCTTTCATGAATAACCCTTGGTAGAATGTTTTTATTCTGTTTGCAATGGCTTTACTGGCAATATTATGGTCTACATCCAGTAAATTGATTGGTCTCCAATTGTATAAGTCAGTCAAATGCTTTTGCCGTTTGGGGATTAAAGTTTTTATACCAAGATTATGTAAACTGTGCAGTCTTACTCTTTGGAAACTGAAGCTAAAGACATCTATACAATAATCCATGAAGTCGTGTAAAAATGTTTTGTATAACTCGCATGTAAATGTTCCATCAGGGACTGGACTCTTATTGCTATGTACATTTTTAACGTTGTATTGTATTCTTCGAGTGATAAGAGACCTTCACACGATACTTTTTCACCCTCAGTGAGTTTATTTTCTTAGGTTAATGGAAAGAAATCATGGTTTGTTGGATAGATTGGTTTATTGCGGTATAGATTTTCGTCGTGCTCCTTTTCTTTTTTCAAAATAGTTATTTGATCACATATTTCTTTTACTTCAATTTTAAGTTTCTTATGACTTTACTTTCAAAATTCCGTTTCTCTATGCTAGCTAAGTATTTACTGTTTATCTCGCCCCTTTTTCTCCATATTGCTTTTGATCTAAGAATAACTCTCTTAATTTACTTGTCATTTTTTTTCTAGTTTCTCAGTTATCTTATCTAGCTTCATTTTAATTTCTTTGTCACTTGTGTTATTTTCATAATCCAACTTTAATATTTCTCTTTCTCTCTCTCTTTTCCCTTTCTCATCCAAGTTTTCTTTTTTCTAGAAGCAAATTTAATAATTTCGTTCCTGATAATAACCTTTAATCAATTCCCATTTGACATCAAGATCAGCTGTCATATTTATTTGCATAATTGCATTCACACTATCTCGTATTGTGTGATTGTATTCTTCCATCAAATATAAGACTGTTATTCGATTTAAAATATCCTGGACCGCGTTTATCTTTAAAAAGTTCTAAGACAAATATAACTGCCGAGTGGTTAGAACAGATAGATGGTATAATTTTGCTTTCGAAAATATTGTTTATTAGCCTGCGGGAGACTACAAATAGTCAAGTCTACATACTATAGGAGGAACATTACTAGAGTGCCATGTAAATTGTATTTCCTCCGGATGTAAATTACGCCATATGTCGGTAAGACTATATTTTTCTGTAAATTTACTATAAATATCTCTAGTCTTTGGTTTTGGGTTCATGTTACCCGCCTTGTTATCAACAGTAGGATCAATTACTGTGTTAAAATCCACACCAATAATATATTTTCGGCACTATTTTCTCCTATATATTCTTCCAACTTGTGTATAAAACCAGGGTCATCAGTATTTGACCCATAAACGTTAATGAAATTGATATTTAAATCTTCAATATTTCCTTGTACTATAATAATTCTTCCACTCGACAATTCGCGAGAACTATTTATCTTTCGTTGAAATTTAGAATCAAAGAGAATCGCTACTTTTAATATTACTGCTGAAAAGTGCTTCATAGATCCATTCATTTTTCCAGAGATGCGAGACATCATTTACAGAGTGTGTTTCTTGCAGAAAGCATGTATCTCTTTTTATCACGAATCTATTCGAATATCTTCCATCTCTTTCTTGTTTTCCCCAGTCCCTTTACATTTAAGATTCCTATCTTAATCATATTTTGACTCGTTATTGTTCGACATTTTATTCCTTACGTTGCAAGGCGAAATAAGAGCAGGAAGCAGATCGAAGAAGGTGGAAGGATGAAGAAAAAGAAGAGGTTGGGTGCGAAATCCGCCTCACCAAATACTTAAAAATGTATGAAAGGAAAAATACATAAGGTAAAAAAAAACATCTTCCTTCACAGCGTATTTACGTAAAGAATGAAAAGCAAATGAATGTTACTATTGCCTGAGATAGAAGCATCCATTCACAAGAGGCAAAGCGTTGTAGCAATTAGATTCTTCGAATAGTAACATGCATTCACTTTCTAATATCTTGCATGACTTAACTGAGCATTTATAGGCATGTATACATAATTTCCCAGGTTTGAAGGGGCACACCGTGACAAAGGAAATAATTTTTTTTTAGAGACCTTTTGCAACTCTATTACACGAGGAGATAAAACACCCTCCTCCAATTTACGTATTATCAGTGCACTTTTCCAATGCGAAAAGGATGATTGCGTGCTCTGGTTTACTATAATTTGGAGTTTACAGGTTGGGTAAAACTTTAAAATATCACATTCCTTTATTGAAATTTTGTCCAAATTTCAATTACTTCAACTGATCAAACTGATGATGAATATGTGAAAGACATTAACAATGTTTGAGCTAATTTTGGACGTAGTATCCAGTGAAATCTGATCTGCATCGTTGTGTTCGGCTCATCAGTCATCTGGTTATGGTAGTTGGAACACCTCGTAGCTATCCCCTTGTTCAGATTGGCTGGGGGGGGGGGGGGTGACAGGTTCTCGCGAGGCCTGATTCTCATTAAGGCCAGCGGCTGCCTGATCCTGATCTAGCAGAAAACATACTAAACAGGGAACAAGACTAATGGTCGCAGTACATTATGCGGAAAAAGTACGGTGATTCCGTACGTTCATCAAAATGGAGGATGCTAGCTATCTGCGGTCTCAAAAGCACCGAAAGTGTAACGAAGTTGTCGGCGACCTATACTTCTCACAATGAGCTACCTTCCTTTGGTAGGATAACACCATTTTCAGGTTCTCATTTGAGCGTGATAATTACTCGTGCGTTAAAGGATTAATAAAACTGGAATATTATGCTGAAATGGTATTATTTTGTGTTCATAATGAGTCTTTGCTTATCGCGAATGAAAAGAAAAAACATTACTTTAGCGGAAATGTATTTTTCGTTGTCTAAATACAGACGATTAAGTCAAGGGTGCTAACAATTTTATCGTCACAAGTACAAAAATGCAAGTTTGGGTCTTTAGAAATAAATGATTTTCCACAATTCACTACATAATTCCAGCTAAAATAATTAGCACATTTAGGTACTTTTGTAGAAATAACGTTTCTTTCCGGTAGCGCTGTTATTATTGTTTATGTTAAGTCAGTTTGAAGTGTCCATATTTAAGTGTAATCTACGAGTCCATATATTAACATAAAGCTGTGCGAGCGTTTTTTTTCTTTTAGTTGACAAAACAGGCTAAACTCAAATAATTGTTTGCTTATATTCATATATTTTTCATGATATATCTTACCTCTTAAATCGTCTGATAATTTAAGAGTTTCAAAATAATTTTTTCACTACAAAGCGAAATTTCAATTCTGTAATTTACGAATCTTGTATATTTATTGCATGAATATAAATTTCACTCCAACTGATGTCTAACAGTATGTGGAGTCAAGGCAGCATTATTTCACCAAACATTCAAGTACTTTATATACCTTTCGGAATGAAGAGACATATCAATTTCAATGGAATGTATTATACAAATAGAGTTACCCCACATCCCAATGCAACATTCATCTTCTAGCTCTGTACTACACGTCATCAACACGTCATTACATCATGACAATTACAAGTGACGATTTATGTAAAATGTTAATGCGAGGTAAAATGTATTTAAGAAAGAAGTGGCGAGGTCTTTAATCTTACGACGTAAGTATTCTTTGATTGATTCTTGAAATGTTACTTATACTTTTGTAAAGTAGTACGTTTGTTGTTTGTTTAATCAGGAATAAATAAGTATTTATGATAAAGCATATATCATTAAAACTCAAATATACCACGAACTTATGGAATCAGTTTTGTCCCGTAAATTACCAAAACTGGGTATCTTTCATGAGACACTGTTAATTTATTTGCATGTATAGTTTTCTATGTTTAAAAATGACACATAGAATTAAGTAATACAAGTTGCTTAATAATCGCATTGTCACAGGATGAAGCCGGGTTGGGACTGGATTAGTGAAGACACCGAAAGCAACTGCGTTAATAAGATGTTTATTTATAAACGCAATTTAAAGATGAACAAATCTGACACCATTATAACAAAAAGATAAGGAAAATTATAAAGTTCCTAACATGGAACTATCAACAACAAGTAACTCAACGAGAAAAATCAAAGATGAATTTAACGAACGGAATTTTAAACAAACGTGAATAGCATCCTATCACCAATCAACAAATAAGAGTATATGATCTACACCCTAATATAAACAAGGTCTTATTGAGTACCAAGGGTGACCAAAGCATGTGATTTATGCACTTATCAATATGATACTCATTTATTCATCAATCTATTAACTCATCAAGCGATATTGGAATATGTATGAATTTATGGATCTGTCGTTCATATAACGATATTGAAATGGGAATGCATGTAATTATGAATCTGTCGCACATATAGCCATATTGAAATGTGAATACATGTAATTTTGCTCAGATAGCAATAGTGAAAATAACAATAAAATGGAACACGTAATATATATAACTATCGTGGCGCCCATTTGACGTCCAAAGTGTATCTCCGGTTCCACCCGCTCTAGTCCATGGTCAAGGAGCCACCACGCATGGTCCACCCCTCCCAGTCTGTTGAAGGATCCCTCGAGAGCCTTCACATTAACACAGACCCGCTGGTCGAGAAGCCTTGGTCCCTCGCATCGAGAAAACCAGTACATTCTTCTGAACCAACGTCACCAGACACAGCGTATACGTCACAAGAAACCACACAGTTCTGCGACTCCACAACACCAAACCATATATAAGGCAGCTAAAAGTATAACAACTAAACCGTGTAGTACATATGACACGGTTAGTACTTTTGCATTGATATATGTTGCGCATGCGCGCACATGAATGACATCTCGTTACACATTACATTAATCATTCAATGCATGCTGCGTATAATTAAATAAAATCCGTCTGTTCAGTTACAACAAATAGCTAACTTGAACCAGACTATAGTATTTCTAATATCATGGCGTTGTATGACCTAGGTATTGACTCTCTGTAGAATTTAGAATAAATTCTAAAACATCTAATATATGAAACAATTATGTCATATAAAACGAATAGTGATAAAGAATACTATCTTAAATTTCACATACCTCTACAGCTGAAGATTTGCTCCCGTAAAGAGGTAAGTTTTCTGACAAGACTCGTCGTAGTGTAATTTGTTTATAGAGAATTTTCTCTATATGTACCCTAGCTGTGACAGATATGCGCAGCAGCTAGGTACTTAGGTTTTCACTGCAGGCAATTTGCACGTGCAGCATGAGGTGAATCGCGCTCAGTATTTCAAAATAACTAGAGCCGAAAAAATAAACAACCCTCGAGTAACGCTCTAGTCGGAAACGAAACCCGAATACATTTTTGATCACATATACATATTGATATAAATCATACAATTCCGTGACACGCATTATCTAGCACTAGAACTTTGGTTATCATTTTAAGTGCTGTCTGTCTTATTGTGTGTCCATCTTCGTTCGTATGTCTGTCTCCTTGAATAGTGTGCGTGTTATTACATAGTAGAAATACCTGTGTGTATTAGTACTGGTTACTATTCCCGCGTCAAGGAAATTGTTCTGTTGTGAAAATGCTTATCATAAATTTCTCATGTATTATTGTCCTTTATTATACATTCCAGACAGCGAAAGCAAAGTCACAGAAGATGAAAAAATAAAGAGCCAGGAAAAAAAGCAACAATGGGAGAACATTGGTTGGAGCGAAAGCGAGAAAGGGTTAAAAAATATTACACACCAGTAGATGCTCTAAATAGAAGACAGAGGGACGCCAGAAGACAAAAAGCGAGAAAGGGTTAAAAAAATATTACACACCAGTAGATGCTCTAAATAGAAGACAGAGGGACGCCAGAAGACAAAAAGCGAGAAAGGGTTAAAAAAATATTACACACCAGTAGATGCTCTAAATAGAAGACAGAGGGACGCCAGAAGACAAAAAGCGAGAAAGGGTTAGAAAATATTACACACCAGTAGATGCTCTAAATAGAAGACAGAGGGACGCCAGAAGACAAAAAGCGAGAAAGGGTTAAAAAATATTACACACCAGTAGATGCTCTAAATAGAAGACAGAGGGACGCCAGAAGACAAAAAGCGAGAAAGTGTGTTCGTTCCTAGAGGCAGCAGAGTAAAGATTCCAAAACTGTCGAAACGATGGAGGCTTTGCTTTCATCGCCGATATTTCTTGTAAAAGATAATGAAAACGCCGTGTCATCGACAAAAGATCTGGAACCACTGATTTTCAATCTACCAATGATAAAGTCCCATGCCTAAGCAGCGAAACAAAGAACATCACGTGTTTTATCAAAAGCCAGCAAAGAGATCAACACATTGCAGAGACGAAACCAAGACTTTGAAGAAGATAGTACAGGGTCATAGAAAGAAACTGGAGAGAGAAAGAAAAAAGAAAATAAGAATGGCAAACACACACCTAGGGGAAAAGAGGACATATTGCTTAAAGGAGCTGGATTGAGTCCTCGTAAAACAAAAGTTATTCTTTTTTCAGAATATTTGACTCAGGAAATTAGAAAAGCAAACGAAAGCAGTCCAAAGAAAAAGCAAATTGTGACCAAAGTTGTTACTGGAAGAATTATTAAAAATATCGACTTATTTTTCTTCTCAGAAAATGTTTAAACCTAAATTGGAGACAAGGGAATGTAGCAAAGATTATTTCAATAGTACAGAGCTATAACTCCACAATGTTGTAGGAAATATCGTCCGACAAATCCAAAAAAATCAAAACTTATAGAATGGTAATATTAATTCAGTCGTGGTGTAATTTGCGAACATTGCATTTGAGCTTTTCATTTACAAAGTACATATATTAAAGTGCTAAGATTTGTTTTATTTCTTTGACGTTTGATTTCTTAGTTTAAGAATTAAAGGCTTGACGTCCTGTTTCAGATATTTTTTCTGTTATATCTTGCTTTCGTGTAAAAACACGACCCCTCCCAATCTCCCCCCCCCCCCGACTTGATCGTGTTTTGCTGAGTTTTAAGATAATAAAACGATGTTCTTCACCGAATTTATTTCCATTTCAATATAAATTTGTGAAATGTCATGGGTAAATGGCAAACAACCAGTAAAAGTTTTTAAAATATCGAAAATAGTATCAGTTCATACCAATATGAAAAATCTTGCAAATCTGTAATCTACAAGACAAAACATTTAGATGATAATGTTGACTATTGGAAAAGATGCAGAAAACTTCAGATTTGGATGTTGAAACATAACATTACTGTATTTTTGAAAAGTTTTGCAAGATATATAATCTTTAGCTTTTGAGACCTGAGCAAATTTTTGATTTAGAGCATTTTGACAAGACTGTTTATAAATTAGCATACCTTGTCTTTCATCAAGCTGCCTAGAAATTACGGGACATATGATGTATGATTGTTTGCTTTATTTTACTACATTAAACATTAAACTTGAAAAATGTTTTCCCATTCTTCTCTGTTTTTAAAGTGAATATTCTGAATATGGAGAAATAGTATATATGCGACCTGTAGATTACAAATAACATTTTGGCATGGTGTCGTTCTCAGCTGCGTATACAGTAACTGATGGTACAACTCTGACCAAAATATATGTTTAGTTTGCAAAAACCACATATAATAGATACCCAAACACAAAATTTAAAAGATGAGTACTTGGATTTTCATCAATGTTTTTGTTACATTTCCCCCTTCAGACGAGAATGATCCCACAGTGCATTCTGAAATTGTATGAGCTATGAGGTGCGTGCGATTTGCCAGTTTCATGTATGTTAGTTCCGTGCTACATTGAATATACGGTTGTTTTTGCCTGTATTACTAGAGAAATCAGTAAAGCACGTACGGTCCTTTTGTTGTGACTGGTATAGGGAAATAATACACACCTAGATTGTATTATACTTTTATACCCCGACTGAATTAAGCGGAAGATAAAGGAAGATATTCTAAAGATTCCTTGATTAGGTACTAAAGACTTCTTCTTTAGTTAGTTTTCCTGTTAGTAATATTTTCCTTATTCAAGTTAGTATGTTAATGGGATCAAGCAGGTGAAGTTCGTTAATATACACACACAGGCACGGACTGCTGAGCGACTTTGTGGGCGCAAAAGCAAGTAACTTCTAAGGTCGGCGGTAGGAGCAATTATAACTATATGAAGGATTATTTATTTGTTGATGTTGTTGTTGATTCTGCTGCTACTACAAGTTTCTCCTCCTGCTATTCATCCTGGTGCTCCTACAAATACTAATAATAAAAACAATGCAACTTTTGTTTCAGGAACAACAACTGCTACTAGTACAACTGTTGCCGATGCCACTACTTCTACAACTAAATAAAAAATGGAAACAAAACCATGAACTACATCAAGTACTTTAACATCAGTAAAACGAAGTGCAGTAGGGTTAATGGATGTGGAGATGGTTTGCTGATTTTCGCTAGAAGCTATGCGAAATGTATTATTGGTGGTAGCTAAGTTCTACTACAATGGTAACTTAAAGTAGTGGTGCTGTGATAGTAGTAGTAGTAGTTGTAGTAGTAGAAGTAGTAGTAGAAGTATAAGGTACAGTGGTCATAGTATTTGTCGTTGTGTTGGTGGGAGCAGTGACATTAGCATTAGAAGTAGTAGCACTAGGAGTTTTAACATTTTTTTTTATTGTAGTAGTAGTGTCATTTGTAGAGATAGTAGCAATATGTGTTGATGTTACTGTTGATGACGGCATTGATCTTGTCATAAATGTTTAAGCAGCGGTAGCTGTAGTAGAAGTTTTAGTTGCAGTAGTTAGAAGTTGTTATCTTAGCAGTATGTATAAATAATAGCAGTAAAGGCTAAACGTAGAAGCTGTCCTGTAGTCGAATAAAACATACATATTCCTTAAGTGTTATTCCCCATTATCGTTTATTCATTTAAACACAGCTAAGTACCTCTCGCATTCAAAGCAATTTGTTATCAGTGTATCATCCATATATTATATATAATTTCTGTATTTGAAGTATGCTGTTCAACGACATTCATTTAGTATAAATCGATTTACTTTAAATAATTTTAATCATAATATCAAATCATATTCTGTTGTCATATTTGAATATATTATCTCTATGAGATTATGTCATTGTCCAGAGAAACAATTGATGTTATAATTGAAAATGTAAACAAACAGCACGTGTATTTTATGTCAAAAGTAAGTGTGGACTGAATAATATCACCCAAAACATACCGAAAGCGCGGAAACTCCGGCATGTCAACTATAGAAAACTATGCAATCCAAGAGAACTAAATTCACTTTTAATTCTTTTTGTTGAACCGAATGCAATTATATTCCTCCTATAATCCAATCCTTTTCCTTACTTGAAAAACACACATTTGTACTACTGCTCGACTGTTCGTTGTTGTTGATGTACTGGATTGGAAAACTGATATGAAAATTATAAAACAAAATTTTCTGAAACAAGGAGTCAATCCGAGAACTTATTTTTCCCGCAACCAGCTTTTGCGTTTTCAGAGCGCTATCTTCTATGACCATGTCCCTAAAATCTCTGGACTCCCATATTTCCACAAAAAGAGGCTCATCAGATATCACTCTATTAGTTTATATGCTGAGAAATATTTCGAACAAAGTCTTTCAAGATTTCAATGAAAAGATCTCGTATTCTTGAGTATGATAGAAGTCTTCTCAGGGGGTCCTATCTGTCCATGCTAGCAAGGCAGAACGAAAATATTAAATTACATAAAACAATAGCAATCAATAATTAATAACAAATATATCAATTGATGGGGAAATATATCAATATAATTTACAATGAGTTTCACAACACAGGTGGTGATGCTACATTAAAAAGGAAATATTTGCTCAGTAATGCAAGTCCCACAAATTACTGATCGTTCAATACCTGAAACCAACTTTCAAGCTAGCATTCTGATGGGAAAATCAACCTTGCCGAGCAGGGTATTTACTCCCCCTTTATTGGAATAATATTGTTTATCAGTCGAAACATGAATTCAGTCTTGAATGTCTCCAATAAAAGAGTAACCAACAGGACATAAAACTGACCAAAAACTGTCAGATTTTCATGCTGATAAAACTATTGTCACATATGCTTTGTTCTATTGCGGTATGAATGAAAAGAAAAGGAAAAATTAACGCTCTGTGGGTACGCAAAGCAATCATCATCATATATTGGCCCCTTCAACTGTTAGAAAATACAGTTTGTTACGCTTAGTCACTATGATCAACAATTATACTTATGGAGCATGGCCTCTAATCTTCACTGGTAGGAATCTACCTCATTTCAATTTCAATTGCAAAACAATGTAACTCTGTATGTATGCTACATTTGTTTGAAATGTTAATAATACTCTAGTTATCAGCAAATGTATGCAAGTATGGTGTCATACTACCTTTGTTAGCAACGTAAACAACACTTAGGTTATCAGAAAACGATCTTGCGCTCTTCTTTTCTTCAAATATTTTGTCGTATGGTCTTGTAATGTCGATCCATTCTACCTGATGACGCCTTAGCACTAAACGGCGATTTCTTCCTTTTGGACGCACAGCAGTAACACTAAGTTCACGACGTTGCAAACCTTTATAGGATTTCAAATCGCTCAGATCTGAATATTTCCAATACGATGGAACCGTTAAAAGCAGAGGCACTAGAAAGAAACCTCACAGCTATATTTCCCAACCATTTTCTTTTGAGGCACACCCGCTGCATGAGCACGTCGGGATCTTTCACATATTTTCATTTCAACAACAAAATTGGCCGCCAAGTCGAACAAAGTTGAGTCGACAGTTTGTTGTACGAATCAAAATCCATGCAGCATCGCGGTCGGTATCTGTCTCTCTTTTCCTCATGCACAGTTGCGCATATCCTCACAATGCTAATTTGATGCAGCCAGTGACAAAGGTTCACAACGTCTCGGAAAAACAGCTAAAACAAGTAAACAAACTGAAATTGCCCTTGATAATATATAGTTCCATGCAAAATGTGTGTGTTTGTGTATGTCTTTTATGTAATATTTCCGTAGTCATTGGTACCTTTTACATTTGGTATGTGAGAAAGCTTCAGTATATTTCCGTGGGTCAGTGGTTCTTAACGGGGTTCTTCCTCCGCCAAATATACTGACCGGCATGCATATCCTATCATGTGCAAAACTAATGGCGTTAAACCACACAAAACCAAACTAACCAAATCTTTTTCATATTGGTTTTACGAGTCTATACGAGTCTATATTTCCCTGAGTCAAGAATATTTTCAACCAATTAACAATCAGTCGGGGACACCCTATCCACAGTAGAATGTGTCTATTTGATACTGTAGAAACCATTGAAAATGCAACTGGGAGAAGAAATTGCTAGTTTTCTCGAATAAATGCTATTTTGTGAATACCAGAATAAGTTGTGCAAGTCATTTAATGTTGTGTTGTTTCTGTTGTCCGATGCAAGCTTAACTCACGTAAAGAAAGGTTGAAACAAAACGATTGCATCCTCCTGAAAGAAATATGACAACGAGTAAATACAATTACTTCCATATCTTCGGTTCGATGCAGCTATGGTCGTTCTTGCTTGATGTAATCTAGTGATAAAATAGAGACTAACTAGACAAAATCATATCAATTTATAGGATTACCAAGAAGAAAGGTACTTGTTTCTATCCTAGTATAACATAAGATAATATAATCTTTGATGAATTTGATACTGCTTCTTTCCTTTTTAACCAGTGAATACTTTGGGAGATTTGATTGATTTCTAGGCTCTAAATGGCTTACGAGAATAGTACACTGTCCTCTGATATGGTGACTCCAGTCTATCGAAGATTATCTGAACTCCATACATTGTAAGCATGTAGGTTAATCAAAATGCCCTCTACAAAGCATGCTATTGGATTACAACTGATATATTGTTTTATATATATGGAGACCATTACGATTGAAATAAAGTCTTTAAATTCCCACAAATATTATATCTCAATATTAATAGAAAGAGCCGCAACGGGCTCCTTCTCGTTGTTTATGAGTTTGTACTTTGTGTATTGATTTAGGTTCTGATTTGCTTAACTAAGAACGTTTACTTGAGTTATGTAGGGCCAGTTATCTGGCTCTACTCCACACATGTAAATTTATGACTGCTGAAGCTTAAAATCATCTTCTAGCGACGTTAATGATTAGATCTATTACACTCTGCATCATCACCGTTAAGTAAAGTGCCTCTGCTCTCTGGCAATCCGCTATACGGTTTTGTATCTTATCCCTACGCACTCCTGCACTGCTTAAATGGAAAGGACCAGTTTTGAAAAGCACTACAGCTTTTGAAGTTTGGGGTCGATTAATCTCTCTCTCTCTCTCTCTCTCTCTCTCTCTCTCTCTCTCTCTCTCTCTCTCTCTCTCTCACACACACACACACTCACTCTCTCTCTCTCTCTCTCTACTATCTCTCTCTCTCTCTCTCTCTCTCTCTCCAGTTAATAATGTAAGCACTAGCAAGTATTTTACAAGAAAAGTAGAAAAGGTTCCATTGAAAAGACAAGAGGTTGCATCGACCTTTTGTGGCAATTCAGGTTAACTGAAGCATCTATATATAATACTTGGCGAGTGACTTTGCAATTCCCCGGTATGTCTGCCTCAGACTACACTACTATTATCACGCGTACGCCTTTCAGTAGACTCTTTTTGGAATGATGTCATTGACTGGATGAAAGTGATATATTTTACTACTGATGTAGAGAGTAACACGTTTGAAAATAACAAAATATAAATATATAACAATAGAAAGAGAAGGAAACAGATTTTCATCTTTAGTCGACTTATATAGAACTAGCTAGCAGCTTGTACTTCAAGAAGTTAATGTCATGACCACTTAGGCCTAAAATATTCTGATATTAGCCTGATAGATAAGGGTTCATTAATGCTGTTGGATCTGGAGGAAAAATTCGACTTATTTCCTTGTTTAGAAAATAAAGGGTTCCTTCCAATGTCAGCTTTGACTACAATTAGCTTTATCAATTGGTTATGTCACGATAATTGTTTTGAATACCCCCACAAAATGTTTGCAGAACATTTTTTTTGGAGTACATACATTAAATATTCACTTTCATTTATTGAATAGTTGTCCACATTTCAGTTACTTCCACTGATCGAACTAATGATAAATCTGTAAGAGACATTACAAATGTTTGAGTTAATGTTGGACCCGGTGTATCGTCTGTTGAAATCTGAGTTGTATCGCTGCGTTCGGCTAGTCATTCATATGGTTATGGTAATCGGAACACCTCGTAACGTTCCCTTGTTCAGATTGGTTCTTGGAGGGGACAGGTCCTGGCCAGACCTAGTTCGCATTATGGCCAGCGGTTGCCGGCTCCTGATAAAGCAGGGAACATACTAAACAGAGAACCAGTCTAAACGGCGCAGTTCATCACGGGAAAAGTACGTTCACTAAAATGGAAGATGCTAGCTACAAGCACAGGAAGTGTGACGTGGTTGTCGGCGAACTATACTTCTCTCAGTGGCTTACCTTCTTTTGGTACGATAACATCACGATATATTCTGAAAGAGTATGATATGTGAGGAGCGTGTGATTTTTTAATTCCCCTGTATGTTAAACTCAGGTTATATTCAATATACGGTTGTTTTTCCCTGTATTACCGGAAAAATCAGTCAAGCATGACTGTCCTTTTGTTGTGACTAGCATAACCGAAATAATACACACCTAGACTGTATTCTTCTATTCTATATCCCAATTGAATTAAGCGGAATATATAAAATGTTACTAACGTTTTTTTAAGTTTTTATTTTTTTTTTTGTGGGGGGGGGGTGATTTTTTAAATTAGTTTTATTGGAAACCAAAGTTCATGTTAGTAATATTTCCTCATTCAAATTAGTATGTTAATGTGATCAAGCAGGTGAAGTTCTTAAATATACACAAGCAGGCACGGAATGCGGGTCGACGTTGTGGGCGCAGAAGTAAGCAACTTGTAAGGTCGGCGGTAAGTACAATGACAACCATCAGAGGGATTATTTTGTTGTTGTTGTTGCTTCTGCTGCTACTATAGGTTTCTCCTCCTCCTGCTCCTCATCCTGATGCTTCTACAAATACCAATATTAACAATAATGCAACTTATGTTATAGGAACAAGAGCTACTACTAAAGCTACTACTGTTGTCGCTACCACTACTTATGCAACTAAATACAAAATGAAAAAATAAAAACTACAACTTCATCGACTACTACAACATTAGTAAAACTAGGTGCAGTAGGGTAAGTGGAGGTGGAAATGGTTTGCTGATTTTTGCGAAAATACTTTTTGGTAGCTAAGTTCTAATACAATGGTGACTTCATGTGGTTGAGCTGGTGGCAGTGACATCAGTAGTAGTAATAGTAGCAGGCGCAGTAATATGAGTGGTTGTGGTCAAAGAATTTGTTGTTGTGTTGATGGTAGCAGTATAAATAGTAGAGGTAAAGGCCAAAGGTAGCAGATCTCTTGTAATCTAATCCTATACCACGCGACAAAACACAATATTCCCCGTTCCCGTTTATTCATTTCAACACAACTAACTACCACTCACATTCAAAGCTACTCGTTATTTAATCTATCATCCGTATAATCTATCTATTTCTCTATTTCTCTCTCTCTCTCTCTATATATATATATACATATATATATATATATTTATATATATATATATATATATATATATATATATATATATATATATGTGTGTGTGTCTGTCTGTGTGTGTGTATATATATATATAATGTTTGTATTTGAAGCATGCTGTTGGACGACATTCATTCAATATAAATTCAGTTTACACTGAATAATGTTAATCATAATATCAAATCATATTATGCTATCATATTTACGAAATAGATTATATCACTTATCGAGAGAAACGTACAATAAAAAAAAATCATGTTATAATTGAAAATGTAAACAGACAGCACGTGTATTCAACACCGAAAGTGAGTGCGGACTGAATAATATCACCAGAAATAACGCCTAATGTGCGGAAATACCGGCACGCTATCTATAGAACACTATGCAAACTAAGATAACTTAATTCACGTTTAATTCAAAGTCTTTGCTGAACCGAATAAAATTGTATTTCTCCTATAATCCAATACTTTTCCCCACACGAAAAACATACAAATTTACTACTGCTCGATTGTTCGCCGTTGTTGATCTACAAGATAGGAAAATTGATATGAAAATTCAAATTTTCTGAAACAAGGAGTCAATCCGAGAACCTATCTTTCACGTAACCAGCTTTTGCGTTTTCAGAGTGCTATCTTCCATGGCCATGGCCCTAAATTGTCTCCCATATTTGCTCCAGCAAAAATAAATAAATAAATAAATGAATAAATAATAAAACAAACAACGTAAACCATATGATCTCGCTCTATGATTCTATATGCTGAGAAATATCTCAGTCTTCTATGAATCCAGTCTTGAACGTCTCCAACAAAAGAACAAACATCAGGCCATAAATGGATAAAAAAAAACTCTCAGATTTCCAGGTTAGCAAAACTATTGTCCCATATGTTTCGTTTTGTTGCAGTCTGGATAAAAAAATATTAAAAGTAAAAATATAATGAAAGTAATTTAGCCCTTATGTGAGTATGCAAACCAATCAACATCTTATATAGGCGCCTTCAACTGTAAGAAAATAGTCTGTTACGCTCTAATCACTATGATCAACAATTGTACTAAGGTACTATGCGTTCTAATCTTCACTCGTCGGAATCCACCTCATTTCAAGTTCAATGCAAAATCTCAAATAAAGCTTGAAAATATCGATTGCAAACTTTGAAAGTCTGGTTTCATACCCCCTTTGTTAGCAATGTTAAGAACGCTCTGGTTATCAGAAAACTGTATAACTATGGTTTCATGCTACCTTTGCTAGTAATGTTAACAAGACTCTGGTTATCAGAAAAACATTTCGCTCTGTTTTTTACTTCAAAGAGTTGCATTGTAGTTATGTCTCGTAGGCGTGCTGTTAATTCGCGCCATGTTGAACTATTGATCGATTCAAGCTGATGACGTCTTAGCGCTAAACGTCGACTTCTTTCTTTTGGATGCTCGATGGTAACGCTAAAGTCCATGACGTTGCAAAATTTTGTAGAATTCCAGATCGCTGAGATCTGAATATATCTGAGGCAATGGAATGGTTAAAAGAAGAGGCACTACAAAGCAACTTCACAGCTATATTGCCCAACCACTTTGAAGCACATCCACTGTTTGAACACGTCATAATTGTGTATATATTTTCATTTCATCAACAAAATAAGCCACCAAGTTGAGCCGAGAGTTCCTTAAAAGAATCAAAATCAATGCAGCATCCCGGTCGTTATATGTTATCTGTCTTATTTTTCTGTACGCGCAGTTACTCATATCCTCACAATGCAAATCTGATCCAACGAGTGTCAAAGTTTCACAACTTCTTAGAAACACAGCTAAGGCAAGCAAACAAGCTGCAATTTCTGTCTTGTGTGTGTGTATTTTAGGTAATATTTCTGTAGTAATAGGCACTTTTAAATATTCGATATTTTAGTGTATATTTCCCCGATTCAAGAATATTTTCAACCAATTTACTATCACTCGGGGATACATTACGACTGATTGAACTTTAGATTCCAAACTATCTGCACCGTTGCAACGGTAAACAAATATCTCAACAACGGTATCCAGTTATCCACAGTAGAGTGTGCCTATTTGATAATGTAAAAACCATTGAAAATACTACTGGGAGAAATCGCTAGTTCAATAAGACTTATTAAATAGCGTGTGACATATAAATCATTAGAGCGCAACGTATCCCATACCAATAGACTTTATACTTACCCACTTTCACAACTCACAACTCAGACATCCATAATATTACGTATTATGCAGTGCAATCAGCCCTTTAATACTTCATTAAATCGCGTAACGGTAATGGGTGTACATTGCGAGTCAAAGCCATCTGTATATATATATATATATATATATATATATATATATATATGTGTGTGTGTGTGTGTGTGTGTGTGTGTGTGTGTGTGTGTGTGTGTGTGTGTGTGTGTGTGCAACACCAAGTTTCGAGAGAGGGGGTAAAAAGCACTAAATTGCAAATTCTGTTTAATATCTGTTGTAGGCAACACATTTTGGAATCAATTATAAGAAACAAAATAGTATTATGAATGGAAAATATTAATTAGTTTAGCAATAATCAACATGGTTTTAGGTTTCGACGATCATGCTGCACCCATTTCTTGGTGTTATGGATGAATGAACCTCCCCCAATCGATAACCACAACAATATAAATTCAATCTGCTAGGGTTTCGCAAGAACTTTGACACGGTGCTACATTGCGGATTTCTTAGGAACATTGAAGCATATGGCACTAAAAGTAAAACACTGCAATGGATTGTCAGTTTGATTACTAAAAGGGTTACTTAACTTTTTAAAGGTTTGACACTCCAAGGGTCAGTTTTGGGACCAATTTTATTTTTATATTTATTAAGGATACGCCTCAAGTTTCTAAGAAAATGGCAAAACCTTTTTACCGACGATTCGGAGGTATAATATTCAGTCGGTCTAGTCAATGATTTGAGTAGTCTTCATCAGGATTTATATAATTGGTCCTATGGTCAGAGGAATAGCACCTTCAGTTCAGTGCTGAGAAGTGGAAAGTCATGCATCATGGTTATTCAATAGGACATAAACGTACTTTATGAGGAATGATAGAGAAAACCAAGTCGTAAATTAAGTTACAGAAGAAAATGACCTGGGTGTTGTTTCTGATAATGACCTGAACTTCTCAAAGCAGATCGCAACATATGTAAGTAAGGCAAATCAAATGTTGGGATTATTCAGGTAATCATTCATAGTTATGTCATCCAAAATGTGTTTATAGCTTTGCAATCTTTGCTAAGGGCCCTTCTCGAAAATTGTAATTGTGTGTGTGGGAAACATATTTCAAGAAGAACTTCCTGGCTATAGCGAATGTGCACAGAATAGCATCTAAAATGTTAAACTATTTACAATCTCTCCTTTATGAAGACTCAGTACGGATGCCGGGAATTCCAACATTTCAGTAGGAAAGATATGGAATGAACATGATCTCAGTGTATTGGATCCTGAATGGCATTGACAAATTGTCCACTGAGAAATGTTTTTAAATATAGGATTACAATTCAACAGTAGGCTATTCTTTGAAATTGAAGAAACGTTACAGTCGAACTCGAAAAATGGAAAACAGTTTCACTTTAAGAGTCAGCAGTGATTGGAACAGTTTGCCAAAGTATGTTGTGTCGGCTGCTATGCTATTTATGGTTAATAAAACGATTGGTTGTTCTGAGCATTTAATTGCTTTCGACGAAGAAGAAGAGTTGAGGTATATTCAAGGTAAAACAGGAAGTACGGCGTTAACATTCATGACGTGTGTATCGTTTTCTTAAAATAAAATGGCTTATTCAATATTTTCAGCGTGCAGACTTAAATACTTTATTGCGGAATACATGCTCTTTTCTAAATATCCAAATGTACTCAGCAAGTCATTTAATGTTGTGCTGTTTCTGTTGTCCGATCAAGTTTAAGCCACGTAAAGAAAAGCTTAAACGAAACTAGTGCAACCTCCTGAAACATAACAGTGACAAGTAAATATAATAGCTTCCTTACCTTCGGTTCAATGAAAGCTACGGTCGTTCTTGCTTAGTGTAATCTAGTGAGAAAACAGAAGCCAATTAGAGATAAAACAACATCCATTTATAGGATTACCAACAAGAAAGGGTACTTTCCTATGCTAGTGTAACATAAGATCATTTAGTCTTTCATGAATTTTAAATTATTTTTTTGTCCTTTTTAATCAGTGAATGCTTTGGGAGATTTTGATTGATTTCTAGGGTCTATTCAATTTACGAGAATAGTATACTGTCCTCTGATACTGTGACTCCAGTCCATCGAAGGTTACCTGAACACCATGCACTGTACGCAAGAAGGCCAATCAATATACCCTTTTCAAAGCGATGCCATTATCAGCCGTATTGGATTACAACTGATATATTTTACTATAGATATAAATAGTATCACAATTGAAATAATTTCTTTAAATTCCCACAAATATTATATAGCAATATCAACAGAAGGAGCAGAAAACAGACTCGTTCGTGTGCATGAGTGTGTACTTTGTTTGTCGATTTAGTCTCTCTTTGCCTTGTTGAAAATAGAAACGGTTACTTTAATTATATAGGACCAGCTGGCAGGTTTTACACCACACGTGTAAATGTATGACCGTTGAGACTTAAACTCATCTTCTAGTGACCTTAATTGTTATGTCTGATACACTCTGTACCATCGCCGTTAATTAAAGCGCCTCAGCTATCTGGCGATCCACAATACAATTTTGTGAGTTACCCCTGCGCACTCACGCCATACTTAAATAGAAAGGACCTGTTTTGAAAAACCCTAGACCTTTTAAAGTTTGGGGTCTATTAATTTTGCTCTATCACCGGGGAGAAATTAGACTTACAACCTTCCTCGGGTAAAATTGGGTTGTTTCCAGTGCCATCGTAGAATACAGTCTGCTTTTTTATTTGGTTATATCACGATAATAAGTTTGAATAGCTCTCGAAAATGTTCGTCCAGTACCTTAGGTGTAGTATTTAAGCAAGATTTGTTAAACTTCCTCCCCAAGTCACATTTTAAACCATTCATTTGGACACATGTAAATACCTCTATGTTCAATTATGTTTCAGTTTACGTTATGATGAACACAAAAACATTTTTTTTAAAATAAACAAGATTTTAAAAATCCCTAAAGAAAAGCCCAGAAGTTTCAAGTTTCAAAGTTGTATTCTCTGTTCCAATATATGTTAGATACCCAGAGTTTTGTGTTGTATGCAACTTGTGAAACATCTTTCTTTCAATTCAGTAATTTAAACAATAACAATGGTTTCACAGTACTGGAACAAACGTTTTCATCGAAAACACAGAACTGAATTGAGTGTGCCTGTTTCATACTGTGAAAAATGTTGCAAATGGAACTGTGAGAATTAGCTCGTTGAGTAAGACTAGCTAAGTAAAGTACGACATAGAAGTCTTTAGAGAGCAAATTATCCTCAACCCTATAACTTTTGCTCTAGTCCATTTTATCCCACGTCAAAATCCATAAAAGAACATATTTGTCGCACCGTTGGCCCTTTGAAACTTCAAAAAACTGGGTGACGTATGAATGTCCGGAATCAAAGCATTTGGCAATTCTTCTATATCACTCTTAAATCCCTGAAAAAAAGAATATATTGATAAATACAAAAGAGATGATCATCTATTACTTACAATATGCACACCCACACACTATATATATATATATATATATATATATATATATATATATATAGATATATATATATATATATATATATATATATATATATATGTTCAGACCTAACATTAAACTCATGCTAATATGCACGTTCTGGAAATGTCAATAAGCCTTTTCTGGCTATGTCAGCAGGCTCTGTCTCGCCTTATCAATAGACCCTATCTATCAATATGGCCTACACTGACACAAGCCCGAACCAAAGAATTTAACTACACAAGACAATAACAATCAATAATTAGTATACAATATAGCATATCACTCAGAAAAATATATACACATTTCACATTGTTTCACAACAGAGGATGTACTGTTATATAAACAAATTAAATTAAGTATTGCATAGTAAGTCCACATTGTTCTGAACCTAAAATCAACTTTCAAGGTTAGCATTCGGAAGGGCTTGCAAAGCAACCTTACCGAGCAGGATATTTTACCTTTTTTGCATTCAAATAATACTGCCTATCAGTCGTGAGATCAATCCAGTCTTTAACATCTTTAATAAAAGAAAAACAACCATCAGGAAATAAAAGTATCAGGCTGTCAATCTTGGCATTCCATGTGTTTTGTTCTGTTGCATATGCATTAGTACCTTTGATATCAAACAAACGGGAGAAAAGAAGACAATACATTTGTTGACCGTCAATCATCAGTAAAAGCATACATGCCTGTATAGTATGGATTCCTAAATTGGAAGTAAAATAAGGGTAATTTAGCGTTATGTGCGGATGCAAACCAATCAAAATCATATATGATCACAATTTATTAAAATGCGAGAAAATAGTCTCTTTTGCCCAGTCATCATCATCTATACGTTTACTAAGAGAATCCAACCTCTCACCCTATTTGAAGCTGAATGTAAAATCTCAAACAAAGTTGAAAAATGTCGATCTCAAAGAAGTGTAACCATGGTTTCATGCTACCTTTGTTAAGAAAGGTGCGAAAACTCTGGTTATCAGAAAAACGTTTTGCCCTGTATCCCTTTAAAAATAAATTAAGTTGCCATGAATCGAATGCAGTCAACTTACACCAGGTTGAACTTTTGGTCGATTCTAGCTGAGGTCGCCGAATCAACTACACATTGACCTTTGAACTCTTTTTTATGTTGCATTGTAGCGCTAAGGTCCATGACGATTTAACACGGTGTATAATTCTAGATCGCTCAGATCTGTAAGTCTCTGATACAATGGAACTATGTAAATAAGGAGCACTGAGAATAAACCGTAAAGCTTTGCATTTCTAATCACATTTGTTATTGTAGTGCCTATTGATAAGGTCAGATAGAGCCTGTTGACAAGACCAGATAGAACATGATGATATGGCCAGATAGTGGGCATTGGTGAGGCCCGATAGAACCTGCTGACAGGCAGATTCTTCCTATTGGCAAGGCCAGATAGTACCTATTGGCAAGTCCTTATGAGTCTATTCTGCTTCTGACCAGCTACCGTACACGACATTACTTGCATATGAATAAACACCTTTTGTACACACCGACTGGTAATGCAAATTACGTAGATTTGTCACGAGGTTCCTTGCAAGATTTAATCTGATCTAAACTATGTTTATATTGTATTATTGCAAGGCAGGGCAATGAGAACATCCATTGCGAGATTTCATTGTAACTGAGCCAACGTCCCAATAATTTGGAAATGATTTAGCCTACAAGGCTAGCAGCTTTTTAAATACGAGCTTCACAAGCTGGCTTCTAGTGCTCATTTATTTCATCGATAGGCTGAATAATTATGTTTATACGCTCATCTTTGTACACGATCATATATCAATACGTTCCTTTGTGTACACGCTTACCTGGTATGTGTAACATTCTGTACAGTGTATTCTGCATAGTCCGTATCCAGTCCAGATTTTGTGTTGGGGTCCGTAAAGGTAAATGCATGTAACTGTGTAACTTTTAAGATTAAGTGTACAGGGTTAATTCCAAATAATCTTTTGAACATTCTGGTTTATATTTAAGAGTACCAGTCAACAATTATGGTTCATGTCAATGTGATATCAGCTTCTGCGATAATGCAGCACTATGACAATCAATGTCTCCACGAAAATAAACAATAACAGGGAATTTATTTTGTGTTAGACTTGCTACATTTCCTTGTTTATCTGAATCTGAGTTGATAAGGTAAGTCGCAGAGTACGTTGCATTTTGTGAAGAAAAAAACGATCAATACTACAGATATTTATTCTTATTGATATATTAATTATAAAAAAATGGTAACTTAAGTTATGGTGGTAGTAGTAGTAATAGTAGTAGATGTGATGATGGATTGTAGTGGTCGTTATATTTTGTGGTAGTACTTCTTGTTTCTGCTATAAATGCTGTTGTTTTTGTTATTGTACCAGTGGCACTAGCAGTAGTAGTACTAGTAGTAGCTACAATTATTAATTTAGCAGTAGCGGTAGTAGTTGTTGTATTATTATCAGTAGAAATAGCTAATAACTGTTATGTTTGTAACATGTACAAATAGTATTAGTAAAAGGTATAAAAGTTATCCTTTAAACCAATCATATAACACGCGACAAAACACACAAATGCATTACTAAACGACCGTTCACCGTTATCATTATATTATTTCATCACAACTAACTACACCTCCCACTTAAAACTATTCCTCACATAAATATATCATGGTTATATAACATGTATCTTGATTATGCTGTTCAACGACGTTCATTTAACATGAATAGATTTTACTTTCAATACTTTCAATTATAATACCAAATTAGACTCTATTGTGTTAATAAATAGTTGGAGAACATTAAGGAGTTTATTTTCTTGCTTGTGCGCCCTATTCTAACGGCTCCATGACATCGGAAACTTCCAGATCTGCGTACTCTGGAATCCTATACAATTTTCTATAGTCATGGACTTTAGCGTCCAAACATAAAAGGTCAAAGGTCGATATGTAGATAAGTATGCATAATCAGTTAGAATCAACCAAAAGTTCAACATGGTGCGAGCTGACTGCGGTCGAAGGAATCATGATGACAAATTAACTTTTTTAAGGGAAATAGGAACATGGATTTCTCATAACCAGATTGTTGTTAACTTTCTTAACAAAGGCTCAAAACAAAAGGTCAAAGTTCGAGATTTAGCACTTATTCGTCCTCAGCTAGGTCAGTTCTGACCCTGTTTATCTACCGTACACAACACTCTGTTCTGAGAACATTTCATCTCCAGTTACTGATATTAATTTCATATGAATAAATAACTTTTGTACACACCATATGGTAAATCAAATTCTTTAAATTTGAGAATTTTAATGATCAGATCTCTATGCATGATCTGTGTA
Organism: Margaritifera margaritifera; assembly: GCA_029931535.1. Taxonomy (NCBI): domain Eukaryota; kingdom Metazoa; phylum Mollusca; class Bivalvia; order Unionida; family Margaritiferidae; genus Margaritifera; species Margaritifera margaritifera. The sequence goes on from JAQPZY010001313.1 coordinate 83,824, forward strand.
ACTGAGCCAACAACCAAAACATCGAAATGATTTGACCTGCAAGGCTAGAAACGTTTTTAAGATGGACTTTGTAAGCTGATTGCAATTTCTCATCAATGACCTTAAAACTTATATTTACACGCTCATCTGTGTACACACAAATACATATGCAGGCTCACATGTAATCGTTACCCTTCCATGCAGTGTACTCAGTCTAGTCCTTAGCAATAGCAGATTCTGAGATGTGATTAATATATATTTCTGATTTTGAACGAAACCACTTGCCAGAAAATCAGTTTAGCTACAACAGTGGTACACCCAGTTTTCAATTACTCATCACCTGTCACAAAAGCCGTCATCTAGATATATTACGATGGTATCCAAAAATCCCCAAAATGGTATTCAATTATCGTTGCAACGCTAACGTTTTCAATGCAATGGTAATATTTCCCATTGGAACGATACGATTAAAGAACATTTTTAACACTGCCATAGTTGCAACGGTATCTATAATCGTTGCAATGGTATTCATGTCTATGCTCACCTCCCATTGCAACGATATTCAAAAACAGGTGCGACGGTAAATGTTGCTGCTGCAAAGGTATATTTTAGGGCTACAACGGTAATAACACAGTTGTAACGATAAATATTATCGTCGTAACGCTAAAAATATAATTTATAATTACAACGATAATGTTACTATTATAACTTTAATTTTAATCGTCGCAACCCTAAATTGCAGTTGCAATGATAAAATAAACCGTTGCAACAACCAAAAATACCGTCCCAATGGTATTTGTTTATTGTTGCAACAGAAGCCATATATCGTTCCAAACCGATTTTGAATCCTTATACAACAAATATACATACCATGAGTACAATCCCAGCATAAAATTAACGTTGCAACTGTATTTTAATACTGATACAACAAATATACATACCATGGGAACAATCCCGGAATAAAAAATAACGTTGCAACTGTACATTTTACCTTTGCAACTGCAAAAATTATCGTTTTACCGATAAAATGTTGCGTTGCAACGATATTTGTATACCTCTGCATCAATAATTGGATACCTTGGCATCAGCTAAGGCAGTTTTATTTTTCCCTTTTGGTACCCTATTTTACTACATCATTTGCTGAAGCAATGTTGAATACAACGAACACAAGGAAAATACTCAGCTTGAAAAACAACCCATACATCATCACATTCAGGAGCGACCAATTACTTGGCGGCGGCGGGGGTGGCGGGGGTGGTGGTGGTGGTGGTGGTTGTGGCACGTTGATTGCGGACGTACTAACAGTCCTTGTGGAAGTATCAAAATCCACTAATGCACTGGATTTCATCCAAAATGTAGAGACATGAAAGAAGCACATAAGGAACTTAATTAGAGCGTTAATTCCTTGAATAACACAAAGGGAAAAATCTATGGTGAACACATCATTTTGATAATTAAGCATCCTAAATGATTTCGTTAGATGCATAAGTAACCAACTCAATCATTTGCTGAACATTTGAAGAATGCAACTCCATTTAGTTTTAAAAGAGTTATTTCTTACAAATTCACCCAATTACAATTTATCACTGGGGTGCGTGGCTATGAATTTATTTGAAATTTCAATTGAATGCAAACGAAATCTCTTCACACTTTTGGTACAGCTACAATTTGTTAGGACACACGCGGGTGGTTCAGTTCTCCCAATTTGTTGGGACCGGGGTGATTTTTTCAAGTACTGGTACCATAATTGCATTAATCTTTAGTCTGTCTTGATAAAAGTTATGATATCAGACATTTCTTGATCATTTTCTGCGGAAGAGTTTGATATGATCATTTAAGATAACATACAGAGCTTTGGTAAGACCGATACTGAGGCAACCGATCTGGTTAATTCAGAAGAATATACTAAATTCTTGGTTCTTAACGCATCGAATTATAAAATTTACCATACGCAAACGTGTAAATATCAACATACAAATGAGTTTATGGCACTCACTTTGATTCCACAGTGTGCATGGCAATGTAAAAGTTATTAATATATATGCAGTTTGCATTCTGGATATGGGCCATGGATCTCAAAACGTCTTTTCTTCACCTAAGGTGCACACTAGAGATACACTTTCTTCGTATCCATTTATTGAGATACTAGAAGTACCAGTTTAAATTCTTTGGGAGCATACTTCCAAAGGAACAGCCTGGGTAAATATTCTGGCCTAAAATAGTGACATTTATAATTTTGAAACAATAAATATTTAAAACATTATTCCAACATTTAAAAATATTTGTCTATAGAAATTAAAGGAAGATTTATTTAAACAAATGTATCATAACTACCTCAGATATATGAACGATGCTTCATTCTTTGATGAGTATGATAGCTGATACGTTTGCTCTTAAGACTCTCCACATAAGCCGGTTTCATGCAAGATAAATTAAACTCTATAGCAAACTAAGCCTGAGCAAGGGCAAGCAAACTTGACAAGAATGTCAGTCAAGCTACATATTAATAAACAGAGAATATATTAAATAGGTCCACCATTATAACCTCTTCTAGATGCAATAGCAGTAGTGGAAGTGGGGATAGAAGGAGGAGAAGAAGAAGCAGGAGCAGTAATAGAAAGAGGAGGAAGAGGAAGCGCAGGAGCAGCAGCTCTGGTAGTAGTACTTGGAGGAGGAAAAGGAACAGCAATAGTAGGAGGAGCAGGAGGGGAAGTAGCAGCCGTAGCAGTCGGAGCAGTAGGAGAAGAAGAATACGAAGCAGTAGCCATAGTAGTGGTAGCAGTATTGTCATCTGCAAAAAGCATTAGCACTAACAAAATTATCATCAAAAATAGTATATACAATTTATTTTCGTCATGGTTCGTATAAGCATTACTTGACCATTATATGGGGTCTTAAATGAATGGACTTATCAACTGATACTCCATAAAACCTATAGCACGAATGGTTGTAAAATAAATAAATAAATAAGTAAAAATAAAATACACATATGGAATAATACGGATAAACTTCCACCTTTATATTTGTGACATAAGCTTATTTGAAATGTAATCGTTCATTTTATTTATTGATTGATTGATTCGATGGTAAAATATCCTATTGAATATTCCTTGCACATGGACAACTTGTCCCCTTTCACGTTTAGCTTGTGGGATTATTGTTGTGTACCTTCCAGCGCATATGATTTTGAAACTAATTTTGGTTGCTCCTCGTCCAAAGTCGGAAACAAATATCATGGACTTTTGTCTCGTCAGACAGTCTCTCGTAGAACTCGGGAAGATATACGCCGAGTGAAGGTCCGGTTCGTCTCGTTCAACCAGACTCTCTAGCGTGAGTCTGAGAGATCTACGACAGGTGAAGGTTTGGTAACGGTCCATACATCTATACAAACGAGAGTTGATCTTTCGGAGCCAAGCGAAAGTCTGTTTGAGCGAGACTAGGTATACGATACAAGTTTTTATAACTGATCGTTACCGATAGATGTTACTCAATTTTTCTTTCTTTCTTTTTTGATCAGAAAAAATGCCTCATCTACATTGTTAATTATATCGATACTATGTGTGCATTGGCGATAAATGTAAACTGATAGATTGTATTTATATGAAGCGGGCAATACGTGTCCCTCTGTGTACTCAGCGAGTGAATGTCACAGATTTTGCAAAATAGTTTTGCAGAAGTGAAAATCCTGTGTTACCTGCACGCATATTATGTGGTTGCTCCAAATCATAAACAAAAGTATGACCAGTGTGCATTTAATAGATCTAAGATTTTCTTACGAACACTGAATACCCTACCACCTAATCAGTATCTTTACGAGAGGAATATTCTAGCGGTCTGAACAATTGAGCCTGTTCTAAGCGAGATTTCATCACCTAAAATATGTTACTGATTACGTGCGAAAACAGTTTTTGCCGGACCCGACAGGAAGAAAATTGCACCAATTTGCTTCATGTTGTAACTCTTAATATTACACTTCTAAGAATAAGATATGTTTTATTACCATTATTTAATGGCTAAATTTCTCTTTGGAAATAAGCGAGGTATTTGTGTTCAGGGACTCTGACCTATCCACCATCTTGCCACGTTTTCTTAATTGAGGGTACGGCCCGGTTATACTTTCCTCAGAACAGTGACGTTACTCGACCACAACCAAGTACGCCAAACGGCCAATCAAAGATGAAAGGGAAGCACGTTTTTTGGTCCGAAGAGCGCGAAAACACACCCTAGATGTTTGGTACGCCATGTGTTGGACGGTACAATTGTTTGTGTAGACCTTTACCAGACTCTTATTTAGCAGAAATCTCGTGGAATCACGCGAGAATCTAGCTGAAGGTGACTATACATGTCTATAACTACGTCTCCCGATTAGGGAGTGAATGACCTCATCCGCATTTTCTAAATTTGTATAGAAGTATCATCTCTGAATTGATGTGATTGGTTCGTAGCCTAGTGTGGTTCAGTCAGACCTCTCGCGTTTCATTCTGAGATCTTCGCCATACCAGTATCTGGTATACAAACGATAACAACGCTAAAAACAAAGCTTGATAAAAAAAAATATATGTGAAGTTGTTGATTGGTTGACAGGTTAGACGCCGGTCCTAATAAACATTTACATCACATAAATGCACGATTTTCATATTTTTCTTAATTTTTTTAGACAGACAACATAACAGATACATATGAAATCCAGATTTTTGCTTCCTCACGAAATTCTTGTCACTTTTACAATAAATATATTATACACCTATAAAGTTCACGATACATATGTTTACCTTTGTCACTTATACACAGATAGTACTGGTAGACTTTAGGGTAAAGATGGTTGATTTTTCAGACAGAAGAAAATATCAATGAAAATGAGAGACGATTATCCATAATGATATGTTTGTCCATACATGTATCAGACTCTCGCTTGGCGTATATATCTAGTAGTCATATGAGATTCTGGTTGAATGAGACTATTGGTAGCCTTATATTCAGCGGATGCATGATTTGCAAAAATGACATATCTGGTGTCTTTTTTTCTAAAGACTCTGGTCGATAGTTGCCTGCAGAGTCATGACCACCGGAAATGTGATGTAGCTCCAAGAGAGATTCTTAGTTTTGTACGTTTCCATATTTCAGACTTGAACAAGAATGGAAGCAAAACGTCTTCAAATGTTTATACGACTACTGTTGTTGGTTTTGTACGTGACTCACGGCCAAGAGATCCAGTTAGCAGAACTGCCAGGGGAGATAACTGTGGCGGGAATGTTTCAAATATACTCACAGAGTCTTGGTAAATGTGGTCAAGTCCTGCCATCATCAGTAATAGCACTAGAGGCCACAAAATGGGTGTTCAAAAACCTGAATCAGGCTGGATATTTTCCATTGGATGTTGGTGAGATTCAATTATAATACTTGTTTTCTTCCAAACCATAAAATGAGTTAATTCTAAATTTATTATCCTCTACAATAAGCGAATTTCCACTTTAGTAACCCATGACAAACCTCCGTAATACAATTATATTTCCTTTACATATAATTACTGTAAACAATATTTTCACTCTAAATTGTAGCCGTTAAAAAACGTAAAGCGCATATTTGTATCTGTTAATTTTAAAAGCAGCAAAGTATCGTCAAAAGTCAGACCGGTAGACGTTTACTTTCCATTTTAGGTATCCGCTCTATTTAATCGCATCTAACATTGAATTAGGGAATCAATACAAGATGAGTAATCTTAACCTGTTTTAGCACGAGTATCAGGGATGATAACCGAAACGTCCCGCATTCATTATGTTTCAATGATATGTAATCTCAAAAGAGTTTTCCAGCACCGGAACTCCTTGTATAGAAAAGCTGCTACGGTCTACTGCATCGAAGGTAAACAAAAAAGGTCTTGTCATTAACGGTAAAGGACTTTTAAATACAGAGGCTTTTTATTTTCATTTTTTTCTTATTTTAACCTGTCACTCACATACAAAGCTGAAATTTATAAATGTTTTAGCACAATAATTACATTTGTTGTGAATGAAATCTATTTTTTCACACCTTCTGAAATGTGTTCGTTTTCTTCAAAACTTTGATAAAATAATTAATAGAGCAAAATTGGTCAAATAAACGTTATCTTGTGAAGTGGTGTATACCTTGTTATTTTGTTTGACTTTCGTGGCACTAATCGTGACTTTACAGTTGTGCGAGTATTATATCTTTTTATGAAGGAAAAGTTTTTTGTTTTTTGTTTTCCAGAAATTTGCCTGATAAGAGTCCTTTCAAATTCTTTGTTTCTGTTAATTATCCAGTGGTCTGTTTGAAAGTTACTGCAATATGTTTCTATTATGTAATTGTGATAAGTATTGATTCCCCTTAAAAAGATAACAACATGCACAACGTATTGAAATTTGTCTATCACTTATTTATTGGACTCCTCGTCTATCCAACCTGTCGGTTATTGGAGCAGGCAGTCGAGAATACATATGATATTCTGCGACGAATTGCAGCCAATCGTAGCCAGAACCATCGGAATATTGTCGGTAAGAATGACAGGGGCTAATTTAGAGAGTAGATGTCTGGGATTCAATAGAACTTTATTTTTCCAGTTAATAAAAAAAACAGTTTACAGCGAATAACTAAGAAAGTTGGTCGTTCTGAGAAATACGAACTACCCGCTTCTCGAAAATGAACCCTCCTAGAAGACATCATGCATCCGCCATTTTAGGTAAAGACCCTTAAGTACAAATATGATACTATCGATGTTAAAGATTAAATTCTAGCACAGTAGGTATATTGACAACTGGAAGACACACAAAAAATTGACCACCAGTCTCTCGTACACAGCAAAGTGATATGGTGACAAAAACATCGGAGAAATGTTTCATTATGTGTGAAATGTATATAAACTTTAGACGAAACATATATTTGTTCCAATTTAAAACTGACATCTCTCTTTTTACAAATTAAGTTGGAAAACTTTAATCTTGTGTTTTTGCAATTAAAAGATAAATTGATAAATGTAAAGATCGTGCCCGGCTGTTTCCTGTTAAGTAAAGAAAATAAAGTGCGTGAGTAAATACCACCCTAAAGCATATATGAGTGACAATGAAGTCTTTAATCGTCACTGAAACTAATAACGAGCTGACACAATTCTGCATCTAGCATAACTAGAAAGAATTAAAATCTTATTCGTGAAAATGGTCCCGAAAAGGATAAAGCTTTTGACCTAAATTTGAGATTAATTTCCACGTCTGCCAAAATTAAGTTTGTATAATATAATAGTGAAATCGTTATATATATATATTAGACTTTCGGTTCAGACCGAGCATAGCATCCGCTTTCATTCTGAAACAGGAAATAAACATTTGACAGTCTTCACCGTCCACCTTGAGACTTTAGTGCATAGATTCTCAAAATCCTACGACCAATCACAATCCAAAAAACAATTGTCACGTGCCTTTCTTAAACATATCTGTAGAATTTGCATTATGTATATGGCATTAATTATTTCTGCTGCTTTACCACTACTACCAGGAAACACACCATTTGCATTCTTAGTGGGTTTTCGACAGAAGTGAACAGAATCGATAGCCAGGCTGGCCCTGCGATCCAGCAGGTGACTCTTAATGCGGTTTATTGTGTCATCTACCTATCTTGTCTAGCGTCGACGGTAACGCCAACAATGATACAGATTTTGTTTAAAGATTTTATTAGTAGGATGCATGGTGGGAACATAGGGAGTTGCATCAACACGCAAACGCAGGTAATACATTAGGTTTCTTGAAACTCTTGTTTATTTTCGCATGTTTTCCTTAAAAATTAATAGTGTCCAGTCGAACTTTCTCTGCTGAAGGAAAGATATGTGTTGTCTTGGCGTGGCAGAGAGAAATTATATCTGAATAGACGGTATCTAATGCTGAAACGCAAGCGCTAAACCTTTATTTTATGCTATTGCATTAATTAGTAAATTTTCAAAAAAATAAATATTTTCAATCCAGCTAAAGAAACTACTTCCCCGCCGAGAAATTGGAGACGCATCTGTTTTCTAGTGACACCGACTGGGAATGCAATACATTTAAAGACTTCACTAGATGTTGCATATACGTTCAAGTTTCTTGTTAGTTTTCATATTCTTATTTTTCAGCCAAATTCAGCTTCATTCAGTCATCCTTTCTCGCCTATTGCAATGTTACAAGATAGCGTCTCATCAATTTAACCGCGGTTGAACTTACTTAATATTTTATTGCACACAAAAAAGTACAAATATATAAACCACTTATGAATATTTTCTTATTAATAATCATTGCTAACCTTCAAACTGGTATATTGTTATAGGGAAAATGTCAATTAACTTTTATACGTCTGATGTAGAACTAATTTGAGCGCATGTACACAAAACAGCAGAACATAAACAGCTGTCAGTACTGTTAGGCATCTGCTACTTAAATGTATTATATCCTTTAAATATATTATATCCTTTAAATATCCAACATGTCACAGCATAATGAAAATTAAAGTTGCTTGTTGCGAGCGAATAAGGGATATATTTCATCTCGTTGATAAAAATATGACGTTTTCACCCACTCGATGAAACACACCCGTTATTCATTTGGAACAAACAAATATCCCATATTTACTATCTCTGTGCCAGGTCTTACACGATGAAGCTATTCTTGAGAATGAGTACTAGGACCACAGATAAGACATAAGCAAGTTGGGAAGACTTTCAATTTATTAAGACAAGTTTTACCTAACTGATTTTTTACTGCATCACTCCTATGCACTGGAGACCTTTGAAAAAAAGGGGGGTCGCCCTCAGACAAACGCAGATTCAATGTAACCACAAATGTCAGAACGTTACATAGTGTGTCCATGCCCTCCCGTGTATCTTTCTCGAATTTGATCTCAACTCCTATGCATCAGGGAAGGGCTATATGGAGGACTTAGAGGCTGTAATAATAATAATAATGATAATAATAATAATAACAAGTAAAAAAAGAAGACGAAGAATAAGGAGAAGAAAAAGGAGAAAAATAGTGGTAGTTGTAATAGTAGCAATAGTATTTTCATCATTCCTTTCGATCAAGGCTTACTGGGACCACAGTTCAGTTCTGAGGCAGAAGTCATCTCTTCGATCATTGGAAGATCTCGCCCAGAGAACAGAATCCTTCAAGTCGGATACTCCACCATGCGCCTCCTTGAGCGATTCTACAAAGTACCCGAATTTCTACTGAGTAAATCCAGACGATAGTCACCAAGTCAAGGCTAGGAAAGAGTGCTCTCCTTGCACATTAATAGTTTTCTTCGTTGATTGTACAGGCTACATCCGTTATAACGCTAACCTTCGCCCACATAAACTAAAATATTGTTAAAAATCGGCTGACTGTATCGGGAGTTCGTGCCTCTCCCATCATTCCGTGCAAGGAAAGATAAGTTAAAAGATTCTTTGTGATATACAAGCTGTAAATAATAATAAATATAGAGTAAAAACGATTTAAGTAACAAACATTGCATTGTATTGTATTACAAATAGTTGCAAAAATGAATAGCTTATATCCTGTCGTTCGACCAATTTCAATGAGGTTAAAAGACATCAATTTAATTCCAACTCAGAAAGCCACAGCGCAAAATAAATTAGGTAAATAAACCAATAATTTTTATGTGACTCAAAATTTTGTCTTAATTGAAAGATTTTTCTTTATTAAGATGGCAAAATCCAATCCGTGACTCATTTATAATATTGAAATTAAAATGTGCCACATTTTTGACGAGTCCTCTTATGAATGAACCTTAAGTTTTGCAGAGGATTTGATATGAGTTCAACATCTCCACATATCAAATGTCTTTTTACACTCTGCCAAGCCTGAGGAATACACTTATTGCATCACTGTTTTGAAATATTCTGAGACAGAAGGATGATGTTAATTCCTGCAGCGATCAACTGGCAATATAACAAAGGCAATTAGTGCAGCGAATTTATGTTTTATCCAAATATTAGACTTTTTTTTATTGTGGACACCTCTCGGACCTCTAGCTATATAAGCTAACAGGCCTTTAAAGTGACCCCCTTGGTTCAAAAAGAGTATAAAGGGATTTTTATATCTGTATGTTTCCCCCAAAGGTCTGTTGTTGTGGGTATTATTTTTAAAAAAATAGAATTTCGACAAAAATTTATTTAGATATATTTTTGATTAGGGTTTCTCTGATATTAACTATTTTGGATGAGACGTACTTGTTTAGGTTCCCGTTTCCAGGTCCCCATTCTTTCTGCCCCTTGGTCTAAAGGATTATTTAATTTTATGGTATGTACTCCCCTCCTCAGGCATTACACCTTGCGGCTGTTTTCCATACCATATATCCCCTTTTAGTGAGTCCTTGCTAGGGACTCTTATTGTCCAGTGTGTGCTATCTGTATTGGTGCTATATTTTTGTTTGTCATGCTATAATTTTGTGTTTATGTTTGGACAGCATTTATAGATCAGATTTTGTTTGAGTTTTAATTTATTTTGATGGTAAGGAAAAAAAAGAGAAAAATAATTGAAATTAGTCTGCTTTGTAGGTCCACTGGGTCTTGTTCTTCGTCTAACCAGGTTGCCTGTTGTAGTGCTTCTTTGTTCCCTTTCCACTTCCCTCTTCGTGGCTTGTTTCCATTTGAAAAAGATTTTTCTTTCCCTTTATATTAGGATCTTATTAAGACTATGTTTAATAATTGATTTTGCGGAGAAAAAAAAAGGGTACTGTTGTTTATGCAAGTGTGTCCTCCGTTTCTTGGTCCGGTATCCTTTCTGAGGTAGAGAGCTGTCTCTACCCCTCAGGTCATTGGAGCCTTACATTTGTTGTTCTGTTTGTCCCTGTCTTGTTTATGTTTTTCTCGTGCTTAAAGCGCGGACTACATGATGCATCGTTTCTTGTGATTTATTCTCATTTATACCATGCTGCTGTATGTTTGTGGACATAGTCTTTTCAGTTGGTTAGGTCAGTTTGTGTAAGTTTTCAGGAGGCATGGGCCTCCAACTTTGGAGGTGATTTTCCATGGGCTACCAGGTGCCCGTGTCCATCAATTGTGCCGCCTTTCCTCGTTCTGGGATATCATTCATGACTTTGTATATTTCCAGTTTGTGGAGAAGGATGTCGGTTGGATGTCTCCAGACGAGATAGTGGACACTATCTAGCACTTATGTGAATTTTATCTCAATTTCCTCATTCCCTTATCTAAAGCTCTTGTAGGTTATTAACCGGTTACAAGGGACGCAGCCCCATCAAGTGTCCATGCATTTTATGATATAATTTCTAGGACCATTTTGGGCCTTACAAACAAAGTCAAAATATCTGTGTCATATTTAAATTAGAGCGTTTTAGAATTTCATCTGCACGGGCGTGATTGAAAACATCATTTATTTTTTCAGCATGATTTCAAAATAAAAAATAAATAAATAAAAAAAATATCTAAGGTTTAAAATAGAGGAAGAGAAGAGAGAAGGAGAAAACGATAGTATTTTGTTTATTGTATGTGAGCGTGTCGGGAAAATTATTTCGTTAGTAGGTGTATTCATGTTCATGTGTATATTTTGTAGTATCTGTATATGTATCATGCATTCGGTTTTCTAGGGCTCCTCTGCAGGCCTGTCTACCTCGCGTGAGCCACGTAGCATAGCCCTCCAGTATCTATGCCCTATACTTCCCGATTTGCGTGATTTTCTTGTTTCCGTGTTTCTTCGCATGTTTCCTACTAGTTAATTCGTTTTTTATTAATGGCTTATTAATTTTCCCTTGTATTGTGAAAAGAGTTTATTCAGACATTTGCTAAAACATTTCAGTTCTCTTATAACTATTAAATTTTGTTATTTTTTCCCTGAGAAAAAAAACAAACATTTATTCTTTTTTTTTTCCCCCTTCTTTCCCCTTTTTAAATTTCTTTCCAAGATAAAACTGTTCTGCCGTCTGGTGTGGTGATGGGGAGCCCCACCCTCCTCCATTCTGCAATGTGAAAGTTGAATGATTCCCATATTGAGCTATCTCTTTACATGTAGTGTGTGTGTGTATCATCTTTTATAATTTCTATTCCATAGAGATAGTTCAAGGTTTTGATGGACGCCTTTTCCAACATTTGGGCAAGTGGAGTCCCGGTTCCCCTTGCTCATAATGGTTTTAATCGGGCCTCTAAAGAAATCATTACTATATTGTATTGATTTCTTTTTTCTAAAATTTTTGGTTCTCTCTTCAATAAGTCCTTTCCTTTTAATGTCTGAGCATATGTCTTATATTTTTATTGTTAGTAATTTTAATTATTCACTATATAGAATTTATTAAAAGAGATCAAGAATTCCTGGCGCGGTTTGTAATTCCAACATGTGAGCGAGTGAGCTCCAGGTCGCCTTTGCGGCGCACGTCCCCCTAAGGGGGGGGGGGGGGATACTGAAACTCATCACCCACAGTGGTTGTACTTAGTGTATAGTTAGGTTAGTTAACCGCGATGCTCTTTAAATTTCATTGAATTGCTGTCCATTATTTTCACAATTAAATCTGTTGTTTTTTTAAATAATAAATCATTTCTCATATTACAGAGGTATAATAGATTATCATTTTCGAATTGTCCATATCTATTAATTAAGTCTAATTTTATTTCTTCTCTTTCTTTTTCGTACATTTTGCAATCTAGGATTAAGTGCGATTTTGTGAAATGTCCATATAAACAGTCAAAACAAATTGGTATAAATGGAACTTTTTTTTTTCTTTGCGACTTCTCCTGTTAGCCATGCGTTGTTTAGATATAGATATATTTTATAGATTTTATTTTTATTTTTTAGTGTCCCCCATAGTTTCCATATTTCCACCCAATTTAGATGTGGCATTTTTTTCTATATTATTTATTTCCATATTTATATTTCTCATTAAATTATATATTCCTTGCAAGGATGTTGTTCTCCATATTTCTTTATGTTCGCGATATTGTATAATCAAATCTTTATATTTGATAAGACTTACAGGTATAATAATAATGTTAGATATATATTCGGTTTCATTTTTAAGCTATATCAAAACCAGTATATGTATAGTTTCGCCCATGGGAAATCAATATTTTCTTCTATATTACTTATTCGATTTAGCAATATAGCATTTGCTTTAATTCTTAGATTTGGCAAATTAAATCCTCCATGGTCTTTCCCTTTCGTAAGTGTTTTTTTTATTTATATGGTGTAATCCCTCCCAAAAGAAATATATTAATATTTTCTCCAATTCCTTTAACATTTTATTGGAAAAGGTTATAGTGTTTAAAACATACCATATCTGACTATATATATATATATATATATATATATATATATATATATATATATATATATATATATATATATATATATATATATATATATGAGGTTATTATCTGTATTTTATCTACTTTATTCAAATTTTGGTTTTTCCATACATGTATGTTCGTTTTAATATTAGATAATACATGTTGATAGTTTTTTTTCCTTTGATCCTTTACCGTAATAAATGCCTAGAGCTTTTACATTAGGTTTTATGTATTCTGGTGGGAGGCCTGGATGGTTCCCTTTCCAGTTTCCTATTAGAAGTATTTCTGTTTTTGTGTGGTTATATGTATTCTGGTGGGAGGCCTGGATGGTTCCCTTTCCAGTTTCCTATTAGAAGTATTTCTGTTTTTGTGTGGTTAATTTGTGATCCCGAAGCTTTACCAAAGGATTCATATTCTTTTTGTAAGTGTAGAAATGAATATTTGTCCCTGATGAAGTTTGTGCAGTCGTCAAAGTGTTGAAACATCTTTATCTCTGAGATTATATTTGGAATGTTTATACCATTGATACTTTTGTTATTTGTTATTTTAATTCTTTAGAGTTCTATAGCTATCACATATAAGAGCATTGAGAGTGAACATCCTTGTCTGACCGATCGTTGTATTTTAAAAGGTTTTGTATAGGCTCCGTTTACTTTTACTCTAGAGTATATATTATTATACAGTATTTTTACCCATTTACGAAATGTTTTCCCAAATCCGAATTTCTTTAAGATCATATTTATATAGTTTTGCTCCATTCTATCGAATGCTTTTTCTTGATCGATTAGAATCATTGCACCTTTTTTCCCGGTATTTTCTAAATAGTCCAAAATACATTGTATCGATAGTGTATTGTTCGATATTTTCCTTCCTTTTTCTCCACATGATTGATTTTTATTGATAATTTGTCCTAAATAGCTTTTAATTCTATTAGTTCATATTTTACTCAGTATTTTATAGTCCGTGTTTAATAGGGATATAGGTCTCCAATTTTTTAAGTTGTCTCTGTCTCCTTTCCCTTTATATATAATTGTTATAATTCCTTCTCTCATAGAGTCTAACATTTGTTTATTTAGATAGATATTATTTTATACCATTTCTAGTATTGGGATGATTTCATTTTGGAATTTTTTATAGAAGTTGGATGATATCCCATCGCTGCCTGGAGATTTGTCTTTTTTTATTCTTTGATTGCTCTATTTATTTCTGATTGTGTGATAAAGGTTTCACATAAATTCTTGTTTCCTTCACTGATTCGTGGGAAATTTATCTCTTTAGTGTAATTTTCTATAGTTTCACTACTTATATTTTGCGTTGTATATAATTTGTGGTAGTATTGATATACTTCTTCTATTATTTTATCTCTGTTGTTTGTTTGGTCTCCCTGTATATTAAGATTTAAAAGCTCTCTATCATTTCCTCTTCTCATTTCTTCCCTTTTGTAGATTCCTTTTCCTTGCTTGTATAGCCAATCGAATTTCCCTGACCTTATTTTGTCTCCGTTTTCTTTATATTTTGTGAGTTTCTCTAGTAAGTTTTTTGTTTCCCCTTTTGTGTCGTCCTCGTTGTTTATTATTCTTCTACATTCTTTCTCTAGCATTTTTCTACTTTCATTTTCGATTTTTCCATAGTATTTTGATACTTTTTTAATCGCTTTTTTGCATTTTCCCAATCAGCTAATATATCTCTGCTTCTTTGCAATTTCTCTAAAATCTTTCTTATTTCCTTCTGATATAGAGCATTTTCTAATAATGTACTATTTAATTTCCAAAGTCATGTACCCCATATAGGCGTATTTTTATGTTGATTATTAATTCAACCGGATAGTGGTCTGATACTGTTTCCCTTAATATGGTACAAGATTTTATTTGCTCTTTGATATTATTACTTATATAGAATTTATCCTGCCCATCTGATCTCCATATCTATAAGTGTAATTCCTTTGTTGATCATTTAATTTTCTATATATGTCAATTATTTGTTGTTTCTCTATTATGGGTTCAATTATTTTTAATATTAACTTATCTTTATCTGTTATACCCCCCCCCCCCGTTCTATCGTAATCTGTTAATATGTGGCTTAGATCTCCTCCTATTATTAATTTATTTGAATGTAATGTATGTAAATAATGTCCTACATTTGTCCAAAAAGCTTGTTTTTCATTTTGGATAGCTGGTGCATATATATTAATAATGTTATATGACTGAAAATTCATATGTAGCAATTATCCTGTAAAAATAGTTATGTTTTCTATGTGTGTCCATTCTTTTTTTATAGATTTGTTCAGAAATGATTGTTGCAGTTCCCCCTGTTTTATTCTTCTTCTCATTTAATAGCACAATCGCATTTAAATCTCTTTCTAGTGTCTTTATTTCTCTTTCTGTGATATTTCCTAATTCTTGCCAAAATATTATATCATATTGCTTGTCCTTTATCAATTTTATTAATTCAGGTAATTTGTTTAATCTTTTATCAATATTGTATGAAACAATTTTATATTCTTGATCCATAGTAATTAAATTTTCGGTATGTTATAAAAGATAATCATTCTTTTGTAACTGCTTATTTCTTAGCAATCTCTGTTACACTTCTGCTTCCTTGTTTTGATTCTGTTGTCGTAGTTTTTGATTGATTTATTGTTTTTGTTTCAGTTTTCCTTTCTTGGTGATCTTTTTCTGTTCTGTATCATATTTTCGTTCTCCTTACGTCCTCTTTTTCATTTGCTTTATCTTTATTTACTATTGTTGTTTTTGCTAAAGTCTTGGCATCTCCTTTCCTCTTTAAGTCCGGGCTTTCTCCCTCGCTTTCTGTCACCTCTCCTTCTTCCTTATTTTTTTTATGTTGGTTGTTTTTCTCACTTGTTGTAGAAGCTCATCAATATTGTTTGCTCTGACTTCTTCTCTTTCTTGATCTGATCGTTGTCTTTTAGATTCCTGTCTATTATTTGAACTTGTGTTCAATTCCTTGTGGGTTTCTTTGGGGATTTTTGTTTGTGCCTTTGGTGCATTTGGTACATTGTGGGATGTTTTTGTTTTCCCTTCTTTTTCCTTTTCTCTTTCTGTCTCTCCCAGAGCTTTGTCCCCTTCTTTGCCTGTTTCTTCCATGTCTATTTTTCTTAGGATTTGAAACGGATTCGATGTCTCTGGTTGTAACCATTCGAATTTTTCTGTTCCCCATGGTGCACGAGTGGGTTTTTTTGGTATCACATAATCCATATCTATTGTTTGCTCTTCTGCTAGTATCACTGGTTCATTGTCTGATCGTGGCTGCTCTATGTCATCTATTTGCGATTTCCCTTTAACTGGAGTTGTTGTTTGGTCTAAAACGTCTACAACTTCATGTATATCTGGGTTTTCTGTAAATAGGTTCGTGCTGGTTAATTTGGCTGGATGGGCTGCCCGAGCATAACTCTTGATAGGTGGTTTTCCTAGTGGGCATTGTGGTTTACACTCGATGGGTGTGTGTCCAGTCTGTCCACATTTAAAACATGGGCGATGGTGGATGCATCCAGGATACCACGTCCTCACCTTGAATCCCATGCAATAAAAGGATTGTGGAATTTTGGTTTCGTCTTCCTTGGCTATTTGTAGTAGACACACACCGTTGATGATTTCTGGATAGGATTTGTAAGCTCCTAATGTGTGTTCATGGACTTTGATTGAATTTAAGTTCTATTTTGTCGACCAGGGCTTTGGTCGATATTTCGATAGGAAGTCCAGATACATGGATTGTAGTGTATCAACGCTCTATTTCTCTCCGTATTGGGAGAGCTGTCTCTATCTTCACTACTTTTCCCATTAAGACCATTGTCCCCTGCGATAGTAATTCCTCTCCATCTTTGGGGATTATGATGAATTGTCCAAGCCCAAGATTTTGCAGGTCTTTCACTTTTGATAAGTTCAGTCATTTTGCCTTTAAACCTGTTAGGATCTCTGCTCCCTGGAGTTGGTTCATGTCTCGGAAGATCACTTTCATTAATTGTCTGAGCCCCTTTTTCTCTTACTGCTACCATGAATTTTATTGGGCTAGATTCATTCTCTGCCTGGATATGGGTTTTAAAATATGAACTAAGGGCATGTTTTGCTACTGCGCCATTCGAGTTAGTGTATCCCATCATTACGGCTTGTTTCAGAACTCGAGTTGTAAGATAATAAATTTTTTATTTTTCATTTTTTCATTTTTTTTTTATTTTTTTTCTCTACTTTTGGATTGATCTAACTATGTTTTGGAAAAAGCTCTTTTTACCTTTTTCCCTCTATTTTTCAATCAAGCCAATGGCCGAAATGAAGAAACAAATTAATTATAAACAACAACAAAAAGAAAAACAAAACGGCAAAAGCAAAAGCTTACAGCAAGGCAATATGCTCAAAAACATGTGAAAATGATGCACAGTCATGCGCATAACGTGGAAGACAACAATTTACGAAAAAAGGAAATAACAAAAATACAAAACACAAAGGCTCTCAGCGATTAAGCAGTAAGCACAAAAAATGTAAATTATATGCTTAAGCAGCAAAAAGAAAACAACAAAAATTGCAGCAAAAGGCAATAATTAGAATTACAAATAACAAACAAATGAAATTGAGACAAAATGCAAATGGCGGCCGCAAAAGGCGTCCGCGCCAAAACGCTCAAATAAAGACAATTAAATGACAGACAAAAGTGATGAAATTCTAAACATAGTGATTCTCCCCCACGGACCGGAGTACCGTGCTGAAGAATAGAAATAGTGCAATGTGTAATCTGTGTAATCTGCTATGCAGTGCAAAAGACTTACATGTCTCGTGTATCCTTCTTAAAACTGTCCAACTTTTAGGTCAATTTTGCTCCCTGCTGCTTGCTTTGGAGGCATTGTACGTTTTTATTAGACTTGCGGATGGCAGAAAGCGACGGTGGTTGTATGACGCGGAGATTATATAGCCAGTAAATTCGTTCTCGCTTTAACGAGTGTAGGCTGTATATCAGACTTGACTCAGATCTTTTGGAGTCTGGGAGTATTGTCATTATGACTATTTTAATATCCATGCGTGAGTTGAAAACAAAAAGATAAAGACATTCTTTTGGAAGTCATGCAGCAACATATTTACTACTTACTGTCAACCAGAAATAATTGTGAGATAAAAGTTAGTGCAAAACATACGACCCAATAACAATCACAATATCAAATATTCGCAACGTTTTTCAAAAGCATGAAATATCTAATTTAATTGACCCACTGACTGACCACAGTAATTTCACCCTGCACGTTTGATAGCAATTGAAACTCGCATTATATTCAACACGCGTTAAATTCTAAACTTACAGTATGAAAGACGTTCTTTGTGTTGTAGTTCAACTTCCATGGGAGGGCTGGGACTAATTGGTTGGAGAGAAAAGCTATCTAAAGGAAACATATAGAGATAAAACATGGATGTAGCTCTATTTGTGTCACATATAGAGATAAAGCTTGTATGCGCATCTATTCGCGTAACACAGCTGTAATTTATTTTAAGCTATTTTTCATTCTTGTATGTGACAATTTTGTAGAAATTCAGATGTCGTTTCATGCCTTCAAAAGAGCTAAAGTGAAGGAATAGGTATATACAGACACGCATAATGCGAAATGAGAACAACCATAAATCAATAAATTAATTAACTAACATTTCGGTTTTTATATATAATTACTTATTTGTCTCATTTACTCTCTGCAGGTCATCCTTTCTCTTATAAAGTTGCTGGAATGGAACCGGATTGGGATAGTCTATGATAACGACGCTTGCGGAATAGGAGCTTCTAACTCTTTAAAGGAATTAGCAGAGAAAAATGGTATATATGTTCCTGTATTCCGTTCATTATATGTAGGCACAGCTGAAGCCGTGGATACATCTGAAATAAATAGCATCCTAGATGACATTGCTTTAAAGAAATCGTCACCAGTTGATGGTTTTATTTTCTTCACTGGTTCTTATGTTTGCGGCGGAAAAATACCAAGAGGGACCCGCTTTTATATTTTCTGATGGTATCGAGGCAGAAGAGTTCTCAAAATGTCAAAAGGATCGTTTACTGTTGGTAGTGCAAAAATAGTTGTGACTGAGTTGCAAACATACTGGGATAAGCTATTCAAGAATGTTACAATGTTGTTGGAAGAGTCAAATTCAAACCCATGGCTTTTGGATGTTTTACAACTGGTCAATAAGTGTAAACCATTTAGCACATGTCCAAATATGACTAATGAGGATGTCAAAAAGGCCTTTCCTACCCAACCGCTTTGTGTTCAGTATTCCATATTAGCAGCATTGGTCCTCTCTAAAACTCTCAAGAAGGTCTACATAGATATTTGTGGTTCAGGAAAATGTACACATTTTTCTACATCTTTCCAATATGGCATGATGATAGAAAAATTAAAGTCCTTGAAACTGGTTTTTGACCGTGACTTTGACCTAAAAATAAGATCACTACAGGGACGGAACGTTTCTTTCCAAATCAACGGCGATGTGTCAGTACCATCAGACAAGCCTGTTTATGAAGTGTTTAACTTTAGAAGAGCTCCAAGCGATTTTAATTTCATTAGGGTAGGTAGAAGCATAGATTTATATCTTTATCCGGCCGAATGAGGTTATATTGATCAAAGATCAAATACGGACCGATGCATAGGAGAGAAAGATTGTCGTAGGGTCGTGCTTGCGTTGTCTGTCAACATTTGTAGTTTTAACAATTTTCTCAAAACTCGCAAGTCTATTTGTACCAAAAGTTACAGGCAGCATTCTTGGATCGAGTCCTTCAAAGTTCGTACAAAGGTTGCGGGTTACCATAGAATTCTGTCGCCGTTATTAAACGTAGACCAACCTCCAAGCCACCTCTTCTCTTAATGTGCGAGGATAATAAAACCACATCTGAGAAAAAGTTTATTTTGTTTGGTGTTTTGCACAACAACAACACAAGTAGTAGTAGATTATATAGTGTTGATGCAATTGGTATAAAGTGCCTTGCCTGAGGAAACATCACGGTAGCCGATCCTGGCTGATCCGATAGTAGGACTCAAACCTGCACCTTCGCGAGTCCTGAGCGCTAACCATGTCCTCCAGATTCCTATGTCTGACAAAAAAACAGTATAGTCTGTAATAATTGTGTCCGTTCGCCATCAAATGTAGTTGCCATCAATACAAATAAAAAAGAACCTTTTCGCGATTTTCTTCTTAAAAGAGCATTTAGTAGAATCTGACCAAATTTAAGAACAAACATGTTAATCTCAAATACTTTCAGTTTTGTAGAAATGAAGCGTGTATGCATTTGTGTGTGCATTATAGTTTAACAGTACGTCAGCGCAATAAAGGCTATATAGTACCAATTAAAGCATAGTTCTAAAAATGCAAAAACAAAAGAATCCAATCTCCATCAAACATGACCATCGTAACTAAAGTAGACAACATTAAACGATTTCGTCTTAAAAGAAATTCAATTAGAAAAACTTCTCATTTTGGCCAAACTTTAGCTACAGCCACATGGTCTCAAAGGATTTTAAGTTCGTACACACAAAGGCAATATGCCATCAAATATGTCCGCTATAACTAGAATTAGGAAATACAATAATTAATCGATTTCTTTTAAGAGACTAATTTTTAGCGAAAGCCTTCTAACCTCAAATGGCTTTCATACAACTGAACCCAATCCACCATCATATATGGCAACCGAAATAAAAAGGAAAATAAAATACACGACTTCATCGGAAAAAAAGATTCAGAAAATTTGACATAAGAATCTGAGTGGGAGCATCTGTGACCAAAAGCGTTTAAATTTTGGACTCATGAAGAAAAGCTGTGACCAAAAGCGTTTTAATTATGTACACATTAAGCGAAGCTGTGACCAAAAGTGTTTTAATTATGTACACATGAAGCGAAACTGTGACCAAAAGCGTTTGAATTATGTACACATGAAGCCAAGCAGTGACCAAAAGCGTTTTAACTTTGTACACATGAAGCCAAGCTGTGACCAAAGGCGTTTTAATTCTGTACACATGAGGCCAAGCTGTGACCAAAAGCGTTTTAATTATGTACACATGAGGCCAAGCTGTGAACAAAAGCGTTTTAATTTTGTGCACATGAAGCCAAGCTGTGACCAAAAGCGTTTTAATTTTGTGCACATGAGGCCAAGCTGTGACCAAAAGCGTTTTAATTTTGTACACATGAAGCCAAGCTGTGACCAAAAGCGTTTTAATTCTGTACACATGAGGCCAAGCTGTGACCAAAAGCGTTTTAATTATGTACACATGAGGCCAAGCTGTGAACAAAAGCGTTTTAATTTTGTGCACATGAGGCCAAGCTGTGACCAAAAGCGTTTTAATTATGTACACATGAGGCCAAGCTGTGACCAAAAGCGTTTTAATTTTGTACACATGAAGCCAAGCTGTGACCAAAAGCGTTTTAATTTTGTGCACATGAGGCCAAGCTGTGACCAAAAGCGTTTTAATTCTGTACACATGAAGCCAAGCTGTGACCAAAAGCGTTTTAATTCTGCACACATGAGGCCAAGCTGTGACCAAAAGCGTTTTAATTATGTATACATGAGGCCAAGCTGTGAACAAAAGCGTTTTAATTTTGTACACATGAAGCCAAGCTGTGACCAAAAGCGTTTTAATTCTGTACACATGAGGCCAAGCTGTGACCAAAAGCGTTTTAATTCTGTACACATGAGGCCAAGCTGTGAACAAAAGCGTTTTAATTTTGTGCACATGAGGCCAAGCTGTGACCAAAAGCATTTTAATTTTGTACACATGAAGCCAAGCTGTGACTAAAAGCGTTTTAATTTTGTGCACACGAGGCCAAGCTGTCATCAAAAGCGTTTTAATTGTATACACATGAAGTCAAGCTACTATCAGCTATGACTGCTGTAGCTAAAAACAGGAATACCTTTAAATGACCTTCTCTAAACTAAAAACCGCTCTACAGAATTTGAGAGACGGAAATATAGAACATTCTGCCATCACGGTCTTTATCGTTCCTACAAATACCACTGATTCTCCATCAGATATGCTCATCGACCTTCAGATAAAGGCCCAACTTGACAAAATATAAGAGCTTTAAACGACATTTTGGAAAAAAGAAACCTCTGGATAAAGTTTGAATAACTTGAGGAGAAGGATTTTAACATGAAAAACTTTAAAGTCTATACAAATAATGTTTACACATTGTTAAATATTAACATGGTAGATATAATTCGTAAAAGGTTTGAATGTTCTTACCTGAAATAACTTAACATAATTAAATCAATTTATCAATTGGACGGATAGCATCCTATTACCCTATATTCCTCGCCTAGCTGCTCGTGCTTTGGATTGTTCCGTGCATTTCACTCAGATAAGAGATTTCAGTTCTACTTTAGCTTCTTCTTATTCACTGTATTCCAATGACAGTTTGAAATGTGTTTTAAAGCGGCTACCCCCGCTAAGGGGGCAAAGGGGCTAACTTTGTACATACACGTGCATTAGTTGTACATTCGTGATTAAGATTTTGAGTTTAGCTCAGGTTTTGTGTACCGTCCATGCATACTGCTACACCTGGAATCAAGAAACTTGGGAAGGGGGTGCATCCCGATAAGTACTATACCCACATTACAAAATTAGGTCAAGATGATCCATTGTTTACCCTTCACTGACTTCGGTACAATTTTCAATTGAAGTTATTTCTCAAAGATATATATCTAAATGCCACATCCTTACAAGAATATATATATATATATATATATATATATATATATATATATATATATATATATATATATATATATATATATATATATATTCATTCATTCTTGTAAGGGTGTGGCGCAAATATATATCCCTGTAATATCATCTAGTTTAATGATTCTTAAATTTTCGTGCTTGGGAAGCAAACCTGAATAAAAATTTAAAGCAAAGCCATATATCAGTGCGACATCTTTACAAGAAAAAAGGTCACTGTGACCTACATTTTGCATTTTACTGGCTTGAGTTGAGCTCGTGACTAGGTAGGTATTGTGAAGCCTATGAACATTTTGTTATACCTGGATGGAATCATGAATTTGTTGAGGAGATGCATCCTGATGACTAGTACATTCTCATAAAAAAGAAAGGCCACTGTGACCCTTGTTTTATGTTTCGCTGACGTTCGATAAATTTGGGGTTATAAATGTTAATGCCAGAATCATTAAACTAGTTGATGGTATACATCTCTATTAGTTTGATTTAATTGATCATCTTTAGCACAAGTATAGGAAAATAATAGACCCATAGAAGGACGTCCTGGTAACAGTTGGTGTAAAAAAAATTTAAATGGTCTTTAAATGCTATCATCAACACATTTATTTGAATGCTGCTGGTTTATAATATCTTTAATCAAAAGCTTTTTTCATGCTGCTGTCCGGGAGACATTTTTAACATGCTGGTTATATTGAACTTTTTGATAGAACACATCAACAGATTATTCTTCCTGATGGCGTATGTGTACTATCGATCTTTTGATTCCCTCTTTCATAAATTTTGCTAGTGAGAACCAGTCTTGAAATCCTATTGTACACTCACACAATCGAACAACATACAACAACTTGGTTCACTAGGAGTTTAAAATTGAAGTTGGAAACACAAGTAATTATTATTGGTGGTGGAGAGAGGATGGACAGTTGTAATATGTTTTCAGACTTGCTTATGTAAATGTTTATTCTGTAGCAAATTTAGTGTTATCGGCCGCGCGTTAGAAGGACCGATGAAACGTCCAATTTGCGACGTCATGGAGAATAACAAGGTATACAATATTACAATAAAATTTTAGTGTTCTTTTCAAAATTGGGGGAAGATTAGTGGCCTTCAATTGAAATATTCTAATAAGGAATGGTGTCTTTTCTGACGCAAGTATTCTTTCAACCTTTGTCTCGACATCGGCAGAACTCAGTGTTTGTTAGTACACTTATAATAACATTCTTTCTTAAGCTACAGGACCATTTATCCAGAATTAACGACAAGTTATTTTTCATTATTCACATTTGTATACATTTCTTCAGGTCGGAGAATACAAGGACAAGCTGGATCTCAATTTCTCGGACATAAGGGATTACGACTCAACGGGCAAAGAACTTCTTTGGCCAAACCTGTCAAAAGTTCAATGTTCACCAGGCAAAGTCTGCGACGAATGTATATTACCCGGTATCCCGGACCACTTCGCGTACCTTCCAGGCGATTTATATGTAGTAGCTAGTGTTCCTGTGTATGAAAATGCAGAGCCACTTGGATGCGGAAATATACGCGATTTAAATAGATACCAAATAGTTCAATCTATGGCATATGCCGTGAAGAAGATCAACGATAACACTGATGTTTTCTCCAAACAGAAAATTGGCCTCATTGTTTTGAATAGTTGCAACAATCGCTTCGTAATCACGAGGAAGATCAATGATCTTTATCAAAATGGACTGAGGTTAGACATGGGTTATAATTTGAACATGTCGGATACCTCTCTTGCTGGTAACACTTTTCTCGACTTAAAAAACCGTATACTTGGGTTTATAGGTGGATTATTTAGTGGACTCAGTATTCCTAAATCTGAAATATTGCAACCGCTGAAGTATGTCCAGATTAGCTATGCATCGGCAAATTCGTCTCTAAGTGATCGAAATTTGCACCCCTATTTCATGAGAACGGCAACGCCTGACAATAAACAGGCAGATGTCATAATGGAAATACTTAAGGAATTAAAGTCAGAGTACATACAAGTTGTATAGAGTGAGGGTAGTTACGGAGTAGGTGGAAGAGATTCTATACGGGACGCTGCGAAGGTAAATAAATTCTGTATAGCACAGGAAAGTATGGTAAAAGAACTACCTGATGGCAATTATTACAATATTATTGAAGAATTAAGAAAGAAACCTTGCGCCAAAATTGTAATAATATTCATAGGCTTGAATGTGCCATTGGTCATCGGCGCAAAGAGTGGCGAGTTTATGTCCATCGGATCTGAGGCATGGGGAAAAACCCAAAGTATTCTACAAGAAAAGTCTAAAGACTTTCTAGAATCCTCGCTGACATTGAGTCTGGAAATGGTCGAGGATGAAGATGTTATCTCTTACGTACAAGGCATAGACCCTACAGCAAATAGACACAATGCATGGCTGAATTCTACATGGAGGCCAAATTAGGCTTCTATTATACATGGAGTTATGACAAAAGCAGAAACTGCCCGTGTACAGAAAGAGATAAACTCTTGAACCAAACAGACTTTGAGATGGATATTTGGAGTATATTTGCGTACAACTCTGTTCTGGCCTTGCTCAAGGGAGCCAACCAGTTTTTCAAATATACATGTGGTTATACTTCTACGTATGTTTGTCCCAACTACTCTGCAAACCCGGAACAGCTCATTAAAACATTAAAATATATTAAGTTAAATATCTCAAAAGATGCTCAGATTACTTTGAATACAGTGTTTGATAATAATGGAGATGGGACTATTGAGTACACGATTTATTATATCCAGAAGGATCCCGAGAATCTAGGAAGGCTGAGGTATACGAAGGTATGTTGATATCATTGCTTTCGACTGTTTTTATGTAAACCATGGGGCATCTAGAGTTCTCGCTAAACGATTGCATCTGCTACAATTTGCAATATAAGAAGTATCAATTATCTTCTTTCGTAAAATATCACCCTTCTTGTTTAGTGTTATTCACAGAAACAAACATCAACCAGTCAATTTCAGGAAATCGAAGAAATTGAAGTGTTGTCTTTAATTTTATTGATATGACGATAAATAGATATAATAACCAATCGGGTTAGACACACACACACACATTTAGCGTATCAATCTTATCATGAAATTGAGAGATTTCGATATATTTACAAACCTAAATTATCCACTGGATAGAATGTTATTGCTGAATCAAAGCGATAATATAAACATATGAAATACAGTAACATAATTTTACCTGAAGCCATGCAGGTTTATCAGAAACAACAATTCTTACTTTCTCCATCTTTTTGTAAATCACAAAACATAATTTTTCAATAAGGTATGGGGACAAATCCATTTGCCAATTTGGCTTCGATCCCACACCTTTTGCTTGTAGAGGTTGAAGCTTCTGAAATTCTCTCCTATAATATCAGCATAATACTGTTGATCAAAACACGGCAATCAGTCAATTTCAGTAGATCAGAAATATGAATTGTGTCTATAATGTCCTTGCTATGAATACAAAAGATATGTCCATATCAGGGATTTGTTTTAGACATATGAACAAAAAATATATGTCCATATCAGGGATTTGTTTTAGACATATGAACAAAAAATATACGTCCATATCAGGGATTTGTTTTAGACATATGAACAAAAATATACGTCCATATCAGGGATTTATTTTAGACATATGAAGACAAAAGATATGTCCATATCAGGGATTTGTTTTAGACATATGAACACAAAAGATATGTCCATATCAGGGATTTGTTTTAGACATATGAACGCAAAAGATATACTCATATCAGGGATTTATTTTAGACATATGAACGCAAAAGATATGTCCATATCAGGGATTTGTTTTAGACATATGAACGCAAAAGATATGTCCATATCAGGGATTTGTTTTAGAGATATGAACGCAAAAGATATGTCCATATCAGGGATTTGTTTTAGACATATGAACACATTTTGTAGCATAACAATTATCGCAAAATTGGGAAGATTTTATAGATCTACATACCCACATTGTCCAATAGATATCATATTACTGCTGCATGAAAACGATAATATAAATGTCTCAATAGGGTAAAATATATTTACATTAAGCCACGAAGCTCTTTGAAACCAATTCTTTTTTTATTTTTATCTTTTTTATATTTTTATTTCTTTTTCTTCTTCTTCTTCTAACTAAATCGTTCAATAATGTGTAGGGAAAAAAATCAATTTTCAGCGGTTGGATTCTAATCCACGACTTATTGATTTTAGAGCCAAGATAAAGCCTGTAATCTTATCTTTTTGACAATGAGAGCTCATAGTTTTCACATAAAACTGTGGGTGTTGTCAATGAGTTCCTGGATACTGCATAGAGTTTGCAAATTGTGGATTGGTTCTTAGAAGAAACGTTTTCTTTTGTTCACCCTCGTGATCACAATTTCAATTTTCTTTACAGGTGGGGGAATATCAAGCGGGAATAAAATTTGTGTTTAATCACACTGGTCTAAATTTTCGATTGGCACCATCATCTTGTCCGAACCAAGTTGCATGCAGTCATTCAACTTGAACACTGATTCATCTTCTTCAAAAGCCCCAGTTAACATGTAGGTTTGGTTAGTGTTTTCCCAAGACAATACGCTGTAATGGAAACACTAAAACTTCCTGTCTGCCACAATGTTCTCAGTACACCCTTTGTGCACCATTACTCCTTAATTGATGACGTAATTATACCTTCGTTTCTCCATTCCAGCTTTTTGTGTTTCTACTACACTAGAACAAATACCTTTTTAGGACTGGTGGTCAAAGAAATATTTGCATAATATAATTATTTTTTCACTTTGGTTTGGAAGCTTATACGGTACATGTAGGAATATTAAACGGAAAGTATATTCTTACCCGGAAAAACCATAACACTGCATTTTATGTTTATCACTACAACTTCGTGCACTTCTATCATTGTAAGCTGTGAAAAATGCAAGACACTGTAAGATCTCAAATTAAAGATAGAGTTTAATTAATCGCAAATTAACATAAGTCATTGAATCTGCTTCATAGACTGACTTTATACGGATTCAAAATAAATGTAATGAAACACATCTTTCAATGTATAGTTTAGTACGAAGTACTTCTTACCTGCAGGCACGCGGGATCGTTGCTATTGTTGTTGTTTATGATAATCTGGCAACTCGATTTTGAAAGAACGCATAAAAAACACTTAAGTATGAAAGATGTTCGGACCCAAAACCGCCTGATTCAGATATTAACCACCAGGCTAGCGGCCGACACACCTCAAATGTATAAAAAGGTTATGTAGTATTAACGTGGCCGCATGTGCTACAAAGTCTGTGCATTGTTTACTTGTTTCTTGACGGAAGTCGTGCTTAAAAATCTGTCAATAAAGATAGTAGCCAATTAGGTACATTTATATATTGTACATTTAGCAAAAGAATCCTAATCATACATGACACATTGACGATATGTCAATTTAATTTTTGGGCTATAAAATAATTAGGGGTGGGGGGCGGAGAAAGGGAGAAAACAAATCCACCTAAGGCAAGAAGTCCTTGGGATTCAGCAGGATTGTAAATCTGCAGTTAAACCGTAAAATAACTGTGGATAATTTTAATTTGACAACATCAGATTTCGTTTCTTGGCTTCTAAAAGAAAATTCGCGGTGTTCCGCGTACATGCCTTTGTAGTATTATTGTAAAGTCTACGCAAAATATCATGGAAGTATGGATTTCTTCCAGACGCTCTGTGGCTTATGTCTAACGCATTATCGACTATAGGATCTCCTATTTCAAAACTTTCTCTCATAAGTAAAGATGTCAGAAACAGAGGACCAGTCTAGAATTCCTATAGTATACTCACGGCATCTAGCGACAGAAAAGGTAGATAAGTGACTTCCATTAAAACTGTGTTCATCCTTTTTTCAGCGAGGGAAATACAATAATCATAAGCCTTGGAGTAGCGGTAGGCATACTTCTGACAGCTATCATTGTTTTGGTAGCCATCTTGATAACAAAGAGACGAGACCAATTGGAGAGAACTGGTAAGTAACTGATAAGAAAAGAGCTATGAATTAAACAAACGTTTGTCATCTAAATTTACTGTTCTCTTCTTTTGACTCATATAGAAATACTATATCACCAAAATACGTACAACCTCTTCAATTTATGTCAAAATGATTTACCATTGATAGCATGGGAATTATAAAGTGTAAACAGACAACCAGTTTTAGCATTTTAACTTGCTTCTCGATAACAGTCTGCAACATTTATCTGTGTATTCGCCTCTTTTATGCATCTCACTGTTTTGTCTTTCACAGGAAGGAGATTCGCACCAGTTTCCTTTTATTGAAGTTTGTTGTGTTTTTCTTTTTTCTCTCAATATGTGTACACTATTTTCATTAGCCACATACAAAGTAAGCAGAACTGTCGTATGAAATTTATGGATTCTTTGCAGCATGGTGCAGTCAAAATCAACTGTCACTTCCACAACCTCCCGAAATTGCATACCACACAATTCCTTGTGTTGCCACTGGAAACGAATCTACAGAGCTACAAGATAAGAACAGTCATGACAACTATGTCACTACCAAGACCGAAGGAACTGAAAGAAAACAGGAGTAGTCACGGGAAAAGAAAAACCTAAACAACCCATATCTGACGGTCATTGTATAAAGCTTACAAGGATACAAGGCGTGGAACTGCAATTCTCGCAGATGAAACTTTAGCGGTGCCCTTATTACAAAAGAAACAAATTAACAAAGGACTTAGAAACAAAACCGGAAAACAGTACAGAGAAATGGCAAAAGGATCATGGGTGAATGGGTACTTTCGTGATCATGATGATGATGGTGGTGGTGACGATGGAACGCAGAATAAATTTGATTGACAATTGAGATTATAAATATGATCACAAGTAGACAGGTAGAATATATATAATTTATCATTCATATATATACATATATTACAAACAGTACATTTGAATATGATATATGATGATGATGGTGGTAACCATGATCATGATCATGATGATGATTATGACAACGACGACGATGATGGTAAGTATGATGATGATGATAATGATGATGATGATGATTTATAATGTGCAGAACACTCATATTTGATATTGAAAAGGGAAGTGATTCTTATATCGATATTCCAAGTAGATCAAGAGTTAATTCCCTGATTGCAACGTTAATATAATACTTGTTTCTTCGTTGTAAAATTAACCATACGGGTATACACAGATCTGATGGCACATACGGATTCAGCTAATGTATATTTTTATGTCAACAAAACAAAAGAAAAGTAGACTGACCAAAAACTAGAGGGGTCAGTTTGTCATAATTCTTAACCTTGCCCTATTCATGATGTTAAGATGTACGCGAAATCTTAAGATGTACGCGTAATCCAATCGTGACTGAGACTTTATGTTTATATTTGTCTATAACCCGAGTTCCCTGTCAATAAAATCTTAGATTCACCCATGTTGTTAAACAGTGGGCCATCAGATCTGTGTTGGACTGTACAATGGTCAACCACTAGATTATGAGTGTTACACTTTTGGGTGTATTTACACTTTCGTAAATCTTGATGTTGTTAGCATATTGCAAGGGTCAAAAGTTAGTGTCTTCTTCAACATAAACAAGATCGTTTATTTTTTTAGAAAATGAAAGTATTGCAATAGAGATCCTACAGATCAGAACCTTCTGGTAGATAATGTACAACATCTTTGTAATTGTTGATTACATGGTAAGGATCATGTATATCCAAACGTGTAGTCTTCTGGCAACCGGAATGAATTTATGTTTTGATCTTCCATCCATTATCATCTCGTGAAAGTTGATGTTTCTTTCAGATCTATATCAGTAATGGTTGGGGGTTTTTTTTGTTCTAAAATGGAGGGCGTGGATGATACGTTTTCATGTACACTTTAGCTTTAAAGATGTCTGAAACGAAATATATTTATTATCAGAATAGACATAAGAATGATAAAAAATGGATGACCTTGATTTATTCAAAAATAAAATAACCACGAAATTATTTCCTATTTGCTGTTTAGAATTTTATTTTAAAGCAGAAGGGGGAAATAGGGCTGTAACTTGTGTATTTACTTCTAATGCTAGGTAAGTTTGCATTGTGTACATTAGATTTACGTTTAAATTACGACAACCTAGTTTTGTGCAGAAATCTACTAATCGATTCAATAATAATTTTGGTTCGTTGTAATTTAGTATTAAATCGAGCGTATAGTAATAATTCAAAAGCAAGATAAATTGTTTTTAAAAAAAAATCATACAATAAAGAGATTTAGTTGATGTTTGAAGAAATTGCCGTGAACATCAAAGATCCTAAAATTGGAAGGAAAAAAATGTAGAAAAGCAGCTCGCTCAGATTACCTGTTGGCAGTTCGACATAGCTTTGAAAAGGAATCTCTAATTGGTACAGCACTTTTGTTCTTCTAGTTGCTATTGTTTTGTAGTCATGTTCTCCATCGAACTATTGTATAAATTTTTATGAAAAATATGCATTTTTAAACTTCCTTTTAAGTTGGTGTGATTTAGATCAGTGATTAGAGATACAAAATAAAAAAAATTTTTTAATCAACCATCAGCCAATAATTTTACTCAGAAACTTATGGTTAATAGAAGCCACAACTTATTTTCGAACTTCTAAGCTGTATATAATTGTATATAAATGATGCAGTTTGTTCTTTGTTCATAATATATACCATGCCTATATTATGTATGTTTAATATTGCTATTGCTTTAATACTGTTATAACGTTTATCTTCAACATTAACATCAATATTAATATTAATTAATATTCATGAATTATATATATATTAAAAAATTATGTTTGTCCTCACCTTTGTCAACATGTCCAGTGATCAAGACCGATAGAATTATATTTTATGACCAGGTTCCAGTTTTTAATAAACATCTCGAACGTTCTTCCTCAAATTTAATTTTTTTTAAATATCTTCCTCACTGCTTGATTTGCAACAATGCATTTTGTGCTCAGTATTATGCAGGCATTCAGAATTTAAATCAGGGCATTATATAATACATTTTCTTTAACAATGTCCTTTTTTATTCCTGAGGTAATGTGAGAATTTCTCCAATTTGAAAAGTTGCCCAACCACTTTTTATTCCCACGCTTTATCAAAGAAAATTTGGTAATTATGTTATCCTGCCTGCCCGGACGAGCTTGCGTATGTGGGCGTGTACGTACGTACACGTCCTCTCACACCGTTGGAGATAAAGACTTCAAACATTCTGATTTGCTTGGGAGTTTTCGGCTGATGTTCAAAAAGGATGTGGAAATTTGATCATTCCCTGATTGCTGTGGTTGGTGAGGGAAACACCCATACATTAATGTGTAAAGTGTAGGTGGGTGATAGTGATAACTGAGAAAATCTTTGAGATAATGGTGCTTTGCTGTAGATTTATAATTTTAAGAATACATATATTATCATGGTAAAGTTTTAATACCCGTACTTAAGGTTTCATAATTTCTACTTTCCCTGCCACTAGGAAAGATTCTAACATAAATATATCATAACAAAAGTGTAATGAAGAGGAAAAGCTTTGAGAAAGTTAGCGAAACCGATGCCGGAGTTCATGCTTACAAATATCTATAATCTTTAGCTATTCAATAGATAATAATGAGAACATGCGAAAAACAGATAACTCCTCACAAACAGGGGAAACACCACAGGGTGTTAAACATTCTAATCCAACACATCATTGTATTACAAACAATGCAAGTAGTATTAAACCTGAACAACATTTACAGGTGACAAAACCTAGGTTAGGGCCTAATGTCTTGATTGTACCTGGTATTTTTTTTTTTTTTTTTTTTTTCATTTCGTTGAATATAAAGGTTAAAGAGTTTGCTAATAATGCAATTGTAAACAATTTGGAAAAAAAATGCTTTTTAGGGACATAACAATGTCTTATGGTAATGCTGACATTTTTAAGTGAAATGATTACAACATTTCCATGACGTTAAAAGATTTGTGGTTACCAGTATCTGTGAGAATAAATAAAATAGAGCAAGGTAAAAATAATGAAAAACCTGGAAAATGGAGATCAGGATCTGCTATTGCACAGAAAACTTGTACAGAAGCTGTCTAGTTTGTCATAGATGAAAATAATTTTAGACAAGCACTTGACTTCCAAATACTAACAGATCATTGCCCGTTGTATCCTTTTGTTCTCCCTCAAATTTCTAGATTTACGATTACACTAGAAAAGGCCTCTGAATCGCTAACCAGTATGAATTAGAAAATATTTGTCTCCAGTACAATATAGTTATGTCTGATACAATGGCTTATTCTGTGAACGAAAAATACAGAAATAGAATTTCTTTCTTTTATGATTACATCACAAATGAGAGAATTATTAATGTTCAAGCTTATACGACTTTGACAAATGTCATACTTGATTCACCAAGAATGAGTTTAAATGGAGTCTTGATACTGTGCAAAAACACAGAGAAAAAGTATTTTAATTCAGCCATAGAAAGAATAATTACTGTGGAATGATTACCAAACATGTTTTATTCACAGTGATATAAAATAAAGCAACAATTTACAAAAGGAACGTTTCATTTTTATTTAACGAGTAACAAAAACATACTGAAATTAGCAATATTAGTGCTAATAATTTTATTTCGGATCAATATTGTTTATGGCTTGATTCAAGAAGTACATATGAAAGCAGATTACAAGGTGTCACAAGATGAAGCCGGGTGGGATTGGATTTAGCGAAAGCAATTACGTGAATGAGATATTTATTTATAATGCAAATGAATGATGAAAGAAGCTGTTACTTTTAAATTTAAATAAAAGCGATGTCGTTTCAAATAATCACAAACGATCCCGTATGTCAACGGATATGATCAATGTATGCAACTTATCAACAGATATGACTGATATATAGATGAATCAAGAAATATGATCAATGTATGGAATATATCAACAGATATGATTGATATATGGAATTATAAACAAGTATAATTGATACATGGATCTATCAACAGATACGATCAATGTATGGAATTATAAACAAGTATAATTGATACACGGATCTATCAACAGATACGATCAATGTATGGAGTTATAAACAAGTATGATTGATGTATGGAATTATAAATAAGTATGGTCAATGAATGGTTCATCAACATGTATGATGGATGCATGATTGATTTTCACACATATAGTGACATAGCATTTGATTCATTTTCACACATATAGTGACATTGAATTTTAAATTCCAAATGGAATATACGAAGGTATTTACCTCGTGGCATTCAGTCAATTATCACTAGGTAGCTCCCGTCAAATGATGAAGGAACGACCTCGTGTGGTCCGCTTCTCCCTCGAGAACCTCCTCATTTCACAGACCCGTTGGTCTAGAACCTTTGGCCCCCACATCGAGAAAACTAGTACTGCCCTTCGAACCAACATCACCATTGACCGCAGTACCCGGGTTACACAAAACCCCAGAGTTCGACAACTCCCTGTAACATATAAATATACAACGACTGAGCCGTGTAGTACGCGAGACACGTTCAAGTCAAAATACAACGACATGCATCACGCATGCGCGCATCTAAATTGACTTCGTTACGCATTACTTTCTTTCATAAAAACGACTGTACGACATAATTATTATAATAACCACATTCGTGCATGGATTTGTCTCCAACAAGAATAATCACATTGGATTATTAGAACTCGAACATTGTTTATAATTGAATGAGTACTACATGTAACTGAATTCAACTTCTTTGTTCAGCTATAAAATGTCTAAACTTAGAGCAGACTATATTCTATCTAATAACATGGCGTTATATAATATTTGGTTTAAGACTCAGGTAAGAAATATAATACACTTAATTGTTAAGGAAGGGGAGTCAATTCCCCATCTATATATATATATATATATATTGTGCGTTTCAGAGTACATGGGTCCTGAACAGGTTCCACACTGCAGGCGCTTTGTCCGTGCAGCAGTGAGTGAACATAAGTCAGTATTTCTAAATCGCCAAGGTAACAATATAATACACTCCCAGGTAATGCTGTACGTGGCAACGAAGCCCGTCTGCATTTTCTTTCATATATGATGCACAAACATTTTCGTACACACAATTCCGTGACAGAAGGATCAGGCCATCAATTGCATAATGTTCAACAATGAATACACATTCATATGAAAAGAAAAGAAAACGTACATGCACACAAAATGTATAATTATTTTGTGTCTGATACTCGAGTGAACATTCGGATCAACCAGATAAAATCTATATTGTTTTAAACAAAATACCATTTTAATAATGGATGATGAATGGGTTTCAGGTATGATATTTGGAAAGTGTACAGGATGTAATAAGAACGATGCAGTACATCAAGAAGGCTGTGTTATATGTGGTTTTGAAGTAGGAAAAAGACAAAAATAAAAGACAAAACATCACAAGTCAGTAACAAGTTAATTCACCTGAAAATTGTAATGAGACGGTTACAAACCGAGCAATAAACTAATGAAGTAATTATATTACAGATGCAATGAAAATTATTAATATCATAGAATTTAACTTCGATTGCATTTCTAACATTTTGAAAGATGACTATAACATAAAGGACTATGAACTGGGAGATACCAAACAAGTTAAGCGAAAATGAAATAAATAGAACAAAATGTTAGTCTGACTGAGTAGGTAGTTAAGTTAGCTGTTACTTTTGTGCAAAACAGATAAACTATGTCTTGATCTTGAAGAAACTAATTTCTACATATGACTTAGGCACATCTATAAAACTATCAAGCACGAAAAAAAAATCATCATAAAATACACCAGAACCAATTATTATGGGAGGAATTTCTTGATTGTATTGAGAAAAAACATAAAGTCTGATATCTCACTTACGACAGCTAGAGCAACCAAGACAGTTTTTTTTAT
Organism: Margaritifera margaritifera; assembly: GCA_029931535.1. Taxonomy (NCBI): domain Eukaryota; kingdom Metazoa; phylum Mollusca; class Bivalvia; order Unionida; family Margaritiferidae; genus Margaritifera; species Margaritifera margaritifera. The sequence goes on from JAQPZY010001313.1 coordinate 119,715, forward strand.
ACTTACAGCTTAAATTTAACTTTTAAATAACAGGACTGGTATTTAAAAGAACCTCATAATGTGATTATATGTGGTGTTACAAATTGTGGTGAGACAAAATGTGTACTAGATTTAATTCAAACGGTGTATAAAACTGGTTTTATTTTGCTGTTATGATCTGTCCAGCACTTATGTACAAAAAGACATACATCAAGAAATGTTTTTTAGAGACGATAATTGTGATATTCCAGCTGATAAATTAGATAAATGATTAGAATGGTTGATTAGTATACACCAGTAAACTAATGTTTTGTTTCTGATAGACGATTGTGCCAACATTGAAAATGTAAAAAAGAAAGGAACCAACCTAACCAACTTAGCATTCGGTGACAGACATTACAAAGTATTTGCACGGATGATAGTCCAAAAATACAAATTTATCATAAAAGATCTTCGTCAAAATATTAGATTCTCCTCCCCCATCAGATACCTTCAAGTCCTATGGCAATGGGCAAGCGGCAAAGTAGCAGATGTGGATACACTGTGAGCTGTAGCTGCAGATCTGCATACAGGCGGATCAGGGTATAGGGTTGATTTTTACTGGACCAAAGCATCAGTGGAACTCGGCAGCCCCCTGAGCGACTGAGCAGCCCTTTTTAGGATCACACTGCTCACCTCCGTAGCATGAGGAAGGGGCTAGAAAATGTGCCCTAAACAGTGCCTGCCTTACTGTAACCCTGGTCAGCATACCGCGGCTGACGGGGATACCAACTTAGCGGACAAAAATGTAACAAGAAGACAAAGGTGACGCAACTCACCATCGGTGCCTGGAATGTGCGCACACTAATGAACATTACAGCAGCAGATATACTAAAGATAAGAACAGCTCTATTTGGTAGAGAACTGGCCAGATTCAATATCCAGATAGCAGCCCTCAGTGAAACTCGCCTAGCTGAGGAACGACAACTCACCGAAGTAGAAGCCGGCTACACCTTCTTCTGGAGTGGCCGAAATACAGAAGAGCGACGTGAACCTGGTGTTGGGTTTGCCATCAAATCACAGCTAGTCAGCAAGCTCACAAATTTCCCATCGACTATAAATTCCTTACTAACGAAATGTATTTTTCATCATTATTTGATATTACTGCTACTTCTTCGTCTTAATTGTCTCTGAATCAGATCTTTATAAGCAGATGATAATCTTATCCAGATATATTATGAATAATTAGTCGTACATATTTAGGATATTTGTATTTTAAATTACACTCTAGATGTGCAGAACCTCTGTACTTTCCATTTAAATGAACATGCTCGCTTACTTTATAGAAGGTTTTAGTTTAAGTGATCTCCTTTTGACAAATATAACACATATTGGTGGAATTATAATACTTCTTTTCTTCGTTAGTAAATATAATTTTTGCAGAGTTTATTGGTCTTTCGTCTTCACAAACAGTCTGTGCCATTGAATATTGGCTGAAATAGCTTGTTTTGCTCATATTTATGAATTGATTTAAGTAAAGACAAAATCGCAATGGTTTGTGTTTTGCCGTTTTTTATTGTCCGTGATGTATTCTGATTCTGTCTACAATTAAGTGTTGACTCCAAAATGCTTTAAATTATTATTGCATTTTAAATGAGCTTTATTTGAATCAAGTCTATTTGAGCAACTAGTACTTATATTTTCTGACTTTTGTAGTAAGGCAACCATTACTATATCTGAAAGACAAGTTTGCTTATTTTCATGTCTCGATGGTGTACAAATATGGTCCAAGATAGTTTGTCTCAAAACGTAACACACTGGAAAATAAAATATATTAATTCATCCATATTAATCTTCCTATTTCTTACATCTTATTCCATGTTTTAAATAGCTGGAGAATTGCATTTAAATTTTAATGAGCATGACGTTGAAATTTTACTAACACTACTGAGCAAAGCAAAATATAAAAATGTCAAATATGACATAGGTATTCATTTTGTATTCGATACAAATATAATTTTTGTGGGTTTCTTTTTCAGCTGTCCTCATATTGCAGCTTCAAGACATTTGAACATTCGTCAGTTCTATTTATAACGACGCAACAAAAGCAGAAACTGATTTTTCAAAAAATACAGATAGAATTTTCAGTCTAAATTTATTCTTTGAAACTATTTTAATAAATTCAGTGATAGAAAAAGCAAAATTTTCAATATGCATGAGACATTTCATTGGTCTATAAGGACTAAAAAAAGATGCAAAATATTACATGCTGCAGTAATAATAGATTGTTTCGATGGTCTGTTATTATCACCTCAAGATGAATTGTCCGAGATTAAACATTAATTTAATGTATTTATCCCATTTAAGAAATTCTATTTCATATTTCATTTGTATGACTTTTTACATTTTAACCTTTGCTCCTAAACTCTTTGAAATTATTCTAACGTGACGTCATTTTTGCTTCGCCTTCTTTCAGGAGGCGCGGTGGCTCAGTGGTCAGAGTGCTGGACTCGCGACCGAAAGGGTGCGGGTTCGAATCCTACCATCGGATCAGGCTGAGTCGGTTACCGTGGTGTGTCCTTGGGCAAGAAGGCCCTTTACTCCAATTGCCTTGGCACTAAATAACCTACTTGTCTTGATGTAAAACACCGAATCGACATATTTAAAACATCACCTTCTTCCCCTATTCTATTTTCTTAGTTTAAGTCATAATCCTACGTATCATTGATTATACTAACGTGGCGTTATATTTTTCACCTCTGACATTTTAAACCTTCATATGTCATTTTTGTACGATCGTGGAAAATTGTACATGAAAACATTTGCTATTACCAAACAGTAAATATCTTTTCTACACCTATTGCGGGATTCTAACATACAATTTTATCATGTTCAGTTTCGAAAGTGAATATGTTATCCACGATACTATGGTCGCTCAGTTAATATGGCTTAAAAATTTATATTTAGTTAGGTTACTATATATTTAAGTAAATTAAAGTTATATTTTACGATTAATACATAATATCACATACATTTACGTAGTTTGATTATCTCAATTACAAATTTTAATAAATTTAGTCCATACAGTTCTAATATTATACATCATATAATATTGGACTGGCTTTTAAATCTAGTATATATATATATATATATATATATATATATATATATATATATATATATATATATATATATATATATATATATATATATATATATATACAACAAATGCATATTTATGGTTTTGGAATGTGGAACATTATTTTTTATTATATTTTGCGGACTATCTCGACGGCGACCGGCTTGGCGGACCCATTTGTATGTTAGGAGTAAAATTAAATAGTTTAAACACTTGACCCGTTTTTAATTTGTTTGTTGTGATGACTTGCTAAAATCATACTGCTATATGTCTTGATTGCAATTTAAACAAAGTAAAATTCTTGGTAAAAGTGTCTCAACATATGTTTTGGTAAAACGTAAAATTGTCAATGTTCTTTGGACCACTTCATTGTCAAACTCGTCTATTTTGGAGTGAAGTACTTCTTGCAAGTAGTCCGCAAAACGATAATGCCTAAATGAAAGCGACCGCTTTTGAAGTTTAGGGTCTGTTGATGTTGCCGTATCGCGGCAAGAAATTAAACTTATATCCTTGCTCAAGTAAAATTGGATTCCTTCTTATATCACTTTCGAATAGAATTTGCTTTACTAGTTGGTTGTTTCAAGATAAAACTTGTGAATAGCAACAGAAACTGTTCGTACGCTACTTTAGTTTTGGCACAAGAGAAAGATTTGTTAAACTTCCTTCCCAATACACATGTTAAACCAATCATTTCGATACACGGAGGTTCCTCTATGCTCATTTAATTTTCACTTTACGTCATTATCAATAAAAAAATGAAAAAATACTTTCACAAAGCAAAACCCTGAAGTCTCAAGTTTCAAAGTTGTATTCTCTGTTGCTATATATATCTGACTTTTGCGTTTATCCAACTTGTGTCTCATCGAAAAGACAGGGAATAGCCTCGACCTTTCGTGTGTACCTTTACAGTTGCCCGTATGTTAGTCTCAGATTTTATTCAATATACGGTTGTTGTTGTTATTGCCGGTATCAACGGGAACAATCAGTCAAGAATAAGCTTTTTTTTCGGTGTGTTTGTTTATTTACGACTTCCATAACTGACATATTACACACTTTGATTGTATTTTGCTTTTGTATACCCATATTGAATTAAACGGAATATATACGAATATATTCTAAAATGAAAGTAAATACTGCGGAATTCTTTTTTAAACAGAAAACAGAGTTCATGTCAACTTTCAGGCAAGTAAGTTAAAGTAATCGAATAGGTGAAGTTCTTTATTAATATACAGACCCTGGCATGGATTGCCAAAAGATTTTGTTGGTCCTAATGCAAGGAATTTGGTAGTTCGGCGGTAAGTACAATGCTATGCACAAGAGGTGTTATGTTGTTTTTTCTGTTGCCGCACCTGTTACTACAATAATTTTGTCTTCCTCCTCCTCGTCCTCCTAAACTACTACTACCACTATTATTATTAATTATTATTGTTATTACTATTATTATTATTATTATTATTATTATTATTATTATTATTATTAACAATAATAACAACAATAATAATAATGTTATGTACATATAATCTATAATAATAGCCTAAACTTTTCCTCAATGAGTGTACTTTAAAATACGTCAAATAGTAAGTCACACTTTAAGTTTGGTTAAGTTGTCAACAGGATGTTGACTACATTTTAGTTCAAGGTCAGAGTTGTTGACCATTTCTTGAGGAAATTCCATTCGAATGACGCATTTTGTATTGCATTCTGGGTCGTAAGATGACACGTTTCCTGTTGTGAGATAGGCCATTTGCAAAGAGTACATAAGACCTTGTTATGCGCATTATCATGATTCCAATTTTAAATCCTGTGCTAAAAACATTCATGTTTTTATGATCAGCCTTTGGAATCATCAGACTGTTTGGAATCATAGTTGTGCTGTAGTCTTGTAATGCTGTAATGCTGTATTGTTGTATACATAATTCGAAAGGAATTATTTATTTGAACATTCATTGGAGTTACATAAAGTACTCATTAACTTTTGGATTTAAATATATGACTGTTGGATACATGTGGACATTCTCAAATATGATCTGGATTACATTATCGTTGATATATCAGGACATTCCAGACTACCCATTCATTCGGAACATCCATTTATTCGGAACATTCGTTCATTAGGACGATTCATTCGTTCGGAACATTCATTCATTCGGAACATTCATTCACCCGGAACATTCATTCACTCGAAACATTCTGTAATTTCTTACTTGTTTTTAGGACATTTAGGATTATTTGGAATTTAATTCACAAATTGTAAGTGTCCTTTGAATTTTTACTTTAATGGTCTAGAAATAAATTGTTTGTTGATTTTACATACATTGTTGGTTTCACTTTCTTTCTGTTACATTTTTCTTAGACTATAGAGTTGTAACAATTATAATAATAATAATGCAACTTCTGTTACAACAAGAACTACTACTACTATCGCTGGTATACACTACTACTCTGCAACAAAAACAAAAAATACAACTACAGAAACTTCTACAACATTAACAATTACACTAAGGGCAGTAAAACCAGTGAATGTGCAGGTGGTTTGCTGATATTTTTGTGAAAAACTAAACGACGAATATTACAGAAATGTATTGTTGGTGACAGGTGAGTTCTAATACAATGGTAACTTAAAGCTGTGATGGTACCAGTCGTAATGGTAGTAGAAGTAGTGGTGGTCATAGCAGTGGTCGTGGTGTTTGTGGTAATGGTACGTTGTACTTGTTCTGTTGTTGTTGTTGTTGTTGTTGTTGTTGTTGTTGTTGTTCAGCAATGGCACTAACAACAGTAGTCGTAGCAGTAATTGTTGTTCTTGTACAGAGGGTAGTAGTAGTAGTAATATTTAGAGCTTGTCATATTAGTAACATGTAGAAATAGTGGTAGCAAAGGACAATAGTAAAATATCTCTTGTAATCTAAACATATAACACGCGACAAAACACACAAATGAATTAGTGCACGACCGTACACAGTTACAATTTTTTTTTTTTTTTTTAGGACAACCAACAAAATCTCCTATTTAAAACTACTCGTTTTTAAATATATCATATTATATAATATTTATGCATAGCTTAATTATGCTGTTTAACGTCATGCATGAAACATTTTAATTAATTTATTAATTTATAGAGGACCAGCTAGCATCTTGTACCCCACAAATTTATTACCACTAAGGCTTAACATCGTTTGCTATTTACCTTACTAATACGGGTCTGATAATTCCACTGGATCGCCAGGAGATAACCAAATCAAACGTATTTCCTTGCTCAGGAAAAAAAGGATTACATCCAATGTCAGCTTCGGATACAATTTGCTTTATTAATGGGTTATGTCACGATAATAAATTTGAATTGTTCCAGAAAAATGGTCGTAAAGTATTTTATTCATAGTACATAAGCAAGATATTCTACTCCATCCAGACCCCAAGCCGCATTTCAAACCATTCATTTCGATACATACAGCTACCTTCATGTTCATTTATTTTCAGTTTATGTCGACATTAATTAAAAAGAATATATATATATATATATATATATATATATATATATATATATATATATATATATATATATATATATATATATATTTACACAAAAACACCGAAGTCTCAAGTTTCAAAGTTGCATCTTCAGCTCCTACAAATGTCAGACACCCAGACTTTTTTGTTTATGCAATATATCCAACATTCTCTCTCTATCATACAGAGACAGAGAGAGAGAGAGAGATATAACCTAAGAAATAGAACGATAATCATAAGTCTAAATCCATTTGCTGGCTCTTGATTGTAGAGAAAATCAACTGTGCCAAAGATAAAGACCACTAAATTTAGGCGATGTCCTTATAGCGTAAATCTCTATACGGCAAATAATAAGTCTGGCAGCCATCTTTATCCCTGTTTCGAAGGATCCTCAAATAAGTGTATTACACACACACACAAACGCACACACGCGTTCGTGCATGAGTGTGCGTACGTGCGTGCGTGCGTGTGTGTGTGTGCACCACATGCATTACAAATAACATGACTTTTGAAGTGTTGGCATAAAGCAATATTTGATATAACGATACTGTGGATATACTAATTGTGATTTTCCCATGACGTATGAATACGCATATAATTTTGGTTTCAACGATAGACCATAGCTTCCATGTTTTCTAGACAAAGTGACGAATTTCCCGTTATTAGTCATTAATAAAGAAAAGTAAATAATGAGAAATAAAAATCCATAGTCACTTTTCAGTATACATTTTCTAAATGAATTAAACACATTACATAACTACATCCAAATCCACTTCTCTCTCTCTCTCTCTCTCTCTCTCTCTCTCTCTCTCTCTCTCTCTCTCTCTCTCTCTCTCAGTAAAGGAAAACATATTTGGAAATCTGTGAAGTGAGAGAGAACATTTAAACCTGGATGAAAACATTGAACTAGAATTTACACCAAGTAACACACAAGAACCCGGGCCGTTATAATGGAATGTGCACACTAACCATAGGATTATTTTATATTAATCTCCAAGCAATACGTTTATTTGCTGATAATTGTACTCCCTTACGGTACTTTTTTTGTGTGCTGATAATGTACTCTTTTCAGTACATTTTATATAACATGTACACTGCTACAAATAGCACATTCGCGCTTGGCACGTCACGTGAGTATTCTAAATATGGACATACATATACCACTGTAATAAAATAACTTTATTAACACAAGTTACATAGTACCAAAAAAGGGAAATGTTATCAAACACAAACTGCTTTAAACCAAAAGTCTAAGTAGAAATTTCAATTAAAAATTGAAAATCTCTTTCCCAAGAGCGATAATAAACAGTTATAACAAAATAATGCGGTTAAAGAAACTGTAATAAAATAATGTAATGAAAGTGCAATCGCTCTATTAGTCTTTATTAGATATAAAAAAATTCTTTTATATGATCTTATAAAAACAAAGTTTCGATTAACAAGAACAGTTTACATATACCACTTGCTTGTACATTTGATGGAATCTCTTCTCAGTAGTGCGTCGGCTATGATGCAGAAATAGAGGTGTGTGCCATTAAAAGAACAAGGAATAAATATGATATCAGAATACAATATGCACAATTCCTAGCCCATCAATTTAGTTTAACTCCTGGGACATATTCCAGATAAATATGTCTGCATGTATATGAGTTTTTGCAAGGGTTGCTCTGTAATAATCATTGCAATTTAAAATTTTCCAGGTGAAAGCTTCATATTGGTTTGTTTAGGACATTGAATGTGTACAATTAAGAGTTGAAGCACCACCCTTCACTGCTAAACTGGCGGAGAGTGGGTTATGGTGAAGGATGTAAACCCACTGGATTGGTTTGATCCAGGGAGACGTCTATGGGTCTTGGAACTCAACTGGCTTGTGCCTGCATACTACCCTACCTAGTGTGCATTAGTAGGGAAGGAATGGTGTGAAAAAACGGGTCTACTTCTTGTCACCAGAGGGACCCACTCTATCTCTGATACCAGAGGTGAGTTTGCCTACCTATGTAATTTTCAAGAAAGAGTAACCGAGGAGGCAGATGTTTGGGCGGGCATGAGTAATCAGTTGCAGATCCTATATCTAATCCTGCCCGACATGTGGGTCCTAGGCGGACTGGTCATCTTTGTCACCAAAGGGACTCTGGTATGCCCAGTTACCTTAGTGTAGGCTTGTCAGTTCGTTTCTCGGGATCTACGGTATTAAACTACTAGGTTTTCTCATGCTGTGGCCAGATTAACCCACTATTTGCCTTTGTGTTGTTATTTCAGAATTAACACTGGTGGTGGCAGATCTAGGTCTGCCGTTATTAACAATTATGAGATTAATGATAATTGGGTTTAAGACAGCATAGACAAGATAGTGCTGTTTGTTCTTGGGAGCACATGTTGGCTAACATGGAAAACATTTGTATAGTGCTGAGTTTATGTTATAATGGAGGTAAGCCAATGTATAATGTGCAATGCGGGCCTCTAAGGGTGTGGCCTTGTCGCATTTGTGCTTTCGACTAGTTTGAACCAGTTCTAGGATGAACGCTGTGAAAGGCATGTTAAAATTTCTCACTAACCACCAGACGGTATTAGTTACAATTTCTATGCTTCTGTGAAACATTTTCTACTGCTTGTTTCTATTTACTTTTTCAGCCACATGTCATACAAGGCGACAAGTTTGCGGTGCAGTCTGGCCTCAAGAGGAAATTTCACATCGGCTGATCCCTGTTGTTGTGATGTATATACATGGATATCCAGCCTCAGATTTGTTTTTACGCGTTTCAAAAAAACTGTCATAAGACATGTTTAGCTGATGAGAATGGGATACAGATGGAAGCATTTAGACTTTATATTAAATGTTGACATTGTTTCATTTTTATTACTCCCAGAACTGTATAGTCATGACAGTTAGCAGCGTGAACACGCATCGGTTTAATTCAAAATTTTATGTTATTACTTATGTTAATAAATAATTTGTTACGGCTCGTGGGCTCAGATGGTGATGGCTGAAAACCCACTGGATTGGTTTGATCCAGGGGAACGACTATGGATCTTGAAATTCAACTGGCTTGCACCTGCATATAACCCTGTCTCCTGTGTATTAGGACGAAAGCAATGGTGTAGAAAAACGAGTCTACTTCGTGTCACCAGAGGGACCCACTCTACCTATGTTACCAGAAGGGAGTTTGCCTACCTATGTAAGAATCAAGAAAGAGTAACCGAGGAGGCAGATGTTTGGGTGGGCATGAGTATTCAGTAGCAGAACCTATATCTGATCATGTCCGACCTGTGGTAGTGAGCTTGTCTAAGTCTACCATTAAACAGTTTTCACACAATAAAGTGGTTAAAGAAACCTGAATTTAAAAAAATGTAATTCCTGAAAGTGAAATCGCTCGATTAGTCTTTAGTAGATACAAATCATTTTATTTTATATGATCTTATAAAAACAAAGTTTCAGTTGACAAGAGCAGTTTACATATACCACGTCACTTACTTGTACATTTAATGGAATGTAAAATCGTCTGGTAGGTCTTTAAGACTATTTCCATTTCATTCAATCAGATTGACTAATTTTAATCTCTTATATTTTATCCATCACTATCCATGCTGTTTTCGTTTCTATTATGGCCTTTGAGAACGTAAAGCTGCCAACGTCACTTTTAAGTTATGTTTAATGAAATATCTTTCTTCTCTATCGGTCCATGTTCATTACATCTATCAAAATAATATGTGTTCCACACTGTGTTTTGATTCATCAAGTTCAGACTAGTATCCGTACCAAAATTACTGTACGGCAAATAAATGTACTGTAAAGCGAATGGCCTTGTCTGAACAGTTCATGACTTGCTAAAAAGACAATGGAACTTTCTCAGTTTCTTAAAAGACGACTCTCCTTACAAAACTCAATTAAATTTCATACTTTTTGTCAAAAATGTACAGAGTGAGGATTTTACTGCATACTAGAAAAGGATATATTTGTTTTTAAGTCAGATAACTGTAGTGTGTAACTCGGTAACACGCTCCACCCAGACTCAGTATTCGCCTCGTTAGGGTCTGTGGATCACCTTGTACAAAGTACAAATATATGAGGATAAAGCAAATATACATGTATTTAATTACTAAGCGTTACACGAAACCCATGGTACAAAGTTGCAACAGCCTGGCGAGACAATAGTCACAGTATAAACTCCTTGGCAAGGTGGTACACACATATAGGTTTGCCACCTGAAGAGCTCCAAAATAAGGACCACATACGTGAACCCTTAAGAAATTGATATACTAGCTCTTTCTCTCTCTCTCTCTCTCTCTCTCTCTCTCTCTCTCTCTCTCTCTCTCTCTCTCTCTCAAATCATATAATTTACACAATAACAATTGGTTTACAGTACTGAAACAAAATGTTTTATTGTAAGGACAATGAATAGCATCGATCTTTCGTGGGGACCTTTACATTTACCTGCATATGTGTGTGCATGTCTTGTTTATCAATCCGCTACCTAATTGGAGCACCCTCAATTGGTCAGGTATGGTGATCAACCGGGCACTCCCGAACCTTCATCATGCAAGATTTGTAAGAATTTCTATATTTACAACGCACCACCTATCCCTACAGTAAGCAAGGGGACCGACGGGAATCGTCTTTGTAATGTGGAGGACACTGAAATATCAATAGAAAACCACCGTGCCAACAGAGGAAGGCGGTTCTTCAGACATATCACTTCTGTGCCGTTTCCTGGACTCAAGCCAGAGAGACACTGGTCTGCGTCCTAACGCAGCTCACATTTCAATCAGTCGTGTATTCAGCGCTTATAACCCACTCGGTCAACAAGGCTACCTGTGTGTCAGTATTAGGTTACACATAATATATGTTGAGTATTGAATTGAAGAAATCAGTCAAGCATAGGCTGTCTCTTTTTGATATTTCTGGTTTAAGTATTACGCACTTAGATTATTATTATTTGATTTTGTGTACACTTATTGTATTAAGCGGAAGATTATTAAGTTTGATAACATTTCTTCATTCAGGCTAGTAAGTTAAAGTGATCAAGCAGGTGACGTTTTTCAAGATGTGTGCACACTCAGGCATGGACTGCGGAAAGATTTTGTAGGCGTATATGCTATGAACTTGGTGGTCTGGCGGTAAGTACAATGTCAAACATAAGAGATATTATGTTGTTGTTTTTATTGCTGTTCCTGCTACAACAATATTTTTATGTTCATTCTCTTCCTCTTCTTTCACGACTACTACTACTACTACTAATAATAATAATAATAATAATAATAATAATATCAATAATAATAATGCAACTGCTGTTACAACAACAACAGCTTCCACTACTGATGTTGTTCCCTCCACTACTTCACTAATAATTTGAAAACAGAAAATATATAACTACAGAAACTACTGCAACAATAACATAAGATCAGTGGAGATGGCGGTTTCCTAATATTTTATGAAAAATAAACCACGAACGCTTCAGAAATATATTATTGGTGAAAGATAAGTTCTAATACAATGGTAACTTGAAGTTGTAGTGTGAGCAGCAGTAATATTAGTAGAAGTAGCGATGGGCATAGTAGTTGCCATGGTGTTTTGTGCTAGTAGTACGTAGTACTTGTTGCTTCTGCTGTAGTTGCTGTCGCAGTGGTACTAGCTGTAATAGTATTAGTAGACGTAATTGTTGTTGTTGTAGAGGCAGAGGGTAGTAGTAGTAGTAGTTAAAGGTTCTTATATTAATAGTATATAGACACAGTGGTAGTAAAGTCCAAAAGGACAAATTCACCTTTAACCCATTCCTATAACACGCAATAAAACACACAAATGCACTAGTGCGCAACCGTTCACAGTTACCGTTTATTTATTTCATCACAACTAACTTCGTCTCCCATTCAAGACTAATCAATATTAAAATAGATAATGGTTATATACATTAAAACGTCTAATATCCGAACCCACAGGAAGACATAGATCTCGTCTGGATAATTAGTGGTCTGAACGATCGAATTTTGGTAAAAGGTTTGAATTGTGAACGGAATTATCTGGATTCAATGGGTCCAATAATCACACATTTGACTGTATCAGCGATTAAGAAACTATTAATATTGTGTAGACATTCGACATGTTTAAGAACGGAAAAAGTAGAAATCAAACTATTATTAAGATACGTTAATTGAATACTAAAATTGATGATCAATATGTACATCAAAAATCGAAAAAGTACTTACATAAGTCCGCGAAGAAAGCATAACCTATTATCCGAAATGACATACTGCATGTCAGAAAAAAATATCCACATTAGAGCGTGATAAACAAGCACATAAGTATGACGGACGATCAGCTTATGTGTGATCTTGTGAACGCAAGTGCCAAAAGGCTTTGATCAAGGCAAAGCTCGGCTGACATGGAATCTATGTACACCTGTACGTGATTAATCTTTATTATCCATTAAGCCACCACTGATTGTTGATGGATTCCTAATAATGTAGGTCTTGACTACATAATGCCTTTGATCGGAACGTAATGAGTTTTTTAATCATGTCTGAGATTTATATATGCCAAATTACATATTGGCACTATGGCTCTCACTTTTCGACAATCGGGTATAAGAATAAACTTTCTCTTTTGTATCACTCTCTCCTAATTAAATGTATTTTCACTTTTAGAAAGATATAATTTAGTTATTCAAAATGCCATTGTAATTATAATTGTGTGATATTATATATGCTTGGGGTTGATTCTGATTTATTGTTACTCTGTTCTATGTTGGCGTCGTAATCGGTAAATTAGTTTCATTTATAGACACACGTACATTGTATTAAATAACAATTTCGGTAGTCTGTTTTTGAGCGAATAATCAGGATAATCATCGTCCGTATAATGGACGTTATACTGTAACGTGTCGGGGGTCAAGTCCAAATAAAATGGAATAGACGGACAGTTCAAACCTTTTTCTTTTACTAGATCTCTCCAGTGTATTGTAGTGCCAACAAATGATGCTTTCACCACAAAAAAGTTCTTATTTAGATTATACTTGCACAAAACAAACAAATGAATAGTCAACACAATTTATTCTGTTGCCTCCAGTCTTATATATGTTTCCCACACATTTTTGAGTGTTCAAAATGGCGAAAAATGAAATGTGCAAATATGTAGAATGATGTATATAACAGAGGTGTGATAATCAAAGCATGTTAAAATAACAAAAATAATAGCAGTATTAATTAGCAGGTGAAAATCAACGTAAATATTAAATTAATCACGATTCATCTAATATCTAGCTAAAATAATCCTAATTCCAATGCTAATCTTCCACAGAATTATGATTTAGTGGTTACCGAAAAGTGTTCATGTAACGTACCGAAGAGGTACCGGATTTGTGAGTCAAATTAAGATTCGGAATCAGACTTGGGTCTATGCTTTAGAGTTAAATGATAAATATGTTAGAGACAGTCTGGAACCGGATGTCAATAGTGTGTCTATGTTAAATGAGAAAAATGTTAGAGGCACAGTCTGGTACTGGATGTCAATAGTGTGACGCGTGTTGGAAGTGACACAGTGTGTCGTTGTGTCGTGTCGATTATTTGAACATCTAATTGACACAAAAACTACAAAATGGATGGAACTTTGTGTTGTCACAGTGATAAATGTAACTGTGTAGGAGATTCGAGAATGCCAATCGGAATACTGATTTTTCAATGGCTAGCAGACGTCTTTGTTGATGACGACACAGTAACAATGTCGTTAATAAAATCACTATGTGAAAACTTTTATCTGATATGAAGAGGGAAATAAACGTTGAAACAACTTATGAGAATTATTACAATCAGTATTGGTAGCATGTCTCAATGACAAAGTTTATATTTGAAAATGACCAATAACACTGTGTTCTCAGCCAGTGGTCAGCAGTGTGTCGAGAGTGAAGACACACTCGAACGGTCAGTATCAAGATTTACTGTAATAACTTGTCTACCTTGTTGTTACGCTCAAAGAAATGTACACAGTCGAGATTGGATAGAGAGATTTTTGTATGTTTGGTCTTTAGACTTTCACTGGAACCCAGCTGAACCACAACTGCCAGAATAGCGGATCTCACCCCTATTTATAGGTTTTGGAAACACACTCGGGAAATTCAACGACACAGTTTTCACGAATATTACCAAATATGGAAGAATTCGGAAACATCTTAACATCAGCGCCCTCTCGTGGAAAGCCGAACGGCCAAGACACACAATAGTACAAATGGCGCCCGATTTCAAACGGCAAAAATAGCACACATTTCGCAATCAATTGTAAACAGATTAAACATTGAACGTGAATAATTTCATCACACTGATGAAGAAAATTTATGAAAATACATGAGTATTACCTTAACCCTGGAGGAAAAGTGGATGCAATTACTTATTTCTCTACTCAGCGTAGAAGGTAAGTGAACACAGTCTACAATACTATCATGTACAAACTGGGCATCAAAAATATTTCACCAGATGATGAATATTTGAACAATTCATTCATTACATTATATTTCTTGTATATAAAATTCATCTTTCAAGAACTGTTACTACAGTTAATATTATTTGCAGAGGTATAAACATTCCAACATCAGGGGAATGTAGACAATAAAAGGAGATTATGTATTATCTCCATCTATAATGATATATGCAAATGCACTCGATAAGAAAATAATTTGCCAAGTAGTTAGGTTTGTTTCAATATATATATATATATATATATATATATATATATATATATATATATATATATTGATGTTCAACGACATTCATTCAACATGAAAACCTTTACTTAAAATGCTTTCAGTCATATTAACAATTTACATCATGTTCTCTCACTCCGCTGTTGTGCTAAGAAATGCTTGGAGAACACAGCTGAGTGAAATTTCTTGTTTGTGCATCTTGTTCTAACGGTTACATCATATCGGAAACTTTCAGATACGAGAGATCTGGAATCCTATAAAATTAGGTTACGTCATGGACTTTAGCAGTAACGTCAAGCATCCAAAAACAAAATGTCATTGGTCGATGTTTAGCACTAATGCATCCTCATCTTGGTCGATTTTGATTCGGTCCATCTGCCGTATACAACACAGTCTGTTCAGCGCACTTTATATCCAGTATCTGACATTAATTACATTTGAATAAACAACTTTTATACACACCGTCTTACAATGAGAATTCTTTAAAGTCGAGGTCTCATATCGTGATCTGTGTAATTGAGCCAACAAATAAAAACATCGAGATGTAAGGATAGCACGTTATTAACCTTGTAAACTGACTGTAATTGCTCATTTATTGCACCAATGGTCTTAAAAATTATATGTATACGCTCATCTATATACACACTAATCCATATGCAGACTCATCCTTAACCTTCCATGCATTGTATTCAATACTATCCTTAGCCACGGAAGTTTTTGTGTTGAGGTCCATAATTATCCATTTGTATTTGGATGAAACTATATGATAATGATATTATCTTTATTTGCATCTAACTGATTGGTCATAATCAAGTATACACATATACATTTAAGTTTGTTACAGAAATTGATGATGGCACATTTGATATATACAGTTAAACAAATCTATCGCATGTACAAATATTCAATGAATACTAAAGATATATATATTTACGTATCCATTCTCACATTCCCATCCACAGTCAGTCAGTCAGTCATAGACGCATACATATACATACACATGCATACATACTCATATACATATACATACATACATACATACATACATACATACATACATACATACATACATACATACATACATACATACATACATACATACATACATACATACATACATACATACATACATACATACATACATACACATGGACACACACAGGCACATAAACATACATACCTCTGCGCATATATCCATGGAGTATGATACAAAATACGTATGCAACCCGTCAATGTGTGACTTTGTAAATTACACCAGAATATGTTTGTTCAATCACGTGCGTGCGCTTAAATACAAGCCCTTTCGAGAGAAGACGCAAAAAGTGTCATCAATATATAAGCAGTATTCAAAATGCTTTTCTTCGTTGTATTATTATAAGAACATTATACATGAAATACGATAGATAGTAATGCATGTAGTAAATAATGAAATCAAGATGATATGAAAATAACAGCGATCTTGAGAACAAAATAATTATAATAATTAATAACGAATTAATTAAATCATGTAATTTTATGTAATTTTAAGTAGCATTCATCATATTATTACGTTCAATTAGTACTCTATGAATATAATTTCCCAGATTTCTGACCTCTATAGATTTAATGGCAAATGATATTGGCATTCTAATACTAAGTGATATTCATCTTCCAGCACGTTGCAAAACCAACGTTGCAATGTTCTATACAGCAAACACAATGAAAATACTCATGTTGAATAAATAAGCCTGTACTTCCTCACCTCAAATGGGTCGCTCCACAATCATGACCGGTCAATTAATTTGATGTCGTGGGGTGGCAAGTTAATTTCGGGCGTATGTATTCCCCTATAAATGAACATAACAAAATTCGCATGAGTGCAAGATCACTATCTGGCTTTGAGAGCGTCGTTTGTTTACGCTTCAGAGGGCCCTGTTCTTCACTTTATTAATACTTAATAGTGTCACTGCGTATGGCGTTAGATTGATAGGGTTTGACGGTATCCCAACCTTCCCCGTACCTTTAAAAGTGTCGGCAACCTTAACGATATTATTTGTATGTTTAATCTTTTCTAAACTCTCAAGTCTTCTACTCTTTCAACTTTTGTAACCTTATTGGCAACCGACAATGTATAGGGTTGTCATATATACTCTTTTTCACGGACATGTCCTCCTTTTCGGTCCTTAAATCTCCTCATTGTCTCATATATATATATATATATATATATATATATATATATATATATATATATATATATATATATATATATATATATATATATATATATACACAATAGTGTCCTTTTTTAAAAGTTCAAATTTGGTAACCTACCTTGACAATGCAGATCCTTGGAACTCAAGCTTTAACTCATTACATATTTGTTCAATGGCCTCTTTAAGTTCTGCTTTTCGCGTTCAGACATGTTATGTTTATATCCACGACTAGAATTTTCAGTGGTAGACTCTATGAGACAAAACAAAATCATGTGTATTCCATGGCGATGGCGTGTGCTGATTGAAAAATGTGCCAATAAACAAAATCAGCAAAGCGCGGGAATACATATGCACCACCTATAGGAAACGACGCAAACCACGAGAACTTCATTTTGTTCTAATTTACAACTGAACGAAATAATATTTACATTAGTCGCAGTAGTCGTATTTCTAGTGGCAGTAGTATTACTAATGTTAGCTAGTATTGCTAGTGGCAGTAGTATTACTAATATTAGCTAGTATTGCTAGTGGCAGTAGTATTACTAATATTAGCTAGTATTGCTAGTGGCAGTAGTATTACTAATATTAGCTACTATTCCTAGTGGCAGTAGTATTACTAATATTAGCTACTATTCCTAGTGGCAGTAGTATTACTAATATTAGCTAGTATTGCTAGTGGCAGTAGTATTATTAATATTAGCTAGTATTGCTAGTGGCAGTAGTATTACTAATATTAGCAATTCTTCTTAACAACGGGTGTATTTTGTTCTTTAAAATCTGACTTGAATGTGTCCTATTAACTTTTTTTCTCTCTCTTTTTCCTTATAAATTGCAATGCATATTCTGATATGCACATGTCCTTGTCCCCTTTTCGTGTTTATTTTTTTTTTTTTTTTTTTTTTTTTTTTATATAACTGACATTTGTTATGGTACCAGGTATAATACAGATGATGTTGCTTGTTATTTTTCTTTTTAGGTTTTATCACTGTTACAGTTTTAATCCCACTGACCTTCTGCTTATGTATTCCCTCATACTGTGAAGAATAGTCTGCGACAATAATCGATTGAATTGGATTAATGATTCTAGTAGTAGTAGTACTACTAGTAGTGATAGTAGTAGCAGTGGTTATAGTGGTGGTGGTGGTGGTGGTGGTGGTGATGGTGGTAGGTATTACTTCACTGCATCCTAATTTAGTCCTAAGAATCTTAATCTTTAATATTTTTTTCTTCTGATTTTTCCTGAGATTTTATAACCAGTGAAGAATGTTACTTGCAATAAACAGAAAGCAGTTCTATTGTCTAAAAGGGCAATAAAATGTATATTAGGTTGAGTCACTTTGCTATTAGATAGGATGATGAAGCAAACATGTTTGATTAGGCCAGCTCATTAGGGGTCTCATTCACCAAACTTTCAAGTGATTTCATTGAAATTCAACTTGTTTTATAAAATGCAACATAATCTATGATGATTGTGTATATGTTTCCAGGTTAGTGCCTATATAAGTGAGATAAACTTTGTGCACCTGAACTCATCATTTTGGTAATTAGGCATCCTAGATTATTTCATAGCTAATTATTTTCCATAATTGTTAATATGAAGTCTTTTAGTCACTTTTGCAGTTCTGTTACATTGTGGAGATTCACATTTTGATGCGTATTATGACTGTGTTTTGGACCTTACATTTGTAACCCATGGCATGACATGACATTCCACATACACCTCACATTTGTAACCCATGGCATGATATTACATTCCACATAGACCTTACCTTTGTAATCCATTGCATGAGATGGCATTCCACAGAGGTCGCTTTCTTGTTCGATAATTTGAACTCTGTAGCAAACCACACTTAAACAAATGCAACCAAACTCGGCAGTTATGCTTCAGTGTTGCTATAGATAACGGCAAAGCAAATATATAAGATAGGACCAAATGTTTCACATCTCTCTGTATCAAGACACTAATTGGGATAATCAGCTCTTGTTGCATCCTATTGTAGTCCCCCAAAATCTGAATAAGTGTTCTCTGAAGTTTCCTGTTAGATTTGCTATAAGTGAAGAATGTTACTTGCATTAAATAGAAGGCAGCATTACAGTCTAAACACAACAAAAGTCTTGAATTCAATCTCTTGGCTATTGCGTAGAATAACAAACAAACAGTTGTGATCTCAGTCAATCTTTAAATGTCACTTGCACCAAACTTTCTTCTCTCTCTCTCGCTCCCGCTCTCTCTCTCTCTCTCTCTCTCTCTCTCCCGCTCTCTCTCTCTCTCTCTCTCTCGCTCCCGCTCTCTCTCGCTCCCGCTCTCTCTCGCTCTCGCTCTCTCTCTCTGTTTTTTTTTAAATATTCTCCGTATATATGTAGCTATGGGTCGAGGAACCGACCACGGACTACCTTACAATTTCTTTGTCCACATATGTGTTGTTGTCTATATAAAGGTTTCAAGCAGCTTAACTTTGGACAATGAAAAGGAAAGAAACAATTTTTAAAAGGAGAAGATAACAGTAAATATTAAAAAGAAACAAAGCAATATCTAGAGAGCAAACGTAATTTATATGGTGCTATTGATATATATATATATATATATATATATATATATATATATATATATATATATATATATATATATATATACAACGGACTATCTCAACAAAACACCAAAAAAAAACCTTCCAGATAACACTTTCCTCGTAACTATGAACATTTATTCCTTTTACACCAACATCCCACATGAGGAAGGTATCATTGCCTTCAAGGAAGCATGGGACGGTCGGACTGATCATTCCCCGCCTATATACTATTTGGTCAAATTGTTACAACATGTTCTTAAGTTTAACAATTTTTTATTCAACAACCAACACTTCCTACAAATTAATGGAACTACAATGGACACTATAATGACATCATCGTATGCCAATATTTTCATGTAAAGACTCGAGCAAAAGCTCCTTAATAAGGTACCTTATAGACCTTTGAGCTGGTGCAGATTCATTGACGACGCATAATCAAAATGGATCGAAACGGGCGACAGTTTCAAAATATTGTTGTTTTAAATTCGCCAATAACTTCCATCCTACGATTAAATGGCGAAACCGTTGATTTCAGAAAACGAATAAATAACCACAAGAGCCACATTTGCAACCAAATGAACGCGAAACTCGCTAACCACTACAACTCAACTGGGCATACAGTCGAGTCCCTCGAGATTCTATTGATTGATTCTAACCCGGGGTCGACCGATATAGAACCCACACTTAAGGAACGATACTGGAGACGACAATTGAAAACTCATGGGGAGTTCGGCTTAAGTAAAAAAAAGTGTGACCTTCCTAATGCAGTCTTATCAAAACTACAGCCAGGCATCAGTTTATCAGAAGTAAGCCATTTTTGCGAAAATAGTTAGGTATTCCGTACCTCTTTTCATGTATTCCTATTCTTCTTATTATTATTATATTATTGTAATTATTATTATTATTATTATTATTATTATTATTATTATTATTATGATTATTATAACTCTTGTCCATTATCCCACTACAACATGCTCTTGACATATTTCGTTAGTACTTCCGGACATAACTTTACCGGCATATAATTGCTATTGTACGTTTTGTAGGTGGCGTTGATTTTTCGCCACGCATGGTGTCCGTCCTTTGTTCCCAGCCTGGATTTAGGTCAAAACATTTTGGCTCTTGGCGTGATAGGTACGATAACTCCTTCTTTGATTTTTTTTATACAACTCAGTTGAGCTGACAGCAGCATAAAATAGATATGTAGTTTCCCTGTTTTAAGACCGTTTATCAATTTTTCTTCTTTCCTTTTGTTCTATTTTTTATCCTTTGTTTGTATGTAGGTGTCAAGAATTTCTCTTGGCTTTTGTGTTTAATGTTTGTTTTGGGCATGCAACTTGTTTCTTCCCAGACGAAGTGCTTGTTTCGCTCGAAACGTCGGGAACCTATTTTGCTTTTGCGCCGTTATCAAACATAGATATAGGCATGCAAACATACATACATACAAACATACATACATACATACATACATACATACATACATACATACATACATACATACATACATACATACATATGTATAATGCAATATTTAACACAGTTTTTTTCAACATTCTTATGATGTGTAAGAAAGAAAAGATGTATAGACCGAAAAGATTAAGAAACAGAATTATTGCGATTAAGAAAACACGTATACTATAGATGTGTATGTAAATCTTATTGAACTAGTTTGAGATATGTACACATGTAAAAGAAAGTGATAATTCGAAATTGCGGATGTATAATTGACTTTTATAGATGTATCCAAGCAATTTCAAACAATATACAGAACTATAATTGTACTATACTTCTATATTAATATATGTGCGCCATTTACGGTCAAGACATTCATGTTTATTGTTTCTTTTAGCTAATTCCATCTCACAGATGTAGTATCGTTTTTAAAACATGTCTATACAAAGGTAGACATGGAGGCTTTATTTCGTGTCCCATGATATATATGCATCTTTAACATATCAGTATTATAAACGAATTACATTGTCCGCTTCTAGCATACCTACAATTATTCATTTAAGTGAAATGGTAAGCGAGAAATTAGTGTTATTTCTGATCCCCTGGTTTAAATCATTCCAAACGTGTTTCACTATAGCACAGTCCAAAATAAAAAGAATGGTTTAATATTTAACGTAAATCTGTGCAAAAAGAACATCTATTATTATTTTATATTCCATTTTCTTTTTCTCAAAAGAACAGGGTTGCTAGTTGAAGAAGTTGTATGCAGTAATTTGTACTGAAACTATATTAGATGAGAATATTTTGTAATTTTGTATGTTAAGGCAAAATGTTTTGTCCAGTCCAATTGATTTGGTAGATTAAGTTGTATTTCAGTTTCTAACTCATGTTCAAAAAGATACTATAACTATTACTGCAACCTGTCCTAGTTTTAAGGAGAAGTAATATCTTTTTTCCAATCCAAGATTTTTCTAAAATTTCTGGTTGGGATTCAATAGAAAATGTCTTCATATATAATTTCACAGAGTTAAGGACCCCTGCATATTGCAAACGTTGGTCCCAACATGATATATTTTATTTATTTTTTACCATGAAAGGAATTCTACATTTTTTTGAACCATATCAAACCATTCTTTGCTAAAAGATATGGACCCTCCGACCTTAATATTTTCATTATACATTATGGATTCAGCAAACAAATCTGAAACAATCTTTGGAATAAACTTTTTAGAATCTATCTTATAAGAAATGAAAAGATCTTTCCCAAATGTATTATCAACATCTCCTATGTTCCTTTCTTTATAATTGATACGAAACTTATTAAATTCCTTCAAAACATTAAATCATTGAAACATTAGTTTACTTCATTTTGTATTTTCGGTGAGTATTCTTCTGACCCTGGATATTTTAAGAGATTTAAAAAAAAAACAATTTAGTCAATTATTGCAAGTCCTCCTTCTTCATAACTTTCATTTATTGCTTTTCTTTTTATCTTGTCAACTGACCCTTTCCACAAGTACTTGTAGATGAAACTGTTATATTTTTAATGAACCATTGTGGAGGATTTTAATATGTGATTTAGTTTTGTTGAAGCAAGTGATTTTATCACAATAATTTTCCCAGATGGAGTAAGAATTCTCTTTGACCATTGAGTCAATAATATTTTGATTTAATTGAATTTACCATCACAATTAAGATTTATCATGTGACTTAAATCTGTATTAAAGATAATGCCTAATATTGTGAAACAGTCATCCATTCAACATAAAGTATACTCTATATACAAAGGGCTGTTGCTTTTGTATGCCTCCTATCCATATTACTTTTGTTTTCTCTATATTGACATTAAGTCCGGAGATCTTTGCATGCAATTTTTATGTGAGCGTTCTTTTAAAGAGCTTTTTCGGATCCATCTAGAAACAATGTTTTACCATCATCATACTGAGACACCATAAATTCATTTCCATTTATTTTGATACCATTAATATATTTATTCTTCTTAATTATTCATGACAGTATATCTGTAGAGAGTAAAAACAAATAAGGACAAATGGATATATGTCCATTAACAGTTAGACGAGATTTTATGTGGTGATAAAGTGTTTCAGTCTTTTTTATAATTGAATTTCTGAAGTTGAAAAAATGTAGTACTTTAAATAATACTTCCATTACACAGAATCACAGGCTTTTTCCAAAGTCAATCTGAGGTAGCAATCCTGGCATGTTATACTTTTTGGTGTAACACATCACATCGTATACTGCTCTTATATTTTAACAAATGTATCTACAAGGCATAAAACCAGTTTGATCATCGTCAATTAAGTATTTATAGGTAGTATTAGGGGAAGATATTCATCTCCAATTCTTTAAATAATTCTTATCTTCATCACCTTTAGGAATGCAAGAAATAATTCCTTCCTTGTGTGTAGCTGAGAAACTATTTTTTTATAAGCGTAGTTAATTGGTCCAACAAGAAACTATCCTAAATAATTGCAAAACAAACTTAACAAAACTCAATGGAAAACCTGTATGAACCCGGTCTCTTACAATTTTTATGTTTTTGAGGGCAGCTAAAACTTGAAAATGATATTTTGCCCCCTAAGTCTTGCCTCTGTGCTCTATTTAAATTTTGAATATCAAAGACATCAAGTATTAGGTTAAGATCAATGTTTTAAATATCTCTTGAGGCATGTAGATTTTTATAATAGAATTGTGTCTCTTCAAGAATTGTATTTTGTTTGGTACGGATAGTGTTGTCACTTTGATAATACTATTCATATAAATGCCGAGATAGTTCCGGTTTTCTAAATTGCAGAAATATTGCGTCATTATCTGATCTTCTTCAATCCATTGAACTCTAAACCTTATCATATGACCCTAAAGTTTTTGTTGACACAACTCTTGTAATTCATTTCTTTTTCACCAAAACATTATATATACAATATAAATTTTTTAATCACATCTTTTTCTATAGTCTCTCTTTGTTTATCTTGAATGAAAATGAGATATTGTTTTTGCTCTACTCTCCATTTAAAGAACTTAAATAAAATAATTGATCATCTATCTTAAATTGTATTTCATCATTTGGAATAACATGTACATCATTTTGGAA
The DNA here is from genome assembly GCA_029931535.1 of Margaritifera margaritifera. Classification (NCBI taxonomy): domain Eukaryota; kingdom Metazoa; phylum Mollusca; class Bivalvia; order Unionida; family Margaritiferidae; genus Margaritifera; species Margaritifera margaritifera. Next base: position 144,329 of record JAQPZY010001313.1, read on the forward strand.
ATGAACATCAGTCAAATATTGTAATTTTGTGTCTTTAATTATTTGTTTTATTTTTTCAATATATATCATATCTTTAAGTAATGAGTTATTGAACTTACACAAAGAGTTTCCCTTCTTGAAGTTCCCTATTTTATACACTAATGTTAAAAGAGAATGATCAGTTCCATACCTTGGTTCAATATCTGCAGTTTCAATATCTGTAAGTAAGTTTTCAGAAATCAAGAAAACATCAAGCATCGCTCTTTTGTTTCTACCCCTCCAAGTGTATAATTTCTTTTCTCCGTGAACTTTAAAACATATAAGACATTTCTCCTTTTGGATTTGTCATCTAAACCCTAACAATTCATGGATGCAAGAGTAATTCTATCAGTCACTGCGTAAAAGACCTTAAGTTACTTCTATCCGAGAAACTACTCTGGGCCGATATGTCTGGCAGTTCAATACATCAAACTTTAACATAATTGCACATAAAATTGTATGACGAAAATACAATAAATTTTTGCGTTTAGTTTTTATATATTGCAAAGGATATCATTTAAAAGAGGGAAAAGAATGTATAGAAGAGACAGAAACAAGAAGAAGCATAAAGGCATCAACTGTTTGTACCTTCCTCTCCGTGTAAGAGAGCCTATTTCAACAAACTAGAAATTCATACAGATATAACATAGTTACATTATCTGCAAATGCTTCCATAAGTATAGTCAGACTGGTATTAAAGACAAAACGGTTGCAAAAGTAACAAAGAGGCAAAGTCTAGCTACATAAAACATTCGCAACGAAAGAAAGCCTACAGACATAAATACCTTTGCAACAAAGAAAAATAGCAAAAGATTATACAAATCACATAGCATGAAAACAATATACAGGAACATATGAACAGAAAAAAAGGAAAAAAGAATAAAAACTAGGACACCAATTTAATGTTAAATATATTTTCATATTCAGTAAAGATTTAGTATTAAAAAAGGGTTTTATATTATAAAATGTCATGTTATATTATTTTTCCCCACCAGCCTAATACACCTAAGTAGTAAAATAAATAGGGTGGGGGCGAGGTCACATACATTTTAATGTTGTTGTTTCTACAAGAATATGTAAAGGAACATACCCAAACAAAATATTTATTTTAAACAAAGGTCGGACTGCCATTAAAAACAAAGGGGTTGAAAAAATATAAAAAGGCATTCACAACAAAAGAAAGCAAGCAGAAGATCACACAAATTGCATAGTACGAGCAATACAAAAAAAAGAAAGAATATAAATGATATACATACACAGGGAACAAGAGTAGATGAATAGCAATAAGATAAAGACCAGGGCCCCAATTTACTGTTAAATACATTTTCATGGTCAGTACAGATTTAGAAAGATGTCATGTTTATTCTCTTCTATTCTTTGCCCAATATAAATATTTTAACGGGAAAAGGAACGTGAGAACAAATAAATTTGATGGTTTTTGTTTCTATAAAAAAATGTAATAGTAATAGAAACCCAACCAAATATTTATTTTAAACAAATTTTATAGTAAAGTGGAACAAATTATACAAAACTAATAAAGCAAATTATACGGTAAGGCAAGAGATTAACATATTCAACAATATACTTACCAAATTGTCTCCCCTTCCTAAGAAGAAAAAGAGGAAGCATTAGGTCAATATATAACTTATTTACAGTGGCATGTTATTTATTTCCTAAAATGAGTCAAATCAATATATTTATTCATCTTAACATATTCATAAATTTGTATTTAATGTATATTTCTTCCTCCTTCACGTTCACAGCCGAAACTCTAGTATACGTGTGTCATGCAGCTTACTGTATTTTCCAGTTTGAGAATATTCTGAACACAAAAATCAATATAAAACAAGAAATATATCCCATTCTGAAAGTAAATTTTTTTAGCATGCTTGTTGATAAAAGGAAAATGTTTGAGGGTTAGGCTGTCAATTGTATCTTATAGTATACTGTCAATACTATAAAATCTAATTGTGGCTCTTCCATGTTAACTAGTCAAATACTAAACTCTTTTCGCCCAGCTATCATTGGCATCCTTTCTTGTTTCCAACCACACATCTAAATCTTTTCCCTGATTCTGGATTAAAGGTTCTCATTTTTGCGAATGACATACGCTTCCTTAGCCAGTCTCCCTCGCTCTATTTTCATCGGAACTGGCAGGTCAGTCAGAATTCTGTTCTCTGAAGCTGGCAAGTTTCAGCGGAAGACAATCACTACTTCCTTATCTATCCAACAACTCAATCTAACTATAACGGACGCTAGAAAAGGAGCTTTGGTAGGAGTTCTATGTGCGTTCACAAACCACATGTCTTGTACTCGTTGTTTATTCATACCCATATAATGTGCGTTCACAAACCACATGTCTTGTACTCGTTGTTTATTCATACCATATCTTTCTCTAGCACTTCCTTGAATACTCGGTAAATGTTGTCAGCAGGATAGCCCTGTCTCACCCTATACAAAAGAAGATTATATTTTTTTTTCTCATGCTTTTCCATGAGAAGAATTTTTCCACAAGATTTTTTTACCGACTCATTTATCTTCTTATCTAGGGTCAGGAACTCCTGTTTACGTTTGTTCTGCAGTTTTGTCACCCTCTCATTATTGAAGTTCAGGCTCGCTTCAGTATCAGTAATTCTAACTTTCATTGCTTTAGATTCCTGCTTTGCAACCTCAAGTTACGACCTCAAAGTGTCTACACTACTTCTTATATCATTAAGAACGGAACCTATCTTCCTGTCCATAAACTGATATCTTTCCTCTGCTTTCCTATCTAGTTCATCGAACATTTTCTGTAATACCAACTTATCAACGGACATATCCGTGTCAGTTTCAGGTGCACATTCAGCCCCACTATTAAATAGATATACCCCTCACGTTTTCCGTTTTCCGGTGATACTTCCGCCCCAGAATATTTGCCTGAGTTATCTTTAGTTGTAGCTTTTTGTGATTCGTTTTCAACAGAATTAATATTCAGAGATATGGGAGTACTCCTGAAATTAGGTTTGAATGCCATTTTCTCTCGAAGATAAAGAAGTTTCTTATTAAACGGATGGTGGGAGTTTCGCTACAGGGATAGAATACAGCAGTTTTTCATTGCACACACACACTTTCATTCACTTCGTTGCGAAAAAGTATCTATACCATTTTAGCTCCCAGTCGACAGCTTGCTTTCAGCGATATAAATAAACTACATTTTGATAAATCAATCTATACCCTTACTACATACCTTACCAGGCGAGCTAAGAACAACTGCTTCCCGCCATGGCAACACCGGATGTCCTGCACCAAACTTCCATGTAATTTAATTCGAATGTAACTATTTTTAACAAATGCAATATAACCTATGCTGATTTTTTGTATATGTTGTGTTCATGCAAGTGCCTAACATAAGTAAGATAGCATTCAACTTTCATTGGGTTTCATCATAAATGTAGAAAAATGAAGAAAGCATATAAAGAACTTAATTAGTGCATTAAAACAATAATAGCATAACGGTAAAAATCCGCTGTGAATTTGATAATTAAGCATCCTAGATGATATCATAGCTAACTATTTTGTGCATGCATGTGAAATAAGTAAGCAAAAATGATTATTTGCTGTATAATTGAAAAATTCAACGCTGAAAAATACAGTTTGTCCTTTTAAAAGGTATAAAGCATAAACTTATATCACTAAGTCAAGAGTTATTTCTTACAAATGCAGCCACTACACACATTAATTTGTCACAGGGATGCATAGCAATGAAATTATTTGAAACTGTATTTGGATGCTAACAAAATATGATTGCATTATTGTTAATATGAAGCGTTTACTTCACGTTTGAGGTACTGCTATAGTGTGAATAAGACACATACTGGTAGTTCAGTTCTTCCAATTTGTTGGGATAGTTGTAAAAAAAAAACTGGCACCATAACTGGATTAATGCTTTGTCTTTATTGACAAAAATTATGAACTCATTTTTTGACCATTTTCTATGGAATAATTTGATCTGTCAATTCAGTAAGATATATAGAGGCTATGATAAGGCTGATACTGAGGCAAATGATCTGGTTAATTCTGATGTGTACCATTTTAAACTTTTTTTCGGGGGGGGGGGGGATCCCAATTCCAAAGCTACAACCAAGGTGAATATTTTGGCCAAAAATGGTGACATTTTCTCATTTTTGGAACAATCAACTTATTTTTTATAAAAATAAATATGTCCAAATTTATTATTTGTCTATACAAAGGCGATATACATTATGGAAGGTATTTGCTTGTAACGAGTGAATAACGGATATATTTCATCGAGTGGTTGGAAAACTTAGTATTTTCACGAGTGGCGGAGCCACAAGTGAAAATATTTAAGTTTTTCACCCACGAGACGAAATATGCCCTTTATTCACTCGCAACAAGCACATTTTCTTTTTTATTTCATGCTCTAACGTATTGGCTTGCGATATGTATAACAGATTGAAGCAGTATATTTATTACGGTATCTCGCGCAATAATGTCAGCTGTGTACCGTTTATGTTCTGCTCTTTTGTGTATATTCGCACTGAAAATATCTGTAGCAACATAATACACTTTCCTAATTCAAGGGAAAAAACACATAAACAAAACAATTGAAGACAAAATATTATAGCACGTTACGGGATTTGAACCTGGTAATCTTGCGTGAGAGGTGGTCATATTTACAACTTGACCCAGCAAGTGGCAAAGTGGAGGGTCAATATTTTCAATAATAATGTTATCGATGTCTATTGAACACAGTGAAAAATTATTCTTCGTATTTCACTCCAGGTAATTATAAAATGTGTTTCTACTTTACGGGCAAGCATAAAAAAATGATTTATTTGTAAAAATAAATCATAACTAGTTCGTCATATGAGAGAAGCTTCATTCTTCGATGAGTATGATAGCTAAGTCTTTGAGTTTCGTTTTCACATTTGTAATCTATTGCATGGCATATTCCATCACATAAGCCGCTTTCTTGCAAGATAAATTAAACTCTGGAGAAAACCACACTGGAGCAAATACAACCAAACTTGGAGCTATGCTTCAGTGTTGCAACATATAATGAAACTGTAAATTTATTAAATAGGTCCAAATTTTGGATCTCCTCTTGGAGAAGCAGTAGCAGTAGTAATAGGATGAAAAGGGGGAGTAGTAGCAGTAGTAGTAGTAGAAGAAATAGTTGTAGTTGTTGTACTAGGAGGGGGAGAAGGAGCAGCAGCAGTAGTAATTGGAGGAAGAGCAGCCGCAGTAGTAGGAGGAGAAATAGGAGCAATAGTAGTAGTAGTTGTAGGATGGGGAGAAGGAGCAGCAGTAGTATTTGGAGGTAGAGCAGCAGCAGTAGGAGGAGAAGAAAGAGGAGCAATAGCAGTAGTAGTAGGATGGGGAGAAGGAGCAGCAGTAGTAGGAGGAGAAAGAGGAGAAATAGTAGTAGTAGTAGTAGGATGGGGAGAAGGAGCAGCAGTAGTAAGATGAGGAGAAGAAGTATGAGGAGGTGAGGAGAAGGAACAACCGCAGTAGTAGTAGTATTAGTTGGAGGAATAGCAGCAGCAGTAGAAGAGAAAACGATGAAGGAGCACAAGCAGTAATAGTAACAGTAGTGGAGAGAGGAGGAAAAGGAGCAGAAGCAACAGAAGTCTTAGTAGTAGGAGAAAGAAGAGAATACATGGCAGCAGCAATGGTGGCAGGAGGAGGAGAACGGGTAGCAGCAGTAGTTGTAGTATTTTCAGCAACACTAGCAAAAACACCATCAGGAATAGTATATCAAATTTATTTTTGACATGATACGTAACAGCATTAGTTGACCACTACAAGAGGTCTAAAAAGGATTGACTTATCAACTAATATTTCCTAAAAACCTGTAACAGTAATGCCTTTAAAACAAAAAATATGTTTGTTTAAAGAGGCTTATTTTAAATGTAATCTTTTGTTCTTTCATTCAATTTATTGATATATGCATAAATTGGTCAAATGTCCCCTTGAATATGCGCTACAGAAAAATGACTTGTTCCCTTTCACATGTTGCTTTTGAGGTTATGGCTGTATACCTTCCAGAAAAATTATTATGAACTAATTTTAAGTTTGCTAGACGGCCTATATTCGGACGCAAATATCATAGGCCCTGGTCTCGTCAACCAGTTTCTCGTGTAATTCCAATAGATCTACGCCGAGCTATGGTCTGGTTAGTCTCCTTCAACCCGACAATCGCGTGACTCTGAGAGATCTACGACAGGTGAAGGGTCTGGTAAAGTCCATACATTTATGCCAACGATTGTTCATCTCTCAGAGTCAAGCAAACGTCTGGTTGAGCGAGACTAGAGTTAGATAAATGTTTTACAACTGATTATTATAGATAACTGTCACTCAGATTTTCTTTGTTTCTTTTTTTTATCTAAAAATATCTCTATCTATATCCATCGTTCTATCTACACTGTTTGTGCATTGATGATAAATGTAAACTGATATAACATGTTGGCGATGAAACTGACAACGCATGTTCATTTGTACGTGAATGTCAGTGTCTAAAGACTTTGCAAAATGTTTGTGCTGAAGTGAAAACTCTGTATTACGTGCACACATATTATATGGTTTTTACAAAATCATAGGCAAATGTATTCAAATTTAAATTTTGCATGTTTATACAAACGTTTCTTACGAACACTGAATAGCCTACACACTTATCAGCGACTTTACCAGTGGGATGTTTTGGCAGTCTGACAAAATGAGCATATTCTGAGTGAGATTTCATGGACCAAAATATGTTTCTGTTTGCGCGCGGAAACAGCTTTGATCTCTCTAGAGAGGAAGCAACTTTTCACACATTTATTTCATATTGAAACTCTTTCTCTTATATGTTATATACCTTTATTTATTTATTTAATGATTAGATTTGTCTTGTTGGGAACAGGAAATGTGCTCATGTTTAGGAACTCTCGCCTATCCACCATCTTGCCACGTTGTCCTAACTGAAGGCAAGACCCTGTTACACTTTCGTCGGAACAGTGACGTCACTCGACCAGAACCAAGTACGCCAAATGGCCAACCAGTGATGAAAGTGAAAAACGTTCCTGGTCAGAAAAGTGCGAAAACACTCCCAAGATTTTTTATATGCCTCGTTTTGGACATTAAACGGGTTTGTATCGACCTTTACCAGACTTTGGTTTGGTTTTAGAGATCTCGGAATCACGCGAAAGCAGAGTAGAACGAGACTGCAAAATTTGTTGTCTCCCGATTAGTTAATGAGTGACCTCATTCGCACAACGGCTATTCTAAATATATCCAGAAGTATCCTCTGTAAATTGATGTGATTAGATCCTATCCTAGTATCGTTCAACCAGACCTCTCGGGGGGGGGGGGGGGGGGGGGGGGGGCTTCGTGAGATCTTCACCATTATAGGTTATGTTATTAAAACGATTGTAACTCTTAAAGCGATGCTTAACAACAAATCTGGTTAAGTTGATGATTGGTTGACAGGTTAGGCGGCGTTCCTAATAAAACCTTATATAGAATAAATGCACAATTTTCATGTTTTTGTTTATGTTTTGGACAGACAACATAAAATATGCATACTAAATTTAGGTTTTAGCTTCTGCACGAAATTCTTGCAAATCGTCAGACTGCGAGACTAGCTCATTGAGTTTATACAAGGGGTCACGTATTGCCTACTTTTGCAACAATACATTATACACTTCTAAAGTACATAATAAATATATTTACAGTTATCACGTATGCACAAATAGTGCTGATGGACCTTACGATATAGATGGTGCATTTTTCAGACAGAAGAAAAGAAAAAATGAGCGACACTTATCCGCAGCAATATATTTGCCCAGACATTTACCAGACTCTCGCTTGGCGTATATCTCTCAGCGTCATGCGAGAGTGTGGTTAAATGCGACTGTTAGTATCCTTATATAGAGCGCATGATGGCTAAAAAATTATAGGAATCCCGTACTTTGTCAAAAGATGCCAGCCGATAGTTTCCTGCAACCTCACGACCACCGGAATTGTGATGTAGCTCTAATGGCAAACCTTATTTTTGTACAGTTCCAAATTTCAGACTTTAATAGAATGGAAACAAAACGTCTAAAACTGTTTATCCGACTACTATTGTTGGTTTTGGATGTGACTCACGCCCAAGAGAGCCAGTTTGCGGAGCTGAAAGGAGATGTAACCGTGGCGGGAATGTTTCAAATATACAGACCGAATGCTGGTAAATGTGGCGAAGTCGTGACATCATCAGTAATGGCACTAGAGGCTACAAAATGGGTATTCAAAAACCTGAATCAGACCGGATATTTTCCATTTGATGTTGGTAAAATTCAATTTTCTTCTTTCTCTCTTTCTTTTTTTTTTTTTTTTTTTTTCCCCTTTCCAAACCATGAAATGAGTTCATTCGAAATTTCTTATCATCTAAAATCAGCGAGTTAAAACTGTACAGGCGGAATTCCACTTCAGTAACACCATGAGAAACCTCCGTGATAAAATTATATTATCTTTGCAAATAATTATTGGGTTAAATAGTTCCATTCTAATTGTAGCGGCTAAAAAATGTCAAGCGTACATTTCTATCTGTTCATTTTAAAAACAATGAAACGTAGTCAACTGTTGGACCTGTAGATTTTGTTTCCATTTTAGGTATCCGCTCTGTTTAATCGCATCTAATCTCGAATAGTGGATTCGATACTCGACAAATAATCTTAACGTGTTTTAGTACAAGCCATCAGGGATGATAACCGAAACGTCTTCCAAAAATATAATATCACTGATATACAATCTGATTAATATCGAGATCTCCGACATGACGGACATATGACGGACACCAATACTAGGTCATGTTATGTTGACCTTTCGACCCACCAATTAAATTACAACTTTCACATTGATGAAAGTGAGAAACGTCATTCGGTACATAACGCTTCAAATGATAACTCTCCCCAACACGAAATGCAATCCTTTATCTGATAGGTTGCTAACTATAAGTGGACCGGGAATTTTAATGGACACCAGAGCTTAAACCTTTATCGATGTCTCTCAGATCTACCTATTATAGGTAAATCTCGATTTTAATCAGATTGCACTGATATATAATCTCATAACAGTCGTCCAGCATTGGAACTCTTTGTATATAAAGACTGATACGGTCTACTACATTGAAGGTAAACAATAAAGGGCGCGTCAGTAACGGCAATAAGCCATTGAATACAGAGAGGTTATTGTCAAGATGCAATACAAAGGGTGTGATTACCTAATATTGTTCCTGGAAACCGTATATTTATTTTTATATGTCATGCCCAGAAAGCTATAATTGAGAAATATTTCACCCCAATAATTACATTTCTATGGCTTCAAATATAATATTTTCGCATCTTATAAAAAGTGTTATTATTAATAAATTTGACAGAAAGTAATTAATGGAATAAAATTTGTCAGAGCAATGTTATCTTATAAAGTGGTATATACCTTATTATTTTGTTTGACTTTCATGGTGATAATTGTGACTTCAAAGGTTTGCGAGTATTTCGTCTTTTCGTGATAGAAAATTTACCAAATTTGTCGTTTCTGAGAAACTGTGCCACGCAAGAGTCCTTTTAAACTCGTTGTTTCTGTTAATTATCTAATGGTATGTTTAACAATTGCAGCAATAGCTTGTTATTTTTGTAATTTTGATAAGTACTGATGATTCTACTTAAAGAGATAACAACATGGATAATGTATTGAACTTTCTCTATCATTCATTGGCAGGACTCCTAGCCTATCCAACCTGTAGGTTATTGGAGCAGGCAGTCGAGAATACATATGATATTCTACGACGAATTGCAGACAATCGTACCCAGAACCATCGGAATATTGTAGGTAAGAATCACAGGGGCGAATTTAGAGGAATGCGGTTGAGGTCTGGGTTTCAGTCGAACCTCATATGTATGGTTAATAAAAATATACTTTACGGTGAATAACTAAGAAAGTTGTACGTTCTAAGGAAAAAAAACCATTCACTTCTCGATAGCTAACCATGATAAAAGAAAATATTAATCCGCCATTTAGGGTAAGAATCCTTACATGCGAGTGCCCTCCACCCCACCCTCACCCCCCTTGAAGTTAGATATTAAATTCTAACGCAATAGGTATATTGACAATTAAGAGACAAACGAAAATCAGCCATCAGTCTCTATTAAACGTCATAATGATATGCTGAAGAAACATTAGGTAAAATGCTTCATTATGTGTGAGAGGAATCTAGAATTCTGGCGAAACATTTAGTTGTCTAATATAGCATCTCTCCTTTTACCTATCAAGTTTCAGAACTTTTATAATGTGATTCTGTATTTACATCACAGTTTTTTTTTTCTACATCTGAAAATAATGTGTGCCTACCTGTTTCATGTGAAGTACAGAAAAGAATATCAATATATTGCATACATTAAAAATAACATGACTTTTAAAGTATTGGTATAAAGCAATTTGATGTACCAATACTGTTGGTATATCAAATTGTGATCCGCCTAGGGCGCATGAATACCCATATATAAACATGGTTTCAACAGTGGTTATTGCTTCTATACTCTCTAGATCAGTGATGAATTTCCACTTATTAATCATTATCGACATAAGAAATTAACTAGAAAAAATATTAATAATCCCCGTTTTCTAAATGAATTAAACATGGTACACAAGTTCATTGAAATACCTTGCTTTCCCTTTTCTCTCTCTCTCTCTCTCTCTCTCTCTCTCTCTCTCTCTCTCTCTCTCTCTCTCTTGCATAAGGGACACACATACGTGGAAATATAAGAAGAGAGAGAGAAAAAGAATTTGAGCTTGATGAAACCCTTGAACTTGAACTTATACCAAGTAACCTTCAAGAATATGGGTCGTCGTAATGGTATGCTTACACGTTTCATGGGATTTATCTACAGTGTCCACAATACCAATGATACAAAATTGCAAAAGCCTGTCGAGACTGTAGAGTAAATTTCTTGGTTAGGAGGCACACATATTCTGTAATCTATCTAATGCTTTGTTCTTGTTTTTTAAACCTATATTAGGGTTCTAAAAACATTATTTTTAAATATTAAAATGTCCGAAGGCCTCTCTCTCTCTCTCTGTTGGTTGGTCAGCCAGTAGACTAATCGACCAACAAAGAAACATAGGGATGGACAATTTTTAAAAAATCTTATGCTAATAAAGTCTCCTCAAACCCCCTTCTCTCTCTCTCTCTCTCTCTCTCTCTCTCTCTCTCTCTCTCTCTCTCTCTCTCTCTCGATCAATCGAACGATCGACCATAAGCTACGGGCGGAAATCCGTGAAAAAGCGAGCGTAGCGGATTTTCGCCTGTCATGCGACGATGTCTCTAGACCTATGAATGATAGTAAAATCTCGGATAAACCGACCAACGGAAAGGGGAAAGAGAGAGATGGGTGATAAAAACAGTCTTATGGTTTTTAGCAATGTTAATTAAAGCATAATAATGACTTAGATCAACCGTAAATAAATTTAAATGTTTTAATTACCTCTTGTTGGCTCGTCATTTAGCTTAGTCTATATTCCACACTCGTTTCAATATACTCGACGGTAACTGAATGGATGCGCGTTCAATGTTCAAGAAGCTAACCATACTGTTTTTGTAGTGCTCTACTTTCTTCACTTAAACCATCTTTAATTTTTAAATCATAAGTTTGTCTTATATTTATTTAATCAATATGAATGAAAATAGAAGCTAAAAAAAGAAATGCATCTGTTATTCGCTCAGAACAAGCAAATATCCTATATTTATTATCTCTGGGTCAGGTCTTAGATGATGAATCCTATTCTTGAATAAGAACATATGATAAGATACAAACAAGCTTGAAAGACCTATAGTTTATTTAAGCAAGTGTTACCTGACAGATTTTTCACTTCTTCATCGTTCCTATGTTTTGAAGACCTTAATGAACAAAAGACAAATAGGTTGACCTCAAAGAAACGCAGCTTCATTTTGCTTACAAATCTCTGAACATTACATATTTTGTTCGTGAATCCCATGCTTCGTTGTCAAATGTAATCTCAAATTCTGTATATCATAGAAAAGACTCATAGTTGGGACTCAGACGCCCTGCAAACATCGGCAGATAATAATAATAATAATAATAATAATAATAATAATAATAATAATAATATAATAATTAAAAGAAGAAGAATAGCGGTATTAGTAGTAGTAGTGTTAGTAGTAGTAGAATTGGTAGTAGTAGTATTAGTAGTAGTAGTATTCGTAGTAGTAGTATTAATAGTAGTAGTAGTATTAGTAGTAGTAGCATTAGTTGTAGTAGTAGTAGTAATAGTAGTAATAGAAGTAACAGCATTTTCATCATTCTTTTCGGTCAAGGCTTACTAGGACCAGAGTTCAGTTCTGAGGTGGAAGTCGTCTCGACGATAATCGGAAGATCTCGCCCAGAAAACAGAATCCTTCAAGTCGGATTCTCCACCACTGCTGCCTCCTTGAGCGATTCTACAAAGTACCCTAATTTCTTTAGAATTATTCCAGACGATAGTTACCAAGTCAAGGTTAGGAAAGCGTGCTGTCCTTGCTTCACTGTGGTCTTTTTCATTGACTGTAGAGACTGCATCCGTTATAACGCAAACCTTCGTCCACAGAAAAAATGGTGTTAAAACGCAACTGGCGGTATCATGAGTTCTAACCTCACCAATCATTAAGAGCAAGGCAAGATAAATAAAAAAATAGATTGTCAAGAATAATAAATATAGACTAAAAACGATTTAAGTTAGAAACACTACATTGTATTAGATTATTAATAATTTCAAAAATGAATAACTTATATCCTTTGTCATTCGATCGGTTTCAATGAAGTTAAGAGACGTCGATTTAATTCCATCGCAGAAACCCACGTCGCCCCATAAATTAAGAAAAAAACGCATAATCTGTATGTGATTCTAAATTTCTTCTTAATTGGAACATTTTTCTTTATTATGTCAAAATCTAAAATCTCAAATGGAAGCTGTGAATCATTTCTAATATTGACATTAAAATATACCAAACAATTTTGACGGGCCCTCGTAATAATGAATCTCAAGCTGTGCAGAGGATTTGATGTAATTTCAATATTTCCACATATCAAATATATTTTTACACTCATCTCAAGCGTTAGGAATACTCTGCAATCACTGTCCTAAAGACTTAATCAGAGACAGAAGGAGGGTCCCAATTCCTGGAACAATCAACTGGCGCGAAAGCGAAGGCAATTGGTGTAGGAAATAGCGTTTTTTTCCCCCCAAGTGTTAGTGTGGCGGATGGCGGTAAGCGACGGTGGTTGTTGATGCTGGAATTATGTAGTCGGTGAATTAATTCTCTATTTAACGCGTGGCGTTATAACGGGTGGAGCCTCTATATTATATCTGCCTCCGATCTTTTCGATTCTGAGAAAACATTGATATATTTATAGCACAGGACAAATAGTGACTTAAGACAGCAAAAATACTTATGATAAAACTCTTTGATATGACGTGATTAGAATCATAGATGAAGTAACTTACATTTCTTATTTTCTTCTTATAATATCTAATTACTTATTTGTGTCATTTACTCTCTGCAGGTCATCCTTTCTCTTATAAAGTTGCTGGAATGGAACAGGATTGGGATAGTCTATGATAACGACACTTACGGAATAGGGGCTTCTAACTCTTTAAAGGAATTAGCAGAGAAAAATGGTATATGTGTCCCTGTATTCCGTTCCATTACAGTAGACACAGCTGAAGCCGTGGATACATCTGAAATAAATAGCATCCTCGATGACGTTGCTTTTAAAAAATCGTCACCAGTTGGTGGTATTATTTACTTCACTGGTGCCAAAAATACAGCTAGGGCCCTTCTGCTAGCGGCGGAGAGATTTCAAGAGGATCCAGCTTTAATATTTTCCGATGGTATCGAGGCAGAAGAAGGTGTTTTTCAATATGGTGGGAGTGTCCTCAAAAAGTCAAAAGGGTCGTTTGCTGTTGGTAGCCCAAAACTAGTTGTGACCGAGTTTCAAACATACTGGGAGAATCTATTCAAGAATGTTACAATGTTGTTGGAAGAGTCCAACTCAAACCCATGGCTTTTGGATGTTTATCAACTGGTAAAAAATAATTGTAAACCATCTCTCACATCATCATGTCCAAATATGACTGACGATGATGTCAAAAAGGCTTTTCCTACCCAACCACTTTATGTTCAGTATTCCGTACTAGCAGCATTGGTTCTCTCAAAAACTCTTAAGGAGGTCCACACAGATATTTGTGGTTTAGGGAAATGTACAAGTTTTTCTACATCTTTCAAACATGGCATGATGATAGAAAAAATAAAGTCTCTAAAACTGGTTTTCGACAATGACTTTGACCTCGAAATAAGATCCCTACATGGACGAAACATTTCTTTCCAAAGCAATGGCGATGTGTCGGTACAATCAGACAAGCCTGTTTACGAAGTGTTCAACTTTAGACGAGCTACAAGCGAATTTAAATTCATTAGGGTAAGTAGAAGCATAAATTCACATCATTATCCCTCGACCGAGGTTCTTTTGATCGAAGATCAAATACGGAACGATACATAGAAGAGTAGTCTTGTGGCAGGGTCCTGCTTGCGTCGTCTGTCAACATGTTTAGTTTTCAACATTTTCTCAAAACTCGCTCAACCTATTTGTATAAAAGTTAACAGGAAGCTTTCATGCATCGAAGTCTTCACGGTTCGTACAAGTGTTGCTGAACATTATTGAAATTCGCCACCAGTGATAAACGTAGATAAAACTTATACACGATCTCTTTTCAGAAAGCGCTCAGCAGAATTCTACCACATCTTTCAAAAAGTTGGTCTCGCTTGGTGTTGTACACCACAGAAACACAAATAGGTTATTTAGTGTCGAGGCAATTGGCGTAAAATAACTTGCCCAAGGACATAGCATGGTAGCCGACCCAGGTTGATCCGATGGTAGGATTCAAACCAGCTCCCTTTTCGTCGCGAGTCCTGCGCGCTGATCACTGAGCCAGAGTGGTTCCTACGTTTGACAAAAAATTCTGACCTATAAAAATGGTGCAAATTCGCTATCAAATGTAGTCACCCTTAACACAAGGAGAAATAACTTTATCACGATTTCTTCTTTACAAAGCTTTTTGCAGAATTTAAGAGAAAACAAGTATGTGTGCGTTTATGGATGTATTAGCGTTGAACGGCACGTGATTTCAATAAAAGGCTATACGTTGCCAATTAAAATGAAGTTCTAAAAATGCAAAAACAAAAGAAGTCCATCTGCAATCAAATATCACCGTCGTAACTAAAAATAGAAAATATCAAACGACTTCGTCTTAAAAGAAATTTTTAGAGTAACCTCTCAATTTTATCATATTTGAAAGAGAGCATCCTAGCCTTTCAAAGGCTTTCAAGATTGCACAATCTGGCTGCCGTAAATTACAAATTAAACGACTTCTTCAGAAAAATATGGCTTAACAGAATTTGACGGAAGTTGAGGGTGAGCATCCTTGGCCTAAAACAATTCAATTTTGTACACATGAAGTAAATCTGTCATCAGCTTTGACTGCCGTAACTAACAACAGAAAGCCCTTTAAATGACTCTTCTAAACCATAAATCGCTCGACAGAATTTGACCAAATTTGAGAGTGAAGAGATACCAGGCATTCTGAGGTCAATGCTCTTTTAGTTTCTGCAAATAATACCGATTCTTCATCAAATATGGTGATCGACATTCATATATGGTGATCGACCTTCAGATATGGGCACAACATAACCAAATATAAGATCTTTAAACGCCTTTTCCGTAAAAAGGAATTTGACCAACTTGAGGAGAAACAATCTAACATAAAAACATTTAAAGTCTATATAAATAATATTGACCCCTCATCAAATATCACCGAGGCAGATATAATCGTACAAATTTTGAACGCCTTTTCCTAAATATAACTTAACAGAATTGAACCAATTTGACGGAAAGCATCCTGTTTAACCTAAATTTCTCGCCCAACTGCTAGTGCTTTTGGTTATTAGGTGTATGTCACTCAGGTAAGTACGATCTCTGTTCCACTTTAGCTTCTTCTTATTCATTACATTCCCATGCAATCTTTTAAAATGTCATGAGACATTTAATGCGAACAAAAAAATCATTTTCAGATTACCTTTACGGATTAGAGGAGAGTTGTTGTACTACCTCCGACATTGGCGTCGGCACATATAAAAGTATAAAGATATGTACAGCCTTACTGTATCACCCTTTTTTCTTCCTAGGTCCTAGGCAACAGTTGGAAGTGGGTTTCAAAGCAGCTATCCCCTAGATAGGGGGCTAAGGGTGTTAACTTTGTACATACATGTGCATTAGTTGCACATTCATGGTTAAATGTTTGCGTTTAGGGCCGGTTTTGTGTACCCTGCATACATACTGCTACACCTGGAATCAAAGTACTATGCCCACATTACAAAAATAGGTCACGAAGACCCATATGTCACCATTCACTGACTTTGGTCAAATTTTGTGCTTTAAGTTTATTACTTTGCTAGATGATTGTATGTATATCTATCAGTGCCACATCCTTACAAAAACAAAAGGTCACTGCAGCCAACATTTCGCATTTTACTGGCTTACGTCCACATTTTGCCTTTAGCTCATGACCACATAAGTTGTGTGTACCCTGAATACATTCTGTTATACCTGGACGGAATCATCAATTTGGTGAGGGGATGCATCTTGATAAGTACTTCACCTTCATCATCACAAAATCTCATGCTTCACTGACTTTCATTATTTGTTTGGTTTTAACTGTTAATTCCACGAGCATTAAACTATATGATTGTATACATATCTAATAGTAACACACCATTACAAAAACGGTCACTGTGATCTACATTGTCAGGTAGAGATTACTTTAGTCTAAATTTATTTTTTGTATGATAATTCATGGCTACTGGAGACTACTAAAAGCTTCGTATAGATGAGCTATGTAATTGTTAATTTCGTTCTTTTTTTTTCTTCAAATTCTCTGCTAACTTTTGCGACTCTCGAATCTTAACTGAAAAGTTTATCAAAATCCGACTAACGGCGAAATTTGAAAGTCTGTTTATATAAGTGCAACAGAATATCTCAGGAAAATTCATTTCTCGAGACAAAATGACAACATGTTAGCTTTAATTAATCACCTTTAGCAAGACTGTCGGAAATAATTAGACCCTTAGAAGGACGTCTTGGTAAGTATTGGCGTTAAACTTTGTTCAGTGGTCTTTAAATTTTAGCATCAGCATATTTCTTTGGAAGCTGTTAGATTATTATTTCTCTAGTCAAAAGCTTTTTCCATGCTTTTTATCGGAAGACCTTCCTTAACATTTGGTTATATTGAACACATCAACAGATTATTCCTACAGATGGCGTATGTGTACTGTCGAACTTTTGGTCCCATATTTCATACATTTTTCTCATGAGCAAAGTCATATCAAGCAGAGAACCAGTCTTGAAATCCTATAGTACACGCACGTAATCGAGAGACATATAAGAGGAATTAGTTCAATTGGTTCACTGAAGTTTGAAACAAAAGTAATTATTATTAGGGGAGACAATTGTAATATATTTTAAGATTTACTTACGTCTGTGTACTAGTATTATGTCGCAAAATTAAGTTTAATAGGTCTCGCGTTAGCTGAATGATGAAACGTAAAATTTGCGATGTCATTTTGACCGATATACATCAGAAAATGTAGAACCATAACACAGTTCTGCGTGTTTTTATATAGCTTGGACAAATTGATCAAAAAATACTCGAAAAGATAAGTGTTCGTGCTGCCAAGTGACCGAGGAAGTAATAATATCTCGCAACTGTGATTACGACAGGCGTTCTTTGTTTGCGATACAATGCTTATTGCTAAATTCCAATTCAATTAACTTTATTTTTTCTTAGGTCAATATAACACATATGTGGAAAACATATACAAAGTAAATAATAATTCCCAATCGAATGAAACCAAAAAGACCCCAAACACTTTCAATATCTATTATAAAAAGAACACATCCATTGATTTGAGTTATAAATAGCCGGGTTAGATGATATTGTTATGTCACGACGCTAAGTCTCACGAAGTGTCATGGAGAACAACAATGTGGAGAATTTCACAACAAACTGTAACTATTATATTTTTAAATTCGACAAGGATTATCGATTGTCAATTGAAAGATTCTAGGAAAGCAGTGGTGATTGTTCTGATACAAGTGTTCTTTCCATCGTTGACTCGTTGTCGGCGCTCCTCAGTTTTTGTTAGTACACTTATATTAACGGTCTTTATTATTTTTTTTAAGATACACAACCATTCATCCACAAATAACGAAAGATTATTTGTTATTCGTTCACAATTGTTTACATTTCTTCAGGTCGGAGAATACAAGGACAAGCTGGATCTCAATTTTTCAGACATAAGGGATTACGACTCAACGGGCAAAGAACTTTTTTGGCCAAATCTGACAAAAGTTCAATGTTCACCAGGCAAAGTTTGCGACGAGTGTATATCATCCAGTATCCCAGACCGCTTCACGTACCTACCAGGCGACTTCTACGTAGTAGGTATTGTTCCTGTATATGGTATTGCAGAACCATTTGGATGTGGAGATATACGAGATTTCAATGGATACCAAATAGTTGAATCTATGGTATATGCTGTGAAGAAGATCAACAATAACGCTGATATTTTCCCCAAACAGAAAATTGGCCCCATTGTTTTGAATTGTTGCAACAATCGCTTCGTAATCACGAAGAAGATCATTGAACTTTATCGAAATGGACTCAGGATGGACATGGGCTACAATTTAAACATGTCGGATACCTCTCTTGTTGGTAACAATTTTCTCGATTTAAAGGACCGTATACTTGGGTTTATAGGTGGATTATCGAGTGGACTCAGTATTCCTATATCTCAAATATTGCAACTGCTGAAGTATGTCCAGATTAGTTATGCATCAACAAATCCATCTCTGAGTGATAGAAATTTGCACCCCTATTTCATGAGAACGGTAACGCCTGACAATAAACAGGCAGATGTCATAATGGAAATACTTAAGGAATTAAAGTCAGAGTACATACAAGTTGTGTACAGTGAGGGTAGTTACGGTGTAGGTGGGAGAGATTCTATACGGGACGCTGCCAGTGTAAATAAAATCTGTATAGCACAGGAAATTATGGTAAAAGAACTACCGGATGGCAATTATTACAACATTATTGAAGAATTAAGAAAGAAACCTTACGCCAAAATTGTAATAATAATCTTAAGCTCGAATATCGTTCCATTGGTCATGAAAGCATTTAGCGCAAATAATGGCGAGTTTATGTTCATCGGATCCGAGTCATGGGGTCATAACCCAAAAATTCTAGAAGTAAAGGTTAACCAATTTCTCGAATCCTCGCTGACTTTGAGTCTGGAAATGGTTGAGGATGAAGATGTTGTTTCTTACGTACAAGGCATAGACCCTACATCAAATAAACACAATGCATGGCTGAATTCATACATGGAGGCCAGATTAGGCTGCTATTATCCATGGAGTTATGACAAAAGCAGAAATCGGCCGTGCACAGAAAGAGAAAACCTCTTGAAGCAAACAGACTTTGAGATGGACATTTGGAGTATATTTGCATACAACTCTGTTCTGGCCTTGCTCAATGGTGCAGACCAGTTTTTTAAATCTACATGTGGACCTACTGCTACGTTTGTTTGTCCCAGCTACGCTACAAATCCGGAACAGCTCATTGAAACATTAAAATCTGTTAGGTTAAATATCACAAAAGGTCCCCAGACGACTTTGAATAAAGTTTTTGATAACAATGGAGATGGGACTGTTGGGTATACGATTTATTATATTCAGAAGGATTCGGATAATCTAGGGAGGCTACAGTATTTAAAGGTATGTTGATATCATTATTTTCTTACATAAAACATCATCCGTCTTGCTTAGTGTTAGTCCCAGAAACTAAATGCAGGCAGTTACTTTCAGTAAAACTAAGAATTTTAAGTGCTGTCCATAATTTTCTATATATACAAAAACCAATTAGGTAATTGTTTTGGATATATCAAACGGATCGTAAATTTTACAACATTCGATAGATTTACAAGCACAAATGATTCAACAAATCTTTTTTTATTTTTAATCAATGCGATAGCAGAAATGTCTGGAAGAGAGTAACATATTTGTACCTGTTGCCACACCGGTTTATGAGAAACAATTCTTCTTGTTCTTGTAGCCTTCTTCTTATAGATCATGGAACATAATGTTTTCAATAAGGCATGGGGAGAAATTCATTGCCAATGTGTGGGTGTGGGCCCACAACTTTTCTTATTAGAGGCGAACCCTGTAATCTTCTTTCATATTTTGCCTTAATGCTATTAATGAA
Source organism: Margaritifera margaritifera (assembly GCA_029931535.1). Lineage (NCBI taxonomy): Eukaryota > Metazoa > Mollusca > Bivalvia > Unionida > Margaritiferidae > Margaritifera > Margaritifera margaritifera. Next base: position 164,735 of record JAQPZY010001313.1, read on the forward strand.
AACTCGGCAATCAGTCAGTTTCAGTCAATCAAAAATTAGACTGTTGTTTCTAATTTCCTTGCTATGAACAGGCCCGCTGAGGGGGTGGGGTGGCAATTGCCCAGGGACTCGGTTTTAAAAAATAAAGCAATACTACATTCTCTGGAATATGTAAATGTGGCTTGGAAAAGAATTGATACCATATTTCAATCGGCTTTATAATATAAAATATTGAGGATATTATAAATGATTTTGCTACAAGCAAATCTAGAAAAGTTGCTTTTTGAATTAGTTATTAAATCGTGATTTCTTTCAATAAATTAATCTATGCAGTAAATATTAAAATTTGTTCCTTGCAAAAGTCTAAGTTATGATAGATTACTACAGATTTTATATGCAAAATTGTACACAGGTTTTGATAATACAAAAATTTAAACTAGTTTTGGGGCGCATGATTGCTCTGCCCAGAACCCGGAATGTCTGTCGGCGGGCCAAGCTATGAGCATCACAGATATAAGAAGCAATCAGGTTCAACGATATGAACACATTTTAGAGTATACAACTTATTTTTTGGTAAAATTCGGAAGCGTTTATGGATCTATAAACACAAATTATCCAATAGCTGTATCATTGCTGCATGAAAGCGATAGTATTAATCTCTCGAATATCGTAAAATATTTTAATATGAAGCAACGCAGCTCTTTGAAAACCAATTCTTCTTCTTCTTCTTCTAAATTTTCAATAATGCGTGGGGGAAAATTTCATTGCCAACGTTTGGATTCGAATCCACAACTAATGCTCTCAGAGTCGAGATAAAACCTCTTATTGACGTGGTAATGAGTGCTCACACTTCACACATCAAAAATTTGGTATTGTGAGAGCAGTCGTGGGTACACACAGAATTTGGACATTTTCCATTTGTTCTTAGAAGAGCCCTTTTGGCTTTGTTTACCGACAGTAACAAAATTTCAATTTTCTTACATTGCAGGTAGGAGAATATCAACCGGGAATAAAATTTGAGTTTAATCACACTGGTTTAAAGTTTCGATTGGCACCATCAATTTGCCCAAACAAAGTTGCGTGCAGTCAGTGCAACTTCAACACTGAGTCAGCTACTTCAAAAGCTCCAGATAACAGGTAGGTTTCTATAAGTGTTTTCCCAAGTCAGTAAACTGTAATGGGACCACTAAAGCTCTCTGTCCACCACAATGTTCTCAGTACACTCTTTGTACACCACTACTCTTTAATTGATGATGCAGTTATACCTTCATTTCTCCACTACACCCTTTTATGTTTCTGCAATACTGGAACATTACCTTTTTACACTGGTGATTCACAGTCAAAGAAATATTTGCATTATACAATTATTTTTACTTTAGGTTTAGATCTTATACAGTACATGTAGGAATATTAACGGGAAAATGGCTTCATTTCCGGAAAGACCATCGCGCTACATTCATGTTTATTGCTACACCTTTAAAAATTTCTGTATTAACACCCTTTTGAGTGCGCCACCCGAAACTCTGTTGATTCCAAATCATAGCAAGCTGAGAAAAATGCAAGACACTGTTAAACCTAAAATTTGGAGTGATAAAGTTTCCTTAATCTTCTTTTATCTGCTTCTTTGAATGTACTCTATAAACTAACTTTTCCAATCTTGAATTATTCTATTATACAGATTTAAAACAAATGTAATCAAATCCATTCAGGAATGCAGGATTTATTGTTGTTATTGTTGTTGTTGCTGATGGTGATTAATTGCAACTCGATTTTGAAACAACGTACAAAAGCCGCTTCAGTGCTGCAATGACTCGAACCCAAAACTTCCTGATTCAAGCAATAATCTTTTAGACCCCAAGGCTAGCGATCGACACCTCTCACATATATAAAAACGTTATGTAATATTATTGTTGACAGAAAACATATTTCACAACATATCAATAAAGATACTTCACTAGCAGATACATTTATATTATACCTTTGGCAAAAATTAAAACTTCTAAATGATGAATGCTAATCATTCGTGGCACATTGATGACATTTTAATTTAATTTTAGATTTTAAAATATTGATGGGTGTAAATAAAATTCGTGTATATAATTTAAAGGTGTATATACTTTAAAAGTGTATATACTTTCAAGGTGTATATAATTTAAAGGTGTATATACTTTAAAGGTGTATATACTTTAAAGGTGTATATATTTTAAAGGTGTATATACTTAAAAGGTGTATATACTTTTAAGGTGTATATATTTTAAAGGTGCCAACAAATGTCTCACTATCAATGACATAATTTCGTATTTGAAAAAAGAGAGAGAGAACAACATTCATTAAAGGCAAGAAGTATTTAGAATTCAACTGAATTGTAAATCTGCAGCTAAACCGTAACAATTGTTGATGATTTTTATTTGCTAACATCAATTTTATTGCTTGGTGTTTAAGAGACAATTCGCGGGGTTCAGAATAAACGTGTATTGTTTAATCAGTCTTGTATAAAAGTATGGAAGAATGAATTCCACACAAACACTGTGTGGCGTGTGTGTACTGTACTATGGACTATATAGCGCCAATTTTGTTAAAAACCTCTCTCATGAGCAGAACTGTCTGAAACAAAGAACCAGTCTAGAAATCATATTTTACACCAACGGCATCTAGCAACAGAAAAGATTGATGGATGTGTTTCCATTGAAAATGTTGTTCATCCATTTTCAGCGAGGGAAATACAATTCTCATAGGCCTTGGAGTAGCGGTAGGCATACTTCTGGTAGCTTTCATTGTTTCTTTGGCCGCCATCTTGATAATGAAGAGACGATATACTAAAGACCAATTGGAAAGACATGGTAAGTAAAGAGCGATTAATTAACCAAAAGTGTGTCATCTTTCTATTCTGTTCTCTTCTTTTAGATCATGTATAGGGTCTTCGCACCATAAATGTGCATATTGTTGACAAAGGACTTTTTATCTCTTGTGTCAACAAAAGCGTTAAAGAATAAGATAGAATGATGCGTTACCAATGTATGGACGAACTCTTAAATTGTTGACATTAAAATGATTCACATATGATGGTGTGGAAACTCCAATATGTGAACAGACAACAAGTTTTAGCTCTCCAATTTGCTTCTCAACAACATTCCAAAGCATTTACCTCTGTAATCACTTCTTTTATACACTTCACTTTCTTTGCTTTTAACAGTAAGAGAAACACGCCATTTTCCTTTTGTTTTACTTTCTTTTATTGAAGTTTGTTCTGTGTTTCTTTATTTATTTATTTTTTATTTTTTTTATTTATTTATTTTTTTTTTTTTTTTTGGCAAATTATATACACTACTTGAAATAGCCACATACAGAATGAGCAGTATTTTCCTATGAAATTTATGGATTCTTTGCAGCAATGAACGTTCAAAATCAAACCAGGATAGTTACCTTCGACTGCGAAAGATTCAACCAGAACTTAAGAGATGGCCGTTCAAAAAGTTCTGCTATGTCACAACGGTCACTTCCGAACGCTCCAGAAGACGCATACCACACAATTCCGGGTCACCTTGACATTTTGAGGACGGTTACTGCTGTACACAAACCAGTTGCTTTGAAGACAATTTTGAACGATAACAACCATGGAGATTCATCTGATGATATCACGCAGTTTGTTGCCACTGGAAACGAAACTTCAGAACTAAATGATAAAAACAAACAGGCCGACGATGTAACTATTATGACTGAAGGAAATGCGCTGCAGGAAAATAACAACCTTGATAACCCATATCTGACGCCTATTTTATAACAACCTTGATAACCCATATTTGACGCCTATTTTATAACAACCTTGATAACCCATATCTGACGCCTAATTTATAACAACCTTGATAACCCATATCTGACGCCTATTTTATAAAGCTATTAAGATAAGAGGCTTGGAACAGCGATTTTCACAGGTACAACTTGGAACAGCGATTTTCACAGGTACAACGTAAGTGGTGCTCAGATTACCATAAGAAATAAATTAACAAAGGACTTGGAAATAAAACCGGAAATCAAAAAAGAAAAATGACAACAGATTAATGAGTAAATGATAATTTTGATGATAATGATGACTGTGATGGTGATAGTGGTGGAATGTAGAAAAGTTTTTACATAGATAATTGTGATTATAAATATAATGACAAGTATAATATGCATGTTCTATACCATACCCTCGTCCCGCATTATCCGCTTCGCCGGCAACGGTGGAAAAACTAATTAAGTTTTGTAACTAATTAGTTAATTAACATGTTATATTGTTTGTGCTAACCCTAACCTCTCATTCATAGTTAGGTAATTCAGTTAAATGCGTATAACTTTTTAATTAATGAATCAGTTAACATGTTATATATTTTGTGTAAGCTTACAGACCGTGACAGATAATATGAGACCACTCTTACAATCATATGACCTCATGTTCATAGTTAGGTAATTTGGTAACCTGTGTGTGTGTGTGTGTGTCTATATATATATATATATATATATATATATATATATATATATATATAGATATATATATTGAAACAACACATTTGAAATATGACATTTGATGATGATGATGACGACGATGATGATGATAATTACGATAATTGAGATGATGGATATGATCATAAGGAAAATATTTTAATATTAATATATGACAATGCTGTTTACTGCAATGATTTGAATAGAAAAAGGAATACCGATTCGCAGAATGAAGTAGGCACTTGGTAAGACAGATGCAGTTAGACGTAGTATTAATTATAATACATGATACATAAAGAAAAGAAAAGGAACTTTATTACATACACACTCTACAACAAGGCCTGAATAGTTGTAAATAATTATTCGAGATTCGTGAAAAATTAAAACGTTTTTTTTTTTACAGAAAAAAAAATATACTTTTGATGCACTTTTATAACATACTGTATATATGGTCTGCACTGAGTGCATTTTTTTTCGTTTTGTTTAGGCCCGGTATGTGAGGAGTGTTTCATGGTTTCGTCTGTCTTGAAAATGTGTTGTTTTATACAAGTGTTGTATACAGATGTAAAGAAGTTGTTTATATCTTGCCCTAAAAGCAATGACGTAACTGGCATATCAATGACGACAAATTAATTATTTATATACAAAAATACTATGAAAGTAGATTGTACCTACTTGAAGAGTGGCTATGACGATGATGCTAGATCGCTTGAAGGAATACAGTAATAATATATTACTGATTTCCTGTTGAATGAAAAACAAATTATATACACGAACCGGCACATGGACATATTAATTCTGACAATACTGGCCACGACAACATACCCGACACAAACTGGACACCACGACCAGTAATGTCGAAAAATACTATAAAAGTGCCGGAGAACACATTGTTGGTTTACGTATGGATGTCAGTAGACATAATACATCAGTCTGTAGGGCATACGCATATGATAATTAGAGTTTCCTCTGACCTTTCCCACTCTATTTTTAGATATTTGCACAGTTTTGTTGGAGTGTGAGAACAGAGTGCATTCCCTATCCAAGGCATGGAATTCGCTGAAACCACGCGGTAGCGGCGTAGAGTAGTTGCTTTAAGGTATCACTACACTAATTAAGCCATCGAGATATCACTTTACTAATTGGGCCAATTCGCTGTTATTCCTAAGAAAATCATTAATATTTGTTCTCTGACTTTTCCTGGAGATTTGCTAACAAGCGAAGAATATTATTTGCATTAAGCAGAAAGCAGCATTAAAGAAGAAACAGAAATAAAAATGTTTATTGAGTTCAGCATCTTTGGCTTTTGCATTGAATCACGAAGCAAATAGATGTGATTCAGCCGGTTCATGTGCAACTTGACCTAATATTTCCAGTCATTGCATTAAAATGTAACTATTATTAGAACATGCAACATAGCCTATGGTAACTTTTTATACGTTGAGTCTAACACACGTAAGATAGTCTTGGTGCATCTGAACTTGTAACGAATGTACTATATTCCATCATAAATGTAGATAAATTAAGGAAATACGAGTAAATTAGAAGACTAATTAGTGCAGTAATACCCTGAATAGCATCAAGAAGAAAATACATGGGGACAATCTTTTTGATAAATTAAACATCCTATATGCACTGATAGCTAATTATTGTATGCATGTAGTGAAATAAGGAAATAAACCAATTATTTGGTGCATATTTTGAAGAATGCAACGTTGAAAAATATAGCTTATTTCTTTGATTTTTTTCTTACAAATGTACCTAATATGTACATTAATTTGTCACATGGTTTGGAAGCTCTGAATTTATCTGAAACTTCACTTAACTGTAAACAAAACTTTATTGCATAATTCTTAATATGATGTGTTTTCTTCACCCTTGGGGTATTAATACAGTGTGAATAGGACACACGATGGTGGTTCATTTCTTACAATTTGATGGGACCGTGGTAATTTTGGTTTCAGTCATTGGCACCATAACTGGAGTAATGCTTGGTCTATCTTGACGAGAATTATAAACTCCACATTTTTTTTACCATTTTCTTTGCAAAAGAATTGTCCATTCAAGATAACACAGAGTGCTATGATAAGACAAACACTGAAGCTACTGGTGAGGTAAATTGTAAGGAATATGCTACATTTTTGGCTCAGACGGTACCAAATTCAAAAGTTCACCATCTTCAACTGTGTACACATTTCATGACAATTGGAAATCAACATACAGATGAGTTTATGACACTCGTTTTAACTCCAAAGTGTGTATAGCAATGTTAAGGCAACTAATATCTATGCAGTTTTGTCTCTGGATATGGCCCGTGGATCTCTGGATATGGCCCATGGATCTCAAAACCTCTTATATTAGAGCTTTGTGTCTCTGGATATGGCTCATGGATCTCTGGGTATGGCCCATAGATCTCTGAATATGGCCCATGGATCTCAAAACCTCTTATATTATAGCTTTGTGTCTCTGGATATGGCCCATTAATCTCCAAACCCCTTATATTACAGCTTTGTGTCTCTGGATATGGCCCATGGATCTCTGGATATGGCCCATAGATCTCTAGATATGGCCCAATGATCTCTGGATATGGTTCATTAATCTCCAAACCTCTTATATTACAGATTTGTGTCTCTGGATATGGCCCATTAATCTCCAAACCCCTTATATTACAGCTTTGTGTCTCTGGATATGGCCCATTAATCTCCAAACCCCTTATATTACAGCTTTGTGTCTCTGGATATGGCCCATTAATCTCCAAACCCCTTATACTACAGCTTTGTGTCTCTGGATATGGCCCATTAATCTCAAAACCCCTTATATTACAGCTTTGTGTGTCTGGATATGGCCCATTAATCTCAAAACCCCTTATATTACAGCTTTGGTGCACACAAGTGATACACTTTGTTCAGATCCATTTATTAAGAGATTAGAAGTATCACTTTAAACTTTCTCGGGGCATCATTCCAAAGCAGCAACCTGTGTGGAGATTTTGGCAACAAATTGTGACATGTTATCATTTTGTAAGATCTAAATATTTACAAAATATATATAAACTGAATACAATTGATCTTCACAAATAAGGGAGCCGCGGTACCTTAGATGGGTGTGCATCGGACTCCTAATCCAAGGGTCGCGGGTTCTATACCCGCCCAGGCCAGTCTGACACTGCCTCAGTGTGTCCTTGGAAAAGGCACTTAGCTCCTATTTCCTCGGCGTGATATAGCCAATAACGTGTTACAAGTCCCATTACAACCACACACAAACAAAAAACTTCACAAATATAATGATGATTTATTTGTAGAAATGCATCATAAATAGCTCAACCGTATCATAGAAGATTCATTTTTTGATGAGCATAGTAACAAAGCCTTTGTGTTCTTACCTCAGTTTAACCTATGGCATGATATATGAACTATGACATGATATATAACCTATGGCATGATATATGACCTATGGCATGATATATGACCTATGGCATGATATATGACCTATGACATGATATATAACCTATGGCATGATATATGACCTATGGCATGATATATGACCTATGGCATGATATATGACCTATGGTATAATATATGACCTATGGTATGATATATGACCTATGGCATGATATATGACCTATGGTATGATATATGACCTATGGCATGATATATAACCTATGGAATGATATATGACCTATGGCATGATTTATGACCTATGGCATGATATATAACCTATGGCATGATATATGACCTATGGCATGATATGTAACCTATGGCATGATATATGACCCTACATTTATATCGTTTTCTTGTAATGTAAATTGAACTCTGGAGAAAAGCACACTGGATCAAATGCAACCAGACTTGGCAGTTATGCTTCAGTGTTGCAATAGATAAAGAAAAATTCAATTGTTTTTAAATAGGTTCAACTTTTGTCATCTACTCCAGGTATCATTACACAAATAGGGCCAATCGGCTGTTATTACATCCTATTGTAGACCCCTAAGAAAATCCTGTATATTTTTTCTCTGATTCTTCCTGGAGATTTGCTAATTAGTGAAGAATGTTATTGGCATTAAATAGGAAGCAGACTGAAAAAATAAACAATTCAGCATCGTGGCTTTTGCTTATGACTATAAAGCAAATGTGTGTGATTCAACCGGTTCAGGACAGGTCACTTGCGCTAAAATGTCCAGTCATTTCATTTAAATGCAACAACATTAGATAGTACAACATAACTTATGCTGGTGTGTTTTATATGTAATGTCCAGGTTAGTGCCTGACATCGGTAAGATACCCTTGGTGCATCTTAATTTATAACTAATGCATTAGATTTCGTCAAAAATGTACATGAATGATAGTAATATATAAGGCGCTTAATTAGTGTAATAATACATTTAAACAGTTGCAAGCAAATTAACCAACATTGTATCGAAACCTACCGGCCTGATATCGATAAGCAGAATATGTATCTTCTCGTTCATAACAATTAAACTTATTTAGTCTCCTTAATAAAACGAAGCAAAAGCCAAATTTACAGTGTTTACAAACTGGACACAGGACTTTGCCATTTCTTGCATTACATGGTCAAATGATCCAAATCTCGCGGCCGACGTTTGTCTTGATGTCAGAAGTCATGAGATCAAGTAATACAAATGACCTATGTAGGGAAAGAGCCGACTGCGATCGAATATTGATGCCTTGAGATTTGGCGACCATTCCAAACTTCTAGGTCTTTCCTATGGATCATATCTTGAATGTAGGCCGATAGCTGCAATTTTCACCACCTCGGCTAATTACGAAACAAGGATTGACCAAGAAGTTGCGAATGCATCGAACTATTGTTTCATTTGCAATTTCTTGGTCAATCCTACGGTCAATCCAATCGTAGAAATAGACGAGATGGTCTGAATAGATTGCAGTTTCTGTTTTTACGAATAAATTTCCTGCGAACAAAATGTATGATTTTTCTGCAAATTACTACGCTGACATACATCCAAGGCTTGTTTTTGTTTCGCCGAAAGAGTCGAGGTGGTCTCAATGATTTTGCGACCTTGTGACCAAGCAATACTGCATGAAAGAGTAGATTGTTCGTCAATAATAGATAATCAGCCCATATGTCATCTTATTAAAGATACAAATGATGTCTTAATCGTTTTGTCTGAGAAGATAAATATTATACATATCTATTTCAGGCAGGTAGGGTTCGATACAAAGTCGTGTAATTATGGAAGCCCCTGCTTAAAGCGACTGCCCTATGCCGCTACGGCGCGGTTTTGGTGAATTCCAAATTTTTAATAGGAGATGCACACAGACCTCACACCCCGACATAACTGTCCAACTATCTACGGTGGGAAATGTCAGAGGAAACTCAGACAAAACATTTGACTGAAGCTGGTCTCGCTTCTCCTAGACTTTGCCTATTTCACATTAGAATGCATTATTTGCATTGGTATGAGATAGGTAGATCCCACCCCACGATCAGAATTTATAGGTAAGAACGAGGCTTTGTTGTGTTCCTGCCCACGAATTCTGATCCCGAGCGTGGGATTTCCCTAACGTACAATAACGCATATAATAAATTAATTTTCTCTCATTTCCGACAAGGAAATATTGTTGGAAAACAAAGGTAGTGTATTATCTATATAGATATAGCTTTTAAAATACGGAGTATTTTCGAAAAGTTACTTTATTAAAGTGTATTTCAACGTGGTCATGTAGGGGCATTTACTCAGATTAAATTAAATATTAATTGTTGTTCTAAAATTTAATACTAATATAGTTTACCAAAGTCTATTCAATCCTGAGTGTTGAATGCTCGGGACGTGTAAATATTGACCTTCCAAAGGAACATGGATGCATGAGGATCCAAATAAAGTGAATAATCTCCATTTAAAGGTATGTGTAATCAAATTCTAAAAAATGACACTCATTACTGAAATAGTCGGTGCTCAACGCTTATATGACCTGTACGACTTTTACTATAGAAAGAGCACACCACAAAAAGCTTTGTTTACAACCAAAAATAATTTTGGCAAAATTAATTACTTTTTAAAGGTCTACATAAGGACTATATTCAACAATGACCGTGTTTTGACACATCTCGAATTATCTTCATATGATGTATATTACAAAAGGCAAGAAACAGGCAAGACGTTCATGATGTCATAAGCATAATGACGTCATATGCAGTGTCAATTAAATGCACAAGTTTGTGGGATTAATAGAATCCTTTTTATATGCACCGGTGTAGGATTTAAGAAACAAAATCATACCCATCAGTTGTCAATTGTCTCAGATAAACACCGGTTTTGTAAGATCAATTCTTTTCTAACGTACTTTATAAATATTGTGTCACATATAGCAAAAAAAATAAGCGATGATGGTTTTTTTAATTGATAATCACTCTCTACTGCATACAATTTCCCCACAGGAGCCCCGGCGCTTCTATTGAAAGTAACCAATCAGAATTGTTCAAGTTAGCGCGTACTTCCAAACTTGGAAGTGCAACGTTACGAAAGTACGCTGTCGATTCGACATAAAATTCAGTCTTCGTAACGTAGTTTAACTTCGTTTTAAATTCCATGGTGAATTACAATAGAGGAAAAAATGTCCAGAAGGAGTCTTAATAGAAAATGCCTAAGATAAGCATACAATGTGAGGAAATTGTGGATTGAGTTATGATCGAATTCAACTGTCAAAAGAATGTAAATGACGGAGCTGCGTGCAATTTCTTTGGCAATATCGGGTAATCGCTTATGGAATTATAACAGTGGATATGATTTTTTCAACATAGAAAACAAAAATATAAACGTGTATTTATCAGACATTATATCTCGCCTCATGTAAATGTAGTCCATACTGACTCGGATTACATTTCTTGGTTCAGATTCAACAAGCCTATCTATAATATTCATTAAGATCTTATTTTTGACACGGTGTGTGTGTGTCCCTGGCTGATTCTCGTTGTCATAACCAAGATGAAGTTAATATGTTTGATGTACAAATAGCTAATATGTGTATTCCTTAAACAACAAAAAAATGTTTTTCTTATCGGAGACTTTATGCTAGAACGCACACTAAAGACGATTTCATAGAACTAGATGATAGTTTCTCACGACAATTTGACTTTGACTGTATTGTGCTTCACTACTTTGAGATTACATCTGCAATTGATCAATATAATCTTGCCAGACATCGCATTTCGCAAGATACTGAGGTCAATAATGAGGGTAACAGATTACTTGAAATTTTAAAAAGTAATAATCTTTTATTGTGAATGATAGACATAGGGTGGATATGAACTTTGGTGAGCCAACATTTCAGAATATCTCTTTTATAGACTATTCGTTAGTTTCTGCCCCTGCTTTAAAATATATTGATAATTTTTAGCATTTTGAAATTAGACCTACTCTATGCAAACGGTTATGCTTTGTTGAGAACAATTCTGGAATTTAATAATAAAATCAAATGCCGATCAAATATGCTTCTAATGGGATAAGCGCAAATAAAAGCTTCTCTCAATAAAATATAAATAGGTTAAATGAGAGAACTATCAATAATATATGTGAAATAATATCTAGACCTTTTATTCCATACTGTTTATAATTTTCCAAAAATATGTCGGATTTTTCCCTAAAGTTTTCTAGATTTTCTTGAGTGATGTGGTTATAATTTGTAATCTAGTAAAGTATGATCTTTTTATAATTCTTACTAACTTCCTTAAGGTTAGCTCTTGTTGTTTATGAAGGATTTATCTTGTGTAGTTTTCTAGCAATATGATACTTTTTCGCTCATTTTGATATTTAAATCCAAACCGAGATTTGTTAGCAGCCTTAGTCCTAATGTTTCTACTTACCCAAGAGGTACATGCAAATGTTTTTACTTACCCACGAGGTACATGCAAATATTTTTACTTACCCACGAGGTACATGCAATGTTTTTACACACCCAAGAGGTACATGCAAATGTTTTTACTTACCCACGAGGTAAATGCAAATGTTTTTACACACCCAAGAGGTACATGCAAATATTTTTACTTACCCACGAGGTACATGCAATGTTTTTACACACCCAAGAGGTACATGCATATGTTTTTACTTACCCACGAGGTAAATGCAAATGTTTTTACTTAACCCACGAGGTACATGCAAATGTTTTTCTTGCTGATTTGCTTAAAAGGCAACATAATGCAATAGTCCAGGTTTTGTCTTGTCGTTTGTCCTTCGTGATGTTTTGTTTTGTTTTGCTTTTTTAAGTTGTTTCCTCCCATGACGAAGAGTTTGTATAGGTCGAAACGTTGAGAAACCGTTCTAGTGTTATTTGTATTGAAAATGAGTAGTAAGTAAAGGACTGAACTGGATTTCTCAGTAAAGGATTCGGACTTTACATTTCGATATTCAGTGATTGGAGAGTTCCACTCAAGCAAACGCTTTCAAACAATTTTACAGAAGGTACAAAACAAAAACCGGAAAAAAGAAAATCGGAGTGGAATATTCAATACATTTCGTATCAAAAGCTTTCGAGCCATACAATCTCACGGTTTATAGTACATTTTCAGTCTCAATCTTGACAACTTTATGAATTTATTGCCTGTACTATCAACATTTGCTGTTCCAAAAAATGTATATCTTTTAAATAAATATATTAAAACATAGGTTAAACTGTCGTCTGCGGTGCAAAGCGAGAGTCTTGGTGCAATGAATGTATCACGCACTTCAAAAATGATACGATATTAGACTTAATCAGATCAGCAGAACATATATCTAGTGAGGTGCTATTAATTAATAATCAGGCCCGTTGAGAAATACAACCTATCATAAATGAACTTTTATGCAGATTTATTCCTTTTGTTCAAAATTATATTTTATATTCCCAAATTAAATCACAAGGTATGATTTGTGTCCATCTATACTACTAAATCTAAGTCCAGAATGGGTACTATGGGCTGTCCTGCACATCGTAAGAGACGACTAATGCAAGGAGGCAGGAGTCACAGTACCTTAATGGTTAGCTTGCCAGGCTTAACCAGACCGTGGTGTGTCCTTAGGCATGGTACCTTACTCTGCCTGGACACTAAATAACCTACGTGTGTTGCTGTGCCGTAAAACATCAAATCAGTAATATGCTGCTACTCCATTTAACACAACATTTCAATCTCCATTGCTTCTACATTAAATGTCCGCCCATATCATAAAGTTTAAAATATATAATTGTCGCCTTTTACCTTCAAAGCTTCTACTTAAAATTATGCAAATATTGTTGTTTTCTGCGGCATGAGATTAAAGACGTTGTTGATAATTTATTCCCAATTTTTCTACTACTGTTTTAAATTGAAATAAATATTGAGTGTTATACAAACACTTCATATATCAATATTAGATACATTGATTCCAACTAGGTTAACTCTAATACATTACACATTACAAATAGTACAAACATAGTTTAGACTAATAAAAGTGTACATATAGAACAAATGTTTCTTATGACGGATTCATTATTACATGGTATCAAAATTATCAAGTATGGTCATAAGGCCAAATAACCCTATGGCATGGCCCTGCGTCCTTCGTGCATCTGGTGTTGTCGGTCGTCCGTTGTCCATCAGAAATTGCTTGTTACCACACAGGAGGCCATTTTTCTGGTTAGAATTTGATGAAACTTGGAATGTATGCTCATATTATCAAGGTATCCTAATGAGGCGATCTTGCATATGATTGGCTGAGCTTGTTAACAGTCTCGAGGCCATAGTTCTGGTCCGATTTTTATTAGTGTGGGAATATGGGTTTGGAGAATGAGCAAGATACACGCTTATTAATAAGGTGATTGACTGATCTTGTTACCACTCTGGAGGCCATATTTTTTGTCCACTTTTTATTAGACTTGGAATAGGTTTGCATCATCAAGATCTCAGACGAGTTTGATAATGAGCAAGATCTAAGCATATTAACGAGGCAGTCTTACATCTGATTGGCTAAGCTTGTTTCCACACTTGAGTCCATATTTCTGATTATCTTTTAATGAAACTTGCGATATAAGCTTATATCATCTAGATCTCAGCCAGGTTCATTAATGAGCAATATCCATATACATTAATGAGATGATCATGCATCTGATTGACAGAGACTGTTACCACTCTCAAGTCTGGATCATGCATCTGATTGACAGAGCCTGTTACCACTCTCAAGTCTGGATCATGCATCTGATTGACAGAGCCTGTTACCACTCTCAAGTCTGCATCATGCATCTGATCGACAGAGTCTGTTACCACTCTCAAGTCTGCATCATGCATCTGATTGACAGAGACTGTTACCACTCTCAAGTCTGCATCATGCATCTGATTGACAGAGCCTGTTACCACTCTCAAGTCTGCATCATGCATCTGATTGACAGAGACTGTTACCACTCTCAAGTCTGGATCATGCATCTGATTGACAGAGCCTGTTACCACTCTCAAGTCTGCATCATGCATCTGATTGACAGAGACTGTTACCACTCTCAAGTCTGGATCATGCATCTGATTGACAGAGCCTGTTACCACTCTCAAGTCTGGATCATGCATCTGATTGACAGAGCCTGTTACCACTCTCAAGTCTGGATCATGCATCTGATTGACAGAGACTGTTACCACTCTCAAGTCTGTATTTCTGATCCGATTTTCATTAAACTTGGTAAATATGCTTACATTATCAAGCTGTTCAATTATTGTTATCATAAGCGATATTTAAGCATATTAATGAGGTGATGTTGTATATTATTGACTGATCTTATTACCATTAAATACAAGGTATTTCTAACCCGATTTGGGTCAAACATAGTAAAAAATGGCTAATATCATCAAGATGCTGGAGTTTAATTATCAGCAAGACCTATGCATATCAATGAAAGGATTTTGCATTCGATTGGCTGAGCTTGTAATCAGTAGAGACTAGATTTTGATAGGATTTAGAATAAAGTCGGTAAATGGACTTATATCTCCAAGATTTTGTATGAGCACGATTTTGAGCGAGATCAATGCTTATTAATGAGGTGATCTTGCAACTGATTTCCTGAGATATGTTTGTAAACATTCTAGCGACTCTAATTTGTCTTAGCAGATATTCAATAAACTTTTTAAATAGTCTTATATCCTCATGATATTGGTTGAATTTGATCATAAGCAAGATCTAGGCATATGTATGAGGCAATCTTGTAACTGATTGGTTGATCTTGTTACCTCTCTGAAAACTGAATTTCAATTAGATTTTGCTCAGACTTGGTAAATAAGCTTATGACGTCATGGTTTTAGGTTCTATAATAAGTGATATTTCAGAATTAATTATGAGGTGATATTGCATCTGACTGGATGAGTTTGTCACCTCTGATACACTATATTTCTTATTCGATTTTGATACAACTTGGTACATAGGTTTATGTCATCCAGGTCTTAAATGATTCGAGTATGAACAAGATCTTTTCATGTTCATCGTTCCTCTATCTTAGGAAATAATTTTTTATCAGACTATAATAAAATCGACATGATATAACGTTTGGGAGATAGTTTGCATAGGTTGTGTTCTTAGAATAATATACAAACCTGCTTAGTGAACTGGTCAAATGTTACTTCTGCTGGCCGGGTGAGCGATATCAGGCCCACTTGGGTCTCTTGTTTCATCTGCTACACTGTGAGATCACTGTCCTTCTATATAGATGTCAAACAATCTTGCAAAATATAGCAGGGTATTTCAGTTTTTCCACCAAATGGTACAGCGAGTGTATATACACAATAATAACTCACTACACTTAATGAACCCAGTACAACTGGTATTTCAGTTTTTCTACCAATTGGTACAGCGAGTGTATATACACAACAATAACTCACCACACTTAATGGACCCAATACAACTAGTATTTCAGTTTTTCTACCAATTGGTTCAGTGAGTGTGTATACACAACAATAACTCACTACACTTAATGAACCCAATACAACTAGTATTTCAGTTTTTTTACCAATTGGTTCAGTGAGTGTGTATACACAACAATAACTCACTACACTTAATGGACCCAATACAACTAGTATTTCTGGTCATATGTCCACGAAAAAAGCTATTGTATTTCACAATTGGGTCTACAAAAAAGGCTGATATAGTTCTATTCAACAATAGAGAGGAATGTGTTCAAATCAATTATTGCAAGCAATATTAACACGTAGACAACACAAAAATGCGAATTTTCATTGGTTGTTTCCGTTTTTTGGTACATATAATAAAACAGCAGATACATACATACGAGGTAAGCGATAACAGTTCTGATATTTCTATATACATATTTATTTCGTTGTACTTGATTAGATGTTCCGTTTTGTAAATGCATTAATTGAAGCAGCATTTTTCTTTTATTTTTTAATTTGATTCTTTGTTGTGTTTCAAAATTATGTATTATCCTGAATTTGATCAACCTGATGTAATCTGTGTTTAAAAGGAAGTAAAGTCATACATACATACATACATACATACATACATACATACATACATACATACATACATACATACATACATACATACATACATACATGCATACATACATACATACACGCATACATACATACATGCATACATATATACATACACATACATGCATACATACATAGATACATACATACATACATACATACATACATACATACATACATACATACATACATACATACATACATACATACAGATGGGCATATATTCAGATTCAGATTTATCCATCTGTCTGTTTGTCGCTGGATCTATCTCTCCGTCTCCGTCTCTCTTGATATTTGTCGGTCACTTCACTGTGTCATCTTACATAAATCGATGTGAGTTCGCATCATGTTCCATTCAAGTGTGTGTTAATAGTACTATATTTAAGATACTATTATACGGCGGACACGCATATTTTAGCATTATATATATATATATATATATATATATATATATATATATATATATATATATATATATATATATATATATATATATATATATATACATTAAATGTCAAGCATATGTCTAGTATCTCATTTTTCAATATATAATAATAAAAGTGTTTAAATTTACTGCTAGTACTCATTCTTTAATTGTATCATTTGTGTAATGAAAGTGTTTAAATTTTACTGCTAGTACTCATTCTTTAATTGTATCATTTGTATAATAAAAGTGTTTAAATTTACTGCATGTACTCATTCTTTAATTGTATCATTTGTATAATAAAAGTGTTTAAATTTACTGCTAGTGCTCATTCTTTAATTGTATCATTTGTATAATGAAATTGTTTAAATTTACTGCTAGTACTCACTCTTTAATTGTATCATTTGTATAATAAAAGTGTTTGAATTTTCTGCTAGTACTTACTCTTTAATTGTATAATTTTTTTATTTTACCCATTTTCAGAGTATTCACTCTTTAATTGTATAATTTGTATATTTTACCCATTTTCAGACGAAATACATTTTCCAAAACCCATCTGTGATTTGCAGGAAAATTGCTATCCAATGGTGGCCGTGGCGGCGCAAAGGTTCGAGGCGCCCGGGGGCAATGTTCTTTTGTGGCGCCCCTACTTTTCCACAGAAAACAATTTTTATGTCAGTTGCCAACCTCCCTCCCCCCCCCCCCTTCCTAAATATAAGTTTTGTCAAGAATTGTCCCCGTTACACTTAGGTGAGGTGAAATACTATGAAAATTTCAGCTTTAAAAAAAAACTCCCGACGGTGCTTCCCTTCGCCTGACACCCGGAGGCGATTGCCTACCCCACACACCCCTCGCGCCTCCACTAAATGGTGGATATATTTGGAAAACACACACACACACACACACACACACACACACACACACTCAATACCTTGATTTAGTTGCCCGATAAAATAAGGACATTTTTATTTGGTGCCTTGAAATTTCTTATTTGTATGCTGCTGCTGATGATGATGATGATGATCATCATCATCATCATCATCATCATCATCATCATCATCATCATCATTATTACTATTATTATTATTATTATTATTATTATTATTATTATTATTATTATTTAAATGATTTTTTTTTTTAAATCAAGAAAATAAAACATTTTTTCCAGTTACAATGTATGGAAAAGAAATGCTACCACGCTAGCTTTTGATGTATTTTTGTAGCTGAATGTTGTTAATTACCAGAGTAAGATTGGTGGTACAGCGGAACTTTGAATTCCTTGCTCTAATTAATTTGGCTATACTTGCATATGTTCCAGGAAAGAGTTGGTGTTGTTGTTGTTGTTGCTGCTGCTGTAATTATTAAACGATAACATTTGAAAAAAAATTAAAAATGCATAAATTTAGACTTATTTATTTGAAAATAATGAGACAGACCTTCTACCTAGTTTTTTTTTAATTCACTCCTATTTGCTCTCATTTGCAGAAAATTAATAGAAAACAAAATTATATCAAAAATAGAGTTTGCCCCCCACCCCCACCACCACACCAAAAAAATTATCATGACTTAATTAGCAACTCGCAGTTGATAATATTCCATTGTAAATACGAAGGAAATTCGTACAAGTTCGTACGTACTTTTAAAGAGCGACTTTCTCAAACGAGTACTGATATGAGACTCGTTATATTTATCAAATGATTAGTAATAAATTTGACAGCTGTTTAATTATACGTTTACAATATATAGAAAAAAGTTGTGTGAGTGTTTAACAAAATCGTCTGAAATTTCCATGTCCATAATATATGAATAATTTACAGTGTATAGTTGCTATTCTGTACTGTTTTATTATCTGTAGATTAACAAAATTAAGCGAATGTACATCGAATTTTACCACGCGTCGAGATAAAAGGCAAATTCACTTGCCGTGAGAACCTTAACACATGTTTGTTTCCATTAATGACTCAGACGTTTAGCTTCGCAATTCATTAAGATGTGTTTGCGAAGAGAAGTGACAGCACTTAGATTTCTTAGTTCAAACACTGAGATAAATGCCTCCTACTTTAATTGTCTTTTTAAACACTATTTACTGGTTCTTCAAAACAAGCATGCACATGCCAAATCTAGGCTTTTTCTCATATTCACTAAAGAGCAGGAAATATTTAGTAATTATGATTTATTCCCTCAATCTTTATGTGTAAAATATTCCTTGTTCCAATAGTTGTTTATAAGCAGGAATAATAAACTGAGTCTTTCATTAACGTGAATTTTCCGTTTACATATGCATTATTTATAACAACGGTGTTTTTACGGGGTTAGATCATGTTACCTTAATTGTTCTATTAACAAAATGGAAAGCAGGTTAGCCATTCTTTATTAAATCTTCTCAATACTTCACTACCTCTCAGCTTTATTCTAAACTGATTCTGTAAACACTTTATACAATAGTGTTATGCTATTCAATATTAATTTAACAGAGGTAAGGACTTGAACACACATTACAGATATTAGCATTTTCCTCGCAAAATGCCTTCTCCAATCAAGGATATTCGATTTCCTTCATCATCCAATCAGAAAACTGGATCAAGTCCTTTTTTTAAAAAAATGAAATATCCACGAAATGTATTTAAGCAGTATGTAAGCATCGAGAAATCTACTGGGCATAAGTTTTTAATAACTCATCAGAGTACATTTAATGTGTTTACATTAGAAATTGGTCTCAATTCTAGTAAAACCGACAATATTCTCACAGTTGATATTTATACACAACTAGCTGTATATCCATTTAAAGTGAGAGATGAACACAGTAAAAAAAGAAATAAAAGTGGAAAAAGTTGAGAAGAATGATGACGAAGGAGGAGAAAGAAGCGTGTCCCCTGACTGTAAAAGTTGCACGGAGGACACAGAGCGGAAACCACCTCTTCCTGGAGTGTCCAAACCGAGACCGAGACCCCCAAATTCGTTGTATCAATCCCGTATTGCATCTTTTAGGGGGTTCTCTATTGACAGCATTCTCGGAAAATGTGAAAATGTCCCAACAAAAGAAGAGGGGACGAATAGAGAAATCAATGCTTCTGAAAAAGCAACAGTATCACTCAATGAAGAAAAGGAGACGTCCCCACCCACATTTTCCACTAAAGATGACAGCGATGAAGATATGTCACCGGAGCCTTCAGGCGGACCCAACAGGGTCCCGAAAATGACCCAGTTTGGGTTTAATTACGAGGGGGTTCAACTTTCCTATTCCGATCTGAGCACAATTGATCAGGCTGCGTTATTCTACCCGAGCCTGGTACAAAGGCAACTGCTATTGGAGATGCACGGTACCGACCATCACATCTCTCTCTCTCTCTCTCTCTCTCTCTCTCTCTCTCTCTCTCTGAAACTTTGAATTATCTATTTTTATATGTATATATTGGACGATTAGGTCAACAACAAAAAATGTAGATAAATTCTGACTTGGCCCTCACCATCAGAACTTGCTTCTGGGCTTAAATTTAAGTCTATATTCCAGCAATGTGATTTGCTACAATTTAAGTCTGACATAAAATTTACCAATCAAATGTCCTAAGTCTTCAATTAACCTAAGACTTATGTTGGAGAAATGTGGACCAGGTCCTATAAAATAAAATATGTTTCTGACTGAATAGAACTGAATAGAAGAGAAAGTTTATTCAGTACTTTAGGCCTTCAGCCTATAATCTAAAACATATCAAATAAAGTTCAATATACAGTGCGCCATAAACAGTATTGTAAAACATATCAAATAAAGTTCAATATACAGTGCGCCATAAACAGTATTGTAAAACATATCAAATAAAGTTCAATATACAGTGCGCCATAAACAGTATTGTAAAACATATCAAATAAAGTTCAATATAGAGTGCGCCATAAACAGTACTGTAAAATACACTAGCTTAGTTGTTGATATTGATACTTTTTAACAGCTGATCTCTTAGTTCAAAAGCAAAATACAAAATCTTTCAAACACTTATAACTAGACTTATTTTCTGAGTGGACATTAGATTTATAAATTTATCCACTGAAGGGTTGATATAATACATCTCTTCGAGATAATTCCGTCTAAAATTGGTATAAGAAGTACATATACATACAAAATCGTACTCATTCGAGATATTTCCGTCTAAAATTGGTATAAGAAGTACATATACATACAAAATCGTACTCATTCGAGATAATTCCGTCTAAAATTGGTATAAGAAGTACATATACATACAAAATCGTACTCATTCGAGATAATTCCGTCTAAAATTGGTATAAGAAGTACATATACATACAAAATCGTACTCATTCGAGATAATTCCGTCTAAAATTGGTATAAGAAGTACATATACATACAAAATCGTACTCATTCGAGATAATTCCGTCTAAAATTGGTATAAGAAGTACATATACATACAAAATCGTACTCATTCGAGATAATTCCGTCTAAAATTGGTATAAGAAGTACATATACATACAAAATCGTACTCATTTTCTACACATCTGATATTATCTTTAATAAATATTTTGCAAACTCTTTGATCTTTTTCAATTTTAGTTTGTCTTCATCTTTCAATCATTAAATCATGTATAGAATATCAAAACGATGCAAGTGTTGTTTTTTTTTTTTTTTTTTCTTTTTTGTTTGTTTGCTTTTTGTTTCGTTTTGGGGGTTGTTGTTTTTTTTCTTTCTTTCTTTCTTTTTTGTTTGTTTGCTTTTTGTTTCGTTTTGGGGGTTGTTTTTTTTTTTTTTAAATAAATGAAAGGTAGATCTAATGTTAAATATTCATCAATTTCCAATAACGACTTGTACTGACTATAATATACATTTGTTGTTGAATCGCCTAAATTACTTGACCAGATCTGTAACGAAGAATCAAATAGATGCTGTCTGAACATTGCTAGAAAGGTGTTTCTGTCACCCATTTCTTGCGCTATCTATGCATAGCCAAAACCATGAGAAAACAAATTTTTTTATATTTATTTCCCAATATACTTTTGCCAGTATCATCCAGTTTCTTTAACATAATATAACATTGGGAAGGATATCTGTCTGCATATGTATAATTTTAGTCCAGTACTTTACACATCTAAACATATAAGTCATTCTCAAAGGGTATCATCCACATTGACCGAGACTGACATTATTATTAACAGTATATAGTACATTAAGATATCTTTCACAAAATCTTTGCTGAAGTGTTTCTATTTCTGGTGAATATTCATTCTCCCATATTTCTGAACCGTAACATAAGATTTCACCATTGTATCAAATATTTTAAATATAACCTTTATATGTAATCTTCCAAATATTTGTTGATACTCAAAAATCCTAGATACTGATTTCAAAGTTTGAGATGCCAACATATGTTTAGCTTTAGTCAAGCTCAACCTTGATGTGAAAGCAACCCCATATATTTGTAAACTGAAACTGTGTCAATAGGTTTGCCCCTATAATACCATCGCTCATAATTTCTCAAAAAGCCACCCTTTCGAAAAACAATTATTTTCTTTTTGCTAGATTAATTTCTATCCGTGTTTCATTACAACATTCATCTATGGCATACATTTGTTGTTATAGTAACCGTACGGTTTAATCACAATTAGCTACATCATCTGCATGCAACAAAGTAAAGATCTCTGATATATTCTCTGTGATGAAAATACCCCTTTCACACTCAGTTCGTAACTTTTGAACTAAATCATCAAGATAAAGAGCAAAAAGAATTGGTCTTAGAACACATTCTTGTCTTGTTCCCACACTGCAATTTAAATATCTGGTTAGTCTATTTGGTGTTCGTACCTTGCTGTACAAGAGAAAACCATAGCTTATTATATTGTACCCGATCAAAAGCTTTAGAAAAATTAACAAATGAACAGTAAAACCTACCACCACATTTACATATACACTTCTGAACAAATGCATGCAAACTGAATATGTTATCCCAAGTACTGTAGTGTTTTCTAAAGCCAGCATAAGACTCTTATATTAAATTATTACTTTATGTATATTTTTAACAACCGTTTATTCAAAATAGATGTGGATATTTAGCACAATGCATTTATTGGAGGAAGTCCCCGGTGACTGCTTGGGTTGTTCATACTACCCTTCTTAAATAGCTGACATATTATACTTTTTTACAACTTCTTTGGAAATTGCCCAATTAAAACGACTTTATTAACAAGAACATTATGAAATTAAACAATGCACGGTAAAGTCCACTGGTAACAAATGACCGGAATCTTGTCGGGACATGGAGTTTTGTTTTTCAAAGAGCGAACACTATCAATTATTTATCGATTTGTAATTGGTTTATTCAATTCAAAATTGTCATTCTCATTTCTCGCATTACCTTCATCGTCATCCATATTTTTGTCTCTATAAAAAATTTATAAGGAACAAAAATAGTCTAACCAGTTATTCTTTGTTACTTTAGATTCTCTTGCATTTATCCTGTTATAGTCTTTACCCTTTAACACTTGTCAGAATTGTTTAGGGTAATTTCTTGACTGTACAAGTTTGTCTCTCATTGACTTTTCATATAATGACTTTTTCCATTAACATAAAATCTTTTAAATGAATTTCTACAATGAACTTATGCGTATATATGAATAGTTTTGTTTGTAAATCAATATTTTCTTAAAAGCAGAAATTTCTCCTGTTTAGGTTTATCACAGTCTTGATCCCACCTCGGGGGTCGTAATCTCAGCGATAAAACTGGGAGCTTTGGTGGCTGCATTTTAACACAAATTTCCTTATATAAACAGCTACACTTTTCTACACAATCATTACTATTTAAATGTAGTAAATCGGTTATGTCTTGAACATATTCAATAAATGTCTGCTCAAAATGTCGGAGAAATGATTCCCCAGTTGTGTCTCTCAAACGAAAAAAATTACCAATCATCATCGTCGTCATCGTCATCATCGTCGTCGCTCAATCTACCATCACTGACATATTCCTTACATACATAATCCCTTGTGTTCTGACCTATTTCACTACAATTATTTAATTTAGGAACAACTTTCATGCTACAATAGATCGGAAAATTGGAAGATTCGTCTCTCTCATCAATACAAGTTGATATAAAGGGACACAATTATCGCTGTCATACATGCCATCTACGTGTAAAAAATTGTCCAGAATAACATCAGGTATAAAGTCAAGAAGATCTTTTATACGAGTATTAAAATCTTCCGCAAGAAACAAAACAGCTTCTTGATATACAGATTATATTCCTTTTAATTTCTCTATAAATAAATAAATTCCATTTTCTTTAGGATCGTCATAAATTGGCGATATTCTTATACTATACCTACTTCTACTAGATGTGTTTTGACAGATACGGTTACACACCCTGAGTTCCTATCGAATTTTTGTTTCTTTTTAGGCACAAAGCTTAAAGATTTATATCCCTCGAAAAAATTATGTAAATCATCGTCCGACACACCCCATGTTCCGCAAAATCCTACTATGCCAACACGCATACAATATGAGGCAAATTCAAAGTTATATTTATATTTTTAAAGTCCTTCAATATTCCAACACAAGAAAATTCATTTATTGCACAATACATTGTCATTATTTACATTATAGTGACAATGAACCTGAACCCTAATTTTGTTCCTCACTGGTTAAATTAGCACCATCCATATCTCCGCTGGCATGTTGATCCACTGTATGCCCAGTGTTCCGAGGTAAGTTGCGTATGTTGAGATTGTGACGTAATAGAGATCTCTCTAAAAAAGATTGAAAATATGGGTGTAAATATTGAACTGTGGCGGACTAGAATTGGCAACCATGAACGAAGAAAGGTTGAAACTGTGGATGCAAGTGTTAAGCTGTAAAAGAACTGAACTCTTACAGGAATTACAATACATCACGGACTTCTTGCAAGACGTTAAACGTTGAACTTACTGTGGAAGAGGTCTCAGAAAGAAATATGCACTGAGAAAGCACGATGCTAGTTGTGCTTTTGCACGCTGAGTCTACCTTCGATAAAGCTGACCTTCGGTCCAGCGTCTCTGACGTCTAGGGGTATTTTACCTAAGGCATCCAAAACAAAATAATCTACAGCATTTCGGGAATGTAATAGTTGTTGATAGTCTGTACAGTAGGTTTAATTTGGAAAGTCTCTGACGTCTTCGTTTTTTTTAAATTTTATTTATTTTTATTGTTTGCAGTTCAAAAAAATCAAAGTCCAGAAAATTTAGAAATTAAAAATAAAATTGAAAAACTTCTCAAATGGCATGAAAATTTAATCGTCATCTAAGAAAATGTGTTAAAATGCAACTAGATGTGTGTTTGCCAACCAGTCAGTTAAAAACAAAAATAATAAATTTAGAAAACGTTTGAAAAAATTGCTATAACGGCATGAAAATGTTATTAAGTCATCTACATATCCATATAAACATGCAGATGTCGTTTTCATTTGTGTACCTCAAGTTGTGCTTGCTTAATCTGCATATGCATATAAACATGCAGATGTCGTTTTCATTTGTGTTCCTCAAGTTGTGCTTGCTTAATCTGCATATGCATATAAACATGCAGATGTCGTTTTCATTTGTGTACCTCAAGTTGTGCTTGCTTAATCTGCATATGCATATAAACATGCAGATGTCGTTTTCATTTGTGTACCTCAAGTTGTGCTTGCTTAATCTGCATATGCATATAAACATGCAGATGTCGTTTTCATTTGTGTTTCTCAAGTTGTGCTTGCTTAATCTGCATATGCATACAAACATGCAGATCTCGATTTCATTTGTGTTCCTCAAGTTGTGCTTGCTTAATCTTGCTAACACGGTTTAGTTTAAATAAAATACAAAAAAAGAAAACAACAACAACAACAAAAGTCTAAGTGAAACAAGGAAAAAATAAATTGGTAATAATTTTAAAACTGCTGGAATAGCCTGTTACATTTATATGGCTTCAATATCACAAACATGAGTCTTGAATCAAATCTAGACTTAAGACATTTAATTTGGCAATTTTAAGTCAGACTTAAATTTTGGCCAATAAGATTACTGGAATCTAAACTTAAATTTAAGTCTAGACTTAAGACATTTCATTTGGCAATTTTAAGTCAGACTTAAATTTTATCCAATAAGATAACTGGAATCTAAACTTAAATTTAAGTCTAAACTTAAGACATTTCATTTGACAATTTAAAGTCAGACTTAAATTTTAGCCAATAAGATAACTGGAATCTAAACTTAAATTCTCTTGGTAAAACTAAGGCCAGGTTTTTTCTCTTAACAGCTCAACGTAATCAGATTCGACGTCAACGTCGAGCTAACGTTGACAGAAAGCCAAGACAAGCCTACTCTTCTAAGCAGTTGGAAAGATTGGAGGCGGAGTTCAAAGTAAGTATTTCCGGTGTCGCAACAGGTTTGTGTTTACTTTGATCTTTGTCATCTTAAAGTCGCAGTGGTTAGCAGAAAGGACACGCAAACCAATGGTCGAGGGTTTGAGTCCTTCCCATGTCACTGCTGATAGGACCTGTAATGTGCTTTTTTGGCAAGGCATACACACAAACAAAAAGCTATCGTTGCATATTCATCCCGTCTACCATTCCTTTCCTATGTCATCTGAGTTTCAAATGCATATTTGAAAAGAGTTTTAATAGGTACAATCAAGCAGTATGGCTAGACATTTCAATAACAATTGGCAACCACTTTTGTATGGACATTTTTTTTAAAACGACGTTACGGTGTGTGCGTCCGTGTGTGTGTGTGTGACTTCTGCCGTATGGGGCAGGGAAAATATGTTTACATATTACACTGAATAACAAATGCTGTATAGAGTCGGACAGATTCGTGAGTTAAAATCGCCCCGTGTTGCAGAAAAGTAACTTATTTGGGAGGAAATGTCGATGATTTGTTTTTGTTTTTTTCCATTTGTATGTCACATAATTTCATTTCTGTTTCATATTCGTTTTCAACGATACTAATGAAATCTTATTCTTAAACAAGATTAAATGATTTGTATTTATTTGTTTATTCATTTATTATTTTCTAAAATATAAAAATAGGAAATGTATTTGAAAGTGTATGCTTCGTATTAGGTTCATTATGTGGGAAATTATGATATTGGCACTGCAACTGAAATCTTCGTGAAAATTATTTTTCGTTAATTTAGAACGACAAGTACCTGACCGCAAACACACGAATGGGGCTCTCCCAAGCACTAAATTTAACAGAGACACAGATCAAGACTTGGTTTCAAAACAGAAGGTAAGCAAGTATTATAAACATGCATGCCTGTAAATGCTATAAAAAAATTACTTTTTTGTAGTTTTCTTACTTTGATCTATTTGGTTTTGTAAAATGTTAAAGAGAGGGTAAAGTACCTTATTGCAATAATTACATATAGTTCTAGAATCATATACAGCCTTTGCTATAACCGTACTCGATATTACTGACTGATGGATACTTCGAACACATTTTTTAAAAAAATGTACCTAATAATAAACATTCATACATTCATGCACTTATTTCTATTTTATGTTTTCTTGCAAGAAATAAATTAAAGACAAAGTGGTTGGACACACGTTCTTTCAACTTTAAATTTATCCTTCCCTCCAAAAATGAACTCACAACTATCTTATGTACAGGAATCATGATCAAGCTGAATGTACTTCAACGCATATATATGTAAGCAATTGTAGCCACGTGAAATAGGGGGAAAAAGTGCAGGTGCAAATAAGGGAAATAGTAAAGTACTACATACATACATGCATATATGCCAGCATGCATACATACATACATACATACATGCATACATACATACATACATACATACATACATACATACATACATACATACATACATACATACATACATACATACATAGAGTTAGCTATTACGACCACTTCTTCGAAATGAACAATCTTTCCGGGTGGACCCGATTTTGCACGAGTTCATTGTTTTTGTTTTTGTTTGCTTTTGTTTTATTGGGGGGGGGGGGGGGTTAACCACAAAAGAACGTGAAGGAGTGGCATGTTTTAGAGAAACTGAGGGTGGCAGAGGAAAAGAGACAAATAAAAAATATAGATACAAGACAAATCTTGTGGTAAAATGATTTGGAAGCATTTAAATGTATAAACATGATATTTATCAAAATCAAAGGAAAGCAATTGTACAAGACACATTTCGTAATGATCCGTACATCAATGAATCCCTTTTCAACGATATTGCCAGTGTTTGACTCGATAGGCGATGTGTAATAACAGATGACTACAGTCAGTCTGACTTCTCACGACTTCGGGTAAAATACCTGCATCTACTATTACTATTACTACTGCTGTTGATGTTTAAAAAAAATTCTAAATAATTATTACTATTATTATTATTATTATAGGACCAAGTGGAAGAAACAGATTGCTGCCCGAATGAAGCTGATTCACCCACAGTCTCTCTTGACCTCACCCTACTGGACTATGTTGCCTTACTCTTACTTCACACCCATCCAGACTACGCCATCTCTCAGCAGCCGATCAGCAATACCACCCTCTATGTCAAGATAGAATATGTCAACTGGTCCCCAAAGGCGTTGCTATGTCGTTTTGAAGGAAAAGAGGGTGCCAACTTGAAAACAGTCTTAACTCTTTTGCCGTCTTACCAGGAAGACGGCGTTTGCGATCATTAACAAACAGTACAATTGACTTCACACACTTCGATTGGATAAAATGGCATGCTAGGCACGGGCTGTTTTGATAAATAACATGCCTATTGGTTAATAAGGCCACGTCACTGGTCAATCGGAACTTGTCGTCTCTGGCGGAAACATGGCGGATCATTTCCCATTTATAAGCACACCGGTGTCAATTCCTCCTTTTAAAATCGTCCCTAAGGTCTTGCACAAATAACTAGGTATGCTTAACAATAGTTTTTTTTTGTTTTTGTTTTTGTTTTTTTTAAAAGACAAATAAATAAAACTTATCGTCAAGCAGCTACACCAGCTGAATGCTAAGGTATATCCATTCATCTAAATAATGAGTTCTTATTCATTTTTCCCCAATTCTTTATACTGCGTGCCGTCATAATGGTAGCACTTGAAATATAAATAAAGTGACAACTAGAGAACAAGCCCAGTTCGATATTATATGACCTCTCGATATCCTGGTGATGCACTGCTGCTCCCAGCCTGTTACCGCATTCGTAGACTTTGCATTGGATAGCTTTAACCTTGTTTTAAATGTTATTCAGATCTTTCATTAACATTTGAAGACGCATGCTCGAGAATTTCTATCATTGGTCTCCATCAAACATTGTTTTCATTAAATGTATGTCATATGACAAAATGCTGCCATCTTCAAAACACGTAATAAAACATAACTTAAGCAAGTTTTCCTTTTACAAAACCACCACCACATATCACAGAAAATGAATAGAAATTTTAAAACAATGTCATCGTAAAAACATACATCACAAATAAATTAACTAATCATGAAAAAAGTATGTCCAATTTATTAATTTTATTTTAAAATATAATAGTTCAGTGTTTCGATTTTCAGATTGATTTTTGCATTTATTAACTTCAGTGTGAAGTAGGCACATATATATCGAGCGTAGACTTGCGTCTCAAATTTCAAAGCGATCTACTAATATATGGAAGACAAGGCGGATTATGCAATGCAGGTCCCTTTCTGTTATCTACTGCTGATGAATGCCCCATCAAATATCTTATGTTAATATATAGGCTTCTCTGTTTCAAAGATCAGCTAATATAGCGATACAAGTTGGACTGAGTGTGTATTTTAAAATCTTTTATTAAAAGTGTTTATGCCTGTAATCTCAGTGGGTATCTGTTCAATGAAATATATCCAATTTATTTAGTGCGTTACTGCACTACGTTGAAAACGAAAATTCGTTTCCAGCGGAAGCCCGCATCAAGCCACCCAACAGGCGACCACTAAAAGTATACAGATTCTCCACAAATTTTCTTCAATAACACCAAAGGTATTACCTCATACATCCAGTGGCGTACTAAGGGTGAATGGTGCCCGGGGCGACGATGATGGCCCAAAGGGCCATAATACGAGGCCCGAATTTTTATCAGCTGTTTTGACGCCCCAAGACCTCTGGTGCCCGGGGCAACACGCCCCGTCTGCGCCCCCCTCCCCCTCCGTTATTAGAAAAAGTTAATACTTGTTCCCCAATATAGTGTATGCTCGTTTCTGTGCAGAAAATGACAAGACTATTCCCAGTGCCAGTCCCAGTAGTTCGCTTACTTGCAGCAATTGACTGGTGTCCTCATTAATTTCTTTGTAGGTTGGTTAGTTGCTCGATCCTTTTCGTCCTTAGTTGGTTGATGGCTCATTTGGTTTGGTACTTTACAAGTAGGTTATCAAGTCCTGAGGCATTTCGAGTGAAGTCCCAATCCAAGGACACACCACGGTAGCCCAACTGGGCATTCAAACCCGCACCCTTTCGGTTGTAAGTCTGGCACGCTAACAACTGAACCACCACGGCTACCGCCTCCATTAGTCGCTTCTTATGGTAGGCAGGATGACTCATCGAGCCTATTCTCTACATCCACGTGCCCATAATGGGTTGGTTGGGGGGCGGCTGATTGATTAATATCTTTCTCGGTTGGTTTGTTGATTTGGTATTGTTCGTTTTCGGTTGGTTGATTGATGGATGGGTGGACTAGTGAATGGATGGATGGAATACTTGACTACTGAATAACTAATTGAATGTTCCAAGAATGGATCAATCAATCGATCCATTTCTGACTCGTTTAATTGCTGACGAAACTATGGATGGGTGGATCGACAAATGAATGGATTGATGAATAAATGGCTGGAGGGATTGATTGATGAGTGGATGGATTGAAAGATAAATAATGTTTTCCTTTCTTCAATTATTCATTATTTTTTAATTATAATTTGCAAGAATATAGGTGAGAAATTAGGTTTGAGGGCAGTGTTGACAAGTATATTTTCAGGATTTTGATTTTCAAGTAATGTATCCCTTTGCTGTGCGGGTCTGAAATAAACAAGTAAATCACAGTGGTTCACTTCGAGCAGATCAAAATTTGAACATCAATATTATCCTAACCAGCCTCCTTATAAATATAAATCGCACCAACCACAATAAAAAAACGACTCCGTATGAGTTAACATAATTTATGGGACAATATTATTTTCTGTATAATACGTAACACAGTAAGCAAACGTGAAATATCGTATCGAGAGATGCAGATGTACAATTCACCCTGAAATGAAATTTGCAAGAGTATAACCAAGAAACATGAAGCAGATTCCGATTATGTACAGAATTTATGACGAGAAATTCAGCATTATATATTATAAATGGTGAATGAGAAACTCTAAAACATCAATGGGTCGTATTACCTGTTCGATAGGTATATATGTACATAGGTCTTATTACCTGTGCGATAGGTATATCTGTACATAGTGTGCTAGGGCGATTAGTCCGTTTCAGAAACTATGGAATAATAAAGAAACTCGTTTAGAACCGCCTGCCAGATCGCAGAGACGGCTACTCGTGTTCACTTTGGACAAAATCACACTATAAAGAAAACATTGTCCCAACACAGTGACAGAACAACAGCACCAACAGTCAAAAAAGCACGTTTCGCTTGTTTAGAGTTGTGACAAGTCGTGGTCTTTGAGAATTCTGTTCTGTCTGAAACGTGCTATAGTCTCTATTAGGCTCCATTTGGACGACGACGGTAGCCGGGGGTTGATCATTGCACGTTTGACAACATTCTCAATCAGTATCGATAGTATAGTTGACAGTTAAAATAAAATACTTTGCTTTATGTAGGATTTGTATTCCAGTCTTCATTGAACGTAAGTAAACTGAAAAGATCGTATGTTGTATATAAACTTGTTCTAGCAGCTAACTTTTACTCATTTAAAAAAAAAAATCTATAAATAGCCTCGGACAAATATTTGCTACCTACAGCTACATTGTGACGAGTGAACAAAAGCATCCTCTATATATGTATGTTTTCCTATATCGTAAATAGAAAAATATTAAAATTAGTTGCCGGTGTGGGGATAACATACGATAAAATACAAATATGGCATCCATTCCGTCCAATACCATCTCCTTCTGTGGACCGCATTTGTATAATATGGCTCTGGCGTTTTAATACGCATCACAACCGAGTTGCACTGACCGTAGCGTCAATTTTTTGATCCATGCTCAGTCATTCTGAAGAAGCAAAGATAGGTTCAACATCTGGTTGCTTTGTAAGGCACATTTAAACTACGATTTATTAATTTGTATCGGCGGTTCTGGTTAATAGTTGCAAATAGCTTTCATACGCGATTTTTCCTGAAGTCAAATCTTTGCAGGGTTGGCAAACTGAGCATAATTTTGGTAGAGCATGTCCCAAGTAACATTCCTGCCAAGTTATATACAAAATTGGCTGAGCCGTGAGCCATTCTAGAGAAGTGGACAACTTTTTTTATTTGCTACGGATGCCAGAATGATGCCAAGAATGCTACTCCTAACACAAGTTAGGTAGAATTTATCTTAAGCAACCTTTCCCTTAAATTTAACCAAAGTTGGCCCAGCCATCTGGAAAAGTCAAAACAGCAAATGTTAATGGATTCATGGATGCACGACGGATGCAGAGCCCTGATATAAAGACCATGTTAGCCAACAGTTTGAAATAACATGTAACTGTTGCTCTTTTTTTAGTAGCAGCAGCCGTATTCAATGGCGGAACAGCATCATTTGTACAAAACTGAAAAGGATTCAAGCTTAGACAGTCAGATTTGATTTAAGACTGTTAAGCTGAGGTTTTTTTTATATAAATTATTAAAGGTTTTTCTCTTGTCAATAAAAGCAGCCATATTAGATGGCACATTGACATCATTTTTAAAAGCTTGAGAGTCCTTCTTGCCAGAATGCTTTCTGCAAAATTTGTCGAATTCTGTTGAGGCTTTTGAGAAGACATATAAATGGTTTTCTATTTTTAGTAACGGAGGCCATATCTGATGGCAGATCAGAATTTGTATATATTTGAAAGTCCTTAATACCTGGTTAAATTTGGACAATTTCTACTAAGCAGTTCTGAGAAGTCGTTTCAAGTTGTTTTTCTATTTTTATACAGGCCGCCATATTTGATGGTGGATTGGCATCATTAGTACAAAACCGAAAGCCCCTTATAACAGGATGCTTTCTGTAAAGTTTGGTCAAATTCTGTTGAGCATATTTTAAGAAGTCGTTTAAATGTTTTGTATTTTTTATTTTTAGCAATGGTAGCCATATTTAAAGGCAGATCGGTATAATTTTTATAAAATTGGAAGCCCTCTAAAGACCATGATGCTCTGTCAAATTTGGTAAAATTTCTGTTGAGTGGGTTTACTGAAAGAAATCAACTAAAGGTTTTTCTATTTTTAGTAATGGTGGCCATATTTGATTGCTGAACAGAATCAGTTAAACAATTTTTGAAAGCAATGTCAGAATGCTTTCTGTCAAATTTTGCTAACCAGTGTTTGAGACGTCATGTAAAGGTTTTTCTATTTTTAGTAATGGTGGCCTTATTTGACAGCAGATCAGAATCATTTGTACAAACTTGAAAGGTCTTCATGCCAGGATGCTGTCACGTTTGGTAAAATTCTATTCAGTGGTTTTGGATACAATTTTTGCTAAAAAAAATTTTGAAAAATGTTTTTTGATTTTAAGTAATGGTGACCATATTTGATGGGGGATTGCCATCATTTGTACAGGTCTTCATGATTAAAATTTTCTCTCAAATATATCAAAATCTGGAGAAGAAATAGTTTAAAGCTCTTTCTATTTTTAATAACAGTGGCTATATTTGATGGCAGTTTTGGAATTTTGTGTACATATTTGAAATGCCCTTATGTCAGGATGTTCTGTGCCAAGTTTGGTTGAAATTAGTCCAGTGGGTTTTGAGAAGTTGAAAATAGCAATTGCTGATTGACAAGTTTTTCTATTTTAGTAATGGTGGCCATATTTGAAGGCAGATAAGCAACATTTGTATCAAATTTAAAGGTCTGCATGCCAGGATGCTTTCTGCCAAATTCTGTTCTGCAGTTTTTGAGAAAGTTGTTTCAAGGTTTTTCTATTTTAAGTCACAGTGGGGATATATGGCAGATCTGCATCAAGGGTACAAATTTTGAGCCCTTCATGCCACGATGCTCTCTGTCAAATTTGGTAAAAATTGGTCCTGTGGTTCTGAAGTTTAAATAGCAATTGGTGGTATAAGATGCATGATGAACCATAAGCTCACTTGGCCTTACAGTCAGGTGAGCTAAACACTGCATACAGACTTCCAAAATAAATGTAAACAAACATAGTCCTAGAATATAAAAAGATAATATTTAAAGATGTCAAAAATCTTTACAATGTATATAAAATAAAAGATACAGGTAAAAAGTATAAAATCCTTAAAATATAGGGTAAATTTTTTTTATATATAAACTGCATTCTTTTAAAAAATCCAAGATTTTTTCTGGTGGTACATCATCAGAAAGCTTCTTAAATGAGTTCACATCAGAGATTCAACTGATGTATATCTGCATGAATGTAACAAAAAGTTTCACTAAACATTTACAAACGTATTTCTCAAATTCAGATTTTTGACATATTTATTACTGCTCGCTTGAAAACAATGAGTTTTTTACAGAAACATCCAGGCATGAATCAGGAATAAATATTCAGTTATAAAATCTTGAATTTTCTTTAAAGGAATCTTGCCTTTTCAATGAGGGCTGTTCCATTTAAACATACATCACGAGGGTTCATACAGCTGTTGGTAAAACAAATTCCAGACCTTTTCCAGACTGGATTGCAATATTTTTCAGACCCCTCTTGCACATGTATTTGAAGTCTGTATCACTATAAATGAGCATGTGGTATCCGCATAATATAAAACAGTATCCACCAATCACAAGTGGGTGATAGGTCACATGTCTCGCCAACCACACTGAACCAGCAGGGCGATGACTAGACCAAATGGCGCCCCAGGCGACGAGTGTCTTTAGCAAAATAAAACACAGCAACCCAAAATTACTTTTTCCAGACCTTTGGGGCAAAATCTTTATTTTCCATACTTTTTCCAGGTCTGGAAAAAGCACACTTTTTTCCCATACTTTTTCCAGACTTTGTACGAACCCTGTATATGGTACCCAGGGAAGGCAGTTTTTTAAAACTATATGCCAGGATAATCTGATCACTGAAAGAGTTCATATGAAGATGATAAAAAGTTCTAAATTGCACCTATGGGTGACTACTCCACATTGGAAATGCCTTCCTTGGGTCACAAATACATTTTACTTAAAAGGCCCTAGGAAAATGTTGGGGATTTCCTTAAATTTGAGGCATTCCTCAACTCTTTTTTTCAAAACTAAAAAAAGTTTCCCTGAATTAAATTTTAATATTCAAAAGTGATTTTACATCCCTTCCACCATCTCTAACTCGGACAAAAATATTGGTACTGTTTGAAGTATCAAAAGCAAATAATGTAAACTCTTAGTTTGAGGAGAAATTTTTGTGAAAGCAAGGCCACAAGCTCACAAGATACCCCAGATTCTGTGGCACAAGTCAGTATATTTTACACACTATTCTATATACCCAAGTAAGTAGGTCACAGCAACCCAACTTTGGAGCACAAATACTTTCATCTCGTGATGCAGACTCAACACAAGCTTGGTGACAGTATGTGAAAGAGTACTGCAATATGAGCCAGGATATAAGATGTAAGCACTGCAATATGAGCCAGGATACAAGATGCAAGCAAAGAAATATGAGCCAGGATACAAGCTGTAAGCATTGTTGAAAACAATCTGAAAAGTAGGACACACTGACCCCTGTTTTGATGTGACACTCAAAGATGAAAACAGATGGAAAGTTTGGTATAAATGGGTGAAAACATATTGGAATTAGAGCCTCAACATGATTTTTAAGAAATGTTCAATAAAATGTAAGAAAAAGGTTTCAGGCCAAACCAGTTTTGGTGTGTGATACAAGTTCATCCCATGCTGCATCCAATGAGTACGTTTGGTAAAAATCGAAGTTCGAGCATGGGTACTTTTTTTTGTTTAGCTATGTTTTATTAATTCTGGAAAGTAGGTCACAGCAACCTTAGAACACAATTATCCCAAGATGCACCCACAATGAAAGCTTACCGTATATACTC
This sequence comes from Margaritifera margaritifera, assembly GCA_029931535.1. Classification (NCBI taxonomy): domain Eukaryota; kingdom Metazoa; phylum Mollusca; class Bivalvia; order Unionida; family Margaritiferidae; genus Margaritifera; species Margaritifera margaritifera. The sequence continues at coordinate 201,243 of JAQPZY010001313.1, forward strand.
GCGTAAAATCCTGTTCGCGTATAAGCCAACACCCCAAACTGAATGGGTCAAAACATTAAAAAGTGCATGACCCACGCATAAGCCGACACATGAAATATTACCGGTAAATTAAATATTATCCACCACAAAGTGAAGTTCCATCACTGTTGTTTACCATGTGTGTTTACTAGTAAGAATATTGCTTCCATTTCGTGCAAGTCTGAACCACCTGTATTTGTATTATATTTTGTTTTGCTGTATTAACAGTTTGATGCATTACAAATTTTGATTTGATTTATATTTTCTTTTTCCCTAAGCCAGATCTAATTCCTAAGTGATATTTCCCACTTTGTTTTCAACATGACAATCCTATTGATCAAGCCACAAATTAGATACTTGTTCAGTGCCAAGTAGAGTCCTACACGTCTTACAAATATGTGTTTGACCTTAATCCCTTAGCACCCTCTTTGTTTTCCCCCAGTACAACCTTTGATCAAGCCGCATAGTTGATACTTGTTCAGTGCCAAGTAACAGAGGGTGGTTATTTGAACTCCCTGTGATCTTGTGCACAATTGACACCTGTTCAGTTGTCAGTCTCCTCCAATATATAACAGTAGTCAACAAGAAAACTTAAAACTTTTCAAGGTTAGACCTTATCCCGTGGATAAGCCGACCCCCCCCCACCACCTCTTGCAGGCTGTAATTTTTTCCTAAATTATTCAGATTATACGCGAGTATATACTGTAATTTCAATAGGTTTTATAATAGAGGAGGTATACAGCCCACACTTGAAGGATAGATGGAAGAAGAAAGTAAATCCTCTATAACCTCTCTTTAAGAAGCAGGGATATAACAACAAAAAATAAATAAATACTTAAGTCGCAAGGTAAAAACCGATGTATCAAACACACCTGTAATAATATGTACACTTTAATACATAAAACAACATACAAAAACAGTACCTGTAAAAGGTGAGAAAAAAAAGTTTTAAATACATCTTTCCTGAAGGCAAACACAGTCTGAAAATACTGGAACACATTTGGTGGCGAACATATCAGAAAGTATACAAACACTGTTTAATGTATTAAGTTAAGGAATATATAATTTGATTAGAAAGGAAAGGTATCCGCTATACACTGTATAATGACGTGTTGTATAGCAACCAAAATATCAAATACCATTAGGGCAAATAAATGCATCCCATGTCTATACACTCTACTACCGTGGTCTAACCTGAAAATTATACTTTTCTTTTTAATGTGAGGACTCGTTAGGGCAGTTTATGGTGCAATTGAAAGAAAGTATGCTTCAATATACAATAACAAAGTTCTAAGTCAGACATGGACCATAACTCAATCAAATTTTTTAAGAAATTGTTGAAAATAAAAGTTGACCTAGTCTTCTTAATATAATGCTTCTTATCAAATTTGGTTTCAATCCCTAAATCCTTTAAAATTTATTCAGCAGAAATAAAAATCAATACAGTATGATGTGATTTGATGTGATGTGATGTGATATGGTGGACATGAATAACACTACATACCCTCCATAGAACACAACAGGGACACAAAAGAAATGTAGATTTAATATTGAAAATTTAAATCTAAAACAAGAGTCCCTCAAAAGGACTGTTGCTCTACTAGGCGAAAAAAAGTTCCTGGACTTCAATATACGACCATTTCTTCCTTTTAACTGCCTTTTTACTCTGATATTCTTCAGTGATATCAAGATTTTCAAATTAACTGCTGTGTTGGACACACTGGATGTTAGATTGGCACCAGTTTCATTTAGGACCAAGTAGACATCATTAGAAATATTTTTGTGAAAACCCCATGTTAATATGACCATCCATTCAGGGGAACTGGGAACAACAAGATTTTCAAGATTGCCATTGTGGCAGCCATACTGGATTTACGACTGGCACCATTTTCATTTAGGACCAACAAGACATTATAAGAAGACTTCTGGTTAAAACCACATGCTGATAGGACTTTCCATTTTGGAGGATTACCAATAACAAGATTTTCAAGATGGATGCCATGGAGGCCATATTGGATATCAGATGCACACAATTTCCATTTAAGACCAACTAGACATTATAAGAAGACTTCTGGTTAAAGCACAATGTCGATATGACCAGCCATCTAGGTGAAATAGCGATAATAAGATTTTCCAGATGGCCATTTTTGGCAGGCATATTGGAGATCAGACTGGCACTATTTTTATTTACAACCAAGTAGACATAATAAGAAATCTTTCAGTAAAAAAAAAACCATGCTGATATGATCATTCATTCAGGAGAAGTAGTGATAACACGATTTTCAAGATGGCCATCCCTTCAAAAGGAGTAGCGATTACAAGATTCTCAAGATGGCAGCCATATTGGATAAGCAAGCAGCACCATTTTCATTTGGGACCAACTAGACATCATAAAAAGTCTTCTGGTGAAACATTTCAATATGACTTTCTGTCCAGAGGGAGTAGCGATAACAAGATTTTCACGATGGCTGCCACTGTGGCCATATTGGATTTCAGATCATGACCATTTTGATTTAGCACCAGCATGACATCATAAGAAGCCTTTTAGTGAAAACTCGATGTTCGTATGGTCATCGATTCAGAAGGAGTAGCAATAACAAAATTTTCAAGATGACTGCTTGTGCTAACGGATGGACCCATGGTGGATGATAAACCATCCCATAAGCTCTTCTGGTCTATGACCAGTAGAGTTAAAAAAACAAGGTCAGGATTGCATATCAAACCCAAACTCACACAAAATACTTTATCCAAAACCTTAACAAAAACCACTACTGGAAAAGAGACTGCATAGTCTTGCTTTCAATAACACAAGCTAGAATTTAAAAAAAGTAAATTACCATGACCCAGAAAAGCACATGTACAGAACACAATTCTGCTCTAGCTTGTGCACAATAAAATAAATGTTGAAAAGTTCTGTTATTTGGTTTCAGTGTTTTTGAATGAATTGGCAGTATTACCTGCAGTGCAAATATTTAACTATGGTTTTGTAAGACATGCTAGCCATATAAACACAAGAAATTATTGTATAAGTCATGAAAAATTCATCATTCTATCATTTTGGACCACTCATAGCATATGTCTGTGCCATGCACAAGCAATACATTAGCCTCATACACAAGGAACAGTGCACTAATACACCACAGTCTGTTTATAAAAGTAGCTACAAAAAATAAAGTGTGTTAAGTTGCCTTCTGTTGCAGGGACAGCATCTTTGTTCTTACAGTAAAAACTCACTTGTAAGTCAAATCCAACTGCAAACGACATACACCCTGATCTGCCATCACATAATGCACTGGCACATCAGGGTGTATGTTGTTTGTTCTACTGATTACTCCTAACAAACTACATAGAACCAGATCTGCAATGGTAGATCTGGGTCTGTGCAGTTTGCAGTTCGACTCAATTTATAAGTGAGTATATATGGTAGTTCAGTCAAAATCACAGTATGAAGCAGATTGTTCATTCCAAGGTAGTGGTTGTTTAGCTGCAACAGCCAGTATAAATACATGTACACATTTCAGTTATATTTTATATAGATACATGTCATCTGTTGTGATCAGTCATGGACTTTGAGAATTCTTCACTCTCGGAAACACGTCATACAGGCAAATACATGCAGACTCTTCAGAGAATCCTGGTCTCTCTGAACAGTGCTATACTCAACAGGTATACAGAGAAGGTCACCAAAAGTTTTAAATGTCACATTTGATGCATGCAGCCCATATGACTTTCCTGAAATGTAAAGGTTCATTTTTTTTTTTTTAGCAGAATGTGTTTGAGGTTTACCACAAACACCAGAGCTATTAGCGATGGTTGCATTACAAAGGGCCTTGCTTATTACAGTTTGCTTGGCATGGTCTAAATCAGGGCATAACTCTTCAAAATGTACAATGCTGGAAATTAAATTCATTTATGGTGTCATCATTATAAAGGTGCCCACCAAATCCGGTTCAAACAGAACCATCCTTGGTAAATAATGCTGCAGTTGGATGGCCAGGCAATTAGGGGGCATAACTCCTGTAAATGTTGTTATGGAACATTGGAAATTGAATCCCATTCAGTCTAATCAATATAAAACCACACATAAAATTTCGTTGAAATCTTGGTCAAGTTCTACTGTTGAATCCAAGTGAAAAGAGTGGTAATCAGGGGGCATAACTCCTGTAAATGACAATGAATGCTGGAAAAAGAAATAATTCAAGGTCTCATAAATATAGATCTGCATTCCAAATATGGTTGAAGTCCAACAATCATTGAGAAAGTTTAGCTGTGGAAATGAAAATGAGGTATTGGCAATCAGGGGCCACGACTCCTTTAAATGATGAAAAAGAAAGCTGGCAATCGAACTTATTTGAGGTCCTATCATTAATAAACCTGCATGCCAAATCTGGATCAGATTCATCACTTGCCAGAAAAATTACCTTGTGGAAACCAAATTGTTGATGGATGGACAGACATTCAGACTGATGTGACTACAACAGAGCCTATCTGACTTCATCAAGCATGGCACAAGTTATGTCTGAAAGTGACACTGAAACAACAAAAATATGTCATACATTTGCATCATCACCCTTGAAGTCAATAATGAGTGCCCTTTTTATATTTACTGCTTGTGCAGCAATACCTAGAGTGCATATTTTTATGTAATTTTTAAACATATGTGATATATGCTAGTTCATGAACAAATACTCATCATTAAATAAATAAAAAACTCTTGCTTAAAATCACTAACTCATATTTACCATGGCCAAATGCAAGGCTAAAAAAATTAAGAATAATTTAAAAGCGTAAATTATCAATTAAAACCATTTTAGAAGTGCAGATTTGAAGTCTTTAAATTACACCCTCAAAAGCATTGGGGGAAGACATATATTTTGCCATCTTTGTAAACAATTCATAGGGTTCCCTATTACAAAACAAAATAAAAATAAACAAAAGAAGTGTTTTTGTGGAATCTTATGTTTTGCTTGTTAATGAACATTTGACGACACCCAGAATATGAACATACCAGGATACAAACTTTAAGTTTAGATGAATACAGGAACTTGCATAAAAGATGTAACTTTCAAAAACTTTCACACAGGACCTTAACACAAATGTCATTGTTAACACTGACACTGCATCACTGTCACTGCCAGAACTGTAATAGAATATCTCATCATTCACAGACAAATAAATTAACTACACTGGACAATCTGAATGGATTTCAAAGGTGTGAAAACTATGAATGGAACTTAGAAACTTGAATATAATTTTAATTTGATATTAGTTAATGTATGAAATGCTACAATATTACCATCTGTAAGCCCATACTGCCATCCACTATAGCAGATGACCATAATGACTGCTATTACAAATGTTATTACTAAGTAAGGCCACAGTAAGACCATAATGACTGCTATTGTTGAAGATATACTAGTAAATATGCCTATACTTGGTTTAAATGTATATTAATATTTACAAATGTTATTACTAAGTAAGGCCACAGAACTGGTACAATTTAACTTCAATACAAAGGCAAGGTTGTGGATCATAGGGATGAATCTATTTTGTATATTTCAGTATGTGCCAATTTTGAGCGTTATTTTTTAATAAAATGATTAGGAACAGGACTTGGGTCTATCTTTTTTGTGTGAAAAAAACAGACCAATAGGGAACAAGTTTATAAAGAATAAATTGCTAAAACTGGGAATTCTCCGTGATTTTGAAATATTTATTTTTGCAGGTAGGGATCCATTTTTTACTCACTGAGGAACACTTAAAAAATCCATTAAGCTAGGTTCCGAACAATTTACTAATTTACTCATCCAAGTATAGGCTGAAAACAATGACCTGTCAAATTAACCTTTCAGCAGCATATTCACAATTGCTTGGTCCATTTGAACAAGTGCTCCACTTTTTGCGCAGCGCACCTTTTATTTAGCTAAAAAGTATAAAAAACATTAACACTGAGCTAAATCTATAAAAAAGTGTTTAATAATGATCTCATTCTTGGGTGTGGATGGATGTATGGATGTAATAATAGATATGGACACACACACAGGCAGACACCAATGTGATTCTTATGTAAAGCTTCTGCCAAGGCAGGCTAGAGAAAAATGGGTACTACAGTGCATGCTTCTGCCAAGGCAGGCTAGAGAAAAATGAGAACTACAGTGCATACTTCTTGTATGCATGATTTGAAAGAATTCCCTCATTCACATCCAGCATACACACCCTCGTACTTTTTTTCTCAGGTGGATTGGATGCTACTATGCCAATGAATGGTCAAACAGACAGGTACTGGCCTATATTAGCAACATGGCAACAAATAAGCTTATCAATAAAGTCTGCTAAGTGTTAATGTAATGTAAGTAAAGCCTTATTAAGTGCTAATTCATTCATGTATAGACACAAAAACATATACACTCAATGCATACCTGAATGCATGTGGTAGATTTATCTTCATAACCCTTAACCATGGCAGCATTTCATGATCAGAAAGGATCATATAACTATCATTATCGAAACAAAGGAGCAACGTGGTTCTAATGACAATTCATCATACTGATGTCTCCTACTGCTTAGTGTTTGCTTAATTGGTTTTCAGGCCAGATTGCATTTTTAGTGGTCAAGTTGACCCATCAGTAGGAGCAAATGGGGATCATTTTCTTGTGGTGGGATTTCACAACAGAAAATAATACTACTAAATGAGATCAATATAAACAATGCAATGCTTTTTCTGCAGGATCATTTATCAAATTAATTTCTATTCAGACTTATCTGATTTTAAATTAAAATTTTAGCATATAATCAGGCAACAAAAGGTCTTTCAACACAAAAAAACTCTTACAACCTGTTTCTTTACAAACAACATGCTTACTATATGGCCAGTATTTTTACTGGCTCCAGTAAAGAAATCATCGATTGGCTATTTGCATAAAAATAACAAATCAAAAGCAAAAAGCATCAGTGTGTATATAGTTTGCTAATTGATAGAGGCATATGACTTAGTTTTTGTTCATGCAGACATGGGTGGTTTCTAATTTCAGTTAGAGACATTCCAACAAAAACCACTAGGAGATTATGACTGCACTGAGTAACACAGTAATATGGGTCATTATGGTCATTTCAGATTAAAGAAACTTCATTATCTCAAATAGAAAAGAAAGGGCCTGAATATTGAGTCCACGATTAAACCACTGCTGTAAAAGTGTGACCATGACCCCAAGATCAAAAGGTTGTCACAGAATGACTTGTTTTAGCTTCATAATGATTCAACCCAGTTTAAAGAAAATCCATCAAGGTCCTAGTTTAGAAAATATATGCAAGTGACAAAACTTTAACAAAAACTGTAATGCAAATTTGATATGACCATGACCTTGAGCCCAATGTCAAAGGGATATTCAAGCATGTTGCAGAATGAACCATCAAAGCTTACTAATGATTCATCCTAAGTATGAAGAAAATCCATTACGAGGTTTAGGAAATATAAGCAACAAAATAACTTGAACCAGAACTTCAATGCAAATTATCTAGGACTGTGAACCTGACCCCAAGGTAAAAGGGGTAAATGAACATGCAGTAGAATTAGTTGTCTTAGCTTCACAATGATCCACGCCAAGAATGATGAGAATCTATCATGACTTTTAGGAAAGATATGCAAATGAAAAACCAAAACCATAAAATGTTGGTGCACTGCCAGCACAGTCAAAGTGAATATGTATCATGGGCTCAAACAAAACAGTGCAAATGGCACAAGGGTGTGATGGAGCCTGGCATGAACAATGCCTAATAAATTACAAAAATTCTGACATTGCAGAGCATTCTCAATGTTGCTTTCATGGGCATTTTTTTCTCTGAACTTTTTGGTCTTTGTATAGTGTTCTCATAGTGGGTTCTCTAATCACTCTAGTATTTCAAAATGTTTTCAAGCATTCTAGTACTGCACTGGGTTCTCCAGACAGTTTTACAAACAAAATAATATGGCATACTGTTCTACAAATCATTATTCACCCTCTGTCTCCATACGATTTTACAAAGGACGTAGCGATGTGTTTCAATGTTTTTGCATAGATTTCTAATGGAATTCAACACTCTTGAATAAAGTTCTAAATGTAACTTTTTAAAAATCAACAGCTACAGCATCTGGGGAGGTCGCTGTTTTATCACATCATGGAAGAATGGATGAGAAAGTGCAGCCTTTGCAGAAATTCTTTGGCTTGGTTCATACTTCAACATTTTCTGAAAGATACAGGGAAATTTTTTGAAGCCTAGATATGATAAAAAAAAAAAAAAGGTTAATATATTTTAAATATGAAGTTGTAGCACAATGTACATACTTAAAACTTTTGCATGCATTAATTACTATGACATTGAACGTTTTCTTGACATACTCCTAATTAAATTCAGAAAAAGGTTAAAGTTAAAAGTATTTCAGGAATTACCTTGAAATCAGGAGACAATTTCTTACATAGGGAACACCATACAACTTAATATAACCACAATTTCCACCTGAAAAATAAATTTCAGGTATACTGTTCCAACTCAGTCCAAAAATCATAACTCGGAACTTGCCAGGATTTCACCAGATCAGACTAGAGTTGAATCGTTTCAAACTGACAGTATATTAGTGTAAAGAATGCAAGGTATATATAGAAAGTAATTGATTTGTAATTTTTTATTACCAATACAGTTTTCATAAAGGGAAAATTCAAGTGTAAAGACAAGAGGGGAAATGACTTCTCCCTCCTGTCTAAACAGTGCAAAGTGATGTAAAAATAAGATGCAAGTTTGAGATCAACTTTAGTAATGGCAAAACAAAATCATCAACAAATGGCATTTTCCTGGCTCTGAAAGTCAAATAATATTAAAATACACAAAATACATAGCGTATTTTTTTAAAGTATCAAAAACTGCTGTTACTATTGTATATACTCTACAAACAAGATAGACCCTGATCTGCCATCCCATAATGTGCCAGCAGATCATGGTCTATGTTGTTTATTCTACTGATTACTCCAAACCAACTGCACAGACCCAGATCTGCTGGTGCATTATGTGATGGCAGATCTGAGTCTATGCAGTTTCCAGTTGGACTTGACTTATAAGTGAGTATAGATGGTATATCACTTATATAGCAGCAATAAATGGAAAACTGGCAAATGTTGTCGAAAATAGTTGACTAATACTTGAAGGCAAATCATCTTGTACTGTTACATTTTCAGGAGAAATATTTGAAAATTCATTATCTCATTTATTTAAGTCTCAAAGCTTCTTCTAACAAAACTATTTGTTTTGGGGGTTGAAAAAGCACAAGATTTCACTCCCTCTCTCGAGTTTTACATTTGTACGGCTTGCAGTAAAATTATCAATTCTGTGCATACTTGAAAGCACCTTAAGCTACCAAATTTGCACGAAAGTCGATTTAGAAGCAGGTTTCTACTGTTTACACCTGCAAACTGTGGTTTTACAACTAAAACTCATGCAAGATTCATTATTTTGGACAGAATATGAATGCTGAAATGGAAATGAGGAGGGGGTAGGCAAGTATGTGGCAAAATGAGGTCAACTTTTCTTTGCCTGGCAGTTTGACCCCTCGGTCCCTTACTGTACTATGTAATAAATAACAAAACAACTTGTATGTCAGATCACATGTATACAAGAGGCCAGAATTTTGACAACCAAGAGGTGTAGAAAAGTTAATAATCTAACAATACATGTGACAGAAAAGACAGGTCAGGAGATTTCTAAAATTTGGTCAGGAGTTTTGACTTCAAAAGCATGAGGATTTTCATCGACCTGATTTTTAGCATGCAAATGGACAAAATTACAACTATTAAACAAATTTACATTTTTTTAATATTAAAATATGCACATCATCTCATCAAATCAGTCCTCACAGTAACTTCTTGCCATTCATACTCTCCTTATATGTACAACAAGCATTTCTAGCATTTCTTAGGAGATCAATGCTGGATTATATTGGTAGCAGTCCTCATCATTGTTAATCTTAACACTTATGTACTGCAGGGGTGGCCAATACGTCGATCACAGTCGACCGGTCAATCGCAAAGTAGTTTGTGGTAGACCACACCATGTTGGTATGACTCGGTAAAAAGTAGATCCCATGTCACTCAAGTCTGGCCACCCCTGACATATGTACATTTATTAATAGACTTTGTAAAAAACTAGGTAAGAGTGTTTGATATATCCATAGCCACATTAATTGATTATTAAAAGAAATTCAATATTTTGCAACATGTTTCAATGTCTCGTGAAGGCAGGGGGCATGCTGGTAGACCATGTTGGTATGACTCTTTAAAAAGTAGATCCCATGTCACTAAAGTCTGGCCACCCGTGATGCACGGTTACTGGATCCAGGTTTCCTCTAGAGTCAGCCTGAATTTTCCTCAGAATGGAAAATGTCCTTTTTAGTATCTGCATTGGAATGTGGCAATGTCAGTAAAACTCTACTAAGTCCACCAAGAAGTTTAAATTGTTTCCTGCATGTGGGTACATTTAGATTGCTGACTGGCTGCTTGCTCAAGATTGGTACTGTCTGGGTCTAATGTTGTTTTAATGTCAGTAAGATTCTTCACATGAAGCACAAACGCATAAGTTATACATTATACCATCACATCCTTTGTGACTTTAGGTCCAATTTGCAGACACCTTTGTTGTCATAAATATCATCACTATCACCACTCTTTAATAATGACAATCTAATCCGGAAAACAATTATCCCTTACTTGTATTATAGACGAAGACAAAGACCCCATTCATCCCAGGCATACATATTACAGTGGCAGTTAGTGACATGTGCTTTAGTCTGGTTTACATTCATGTTTACAAAGGATTAAATCAAGGTCAGTGGTGTTTATATCAGTTTTGCGATGCGGTCATTCATAGTAGTGTTAAACATATATTTTGCCTAAATATCGCGGTCGCTGGTTGCGCTCTGCAGATGGTGACTCACAACAGTGAGTTTATATAATAAATTATATTTATTATTATCATTGTTATACAAACTATTATACAATTAAGTTTATGATTTATTATGAACAACAAAATAGTCACTATGTGAGTAGATTTTGTCTGTTAGCATGAGAACTTGTGTGCAATTTCTGAGTCAGTTAGCACTATTTTGACTAGATCTGAAAAATGATCTGCTACCAGAAACAGAAGATTATGTTCAGCTATAAAGTTGGCAAATAGTGTCTCAGCATTTGTAACTTTATCCACATTTGATGCAGATTCTGCAAATGCGGATTTCAGTTACGGCATATCTGTTATTGTGGTTAATTTGCTTTTATGAGATGGGGTTTCTGCACGACGCATGATGTCATTCTTGCCACCATAAAAGACTTTAAAATTAGCTTAACAGGAACAGCAGAATGCATATTCATGTCCCTTTGAACATGATTGCAACCGCTGAAATTCCCATTTCCAACCATCACTGAATTTTGTGTGATATTTTGGTTGCTTAAATTTTAGTGTTTAGGCATTGGCACACTTAGACATCTCAACAAACTTTTAATACCGAAGTCAAACTGACCCAGTTTTATGCCACTTGAGCTCTTGAGTAATCCAACCATAATCAATTAACATCTTTAATTCTGTCCAAATTACTTCTGACCATGGACAGTATAAGCTCTAATTGACCTCAACAACTTAAAGCACTGAAGCAGAATATACCTTGTGCAGAGAATCAAAGTACTGTTTATTGTTTTATGCTGATTGAGCTCTTTAGTAACCCAACCATAATCAATTAACATCTTTAAGTCTCTTGGAATTACTTCTACTCACACAGTATAATCCTACTCGACAAACTTCAAACAATGAAACCAGCCATATCAACAGGATCAAAGGGTGAAATTAGCAGCTACATTGTTTTGCCCTGCTTAAACCAGTTTTCAGTCACGTTATCACAGGCAGTATTACCATAAATATACTACACTAGAACCAAAATGTGAAGAAGAAGAAAAAAAAGGAAAAAATTAAATTTTTCGCTAATAATTTTGCATACACGGGAGATTTCGGTGAGTGAAAGGAGGGATGGGAGGCACCCCTAAACTCGGGAGAAAAACCCTCCTGTGTGGGAGGTTCACATGTATGACTGTATAGGGTTAAACACACTTGTGATGTTCATCAGTATTTAACTGAGAAATCTTTCCAAGAATGAATAGACACAACGATACAGAAAATTTCAACTCTGCAGCTATAGACCAAGTTGGAAAATGAGCTGGTCAGTTACCACTGAAATATTAATCAGGTATTCCATGACTCCGATACATTGATACTGTACCATGAATGAACCTGAACTCTGTTAACACTTCAGGTCAACCACATGAAACTGATTTTTCATTGTAAGTGCAGATATACGGATCATACCTAATCCATGAGTACAGATTTTCATGCATAAATTTGATCACCTCTTAAGGACAAAATTTCGCAAAGTATAGTCTTTATAGTACGATGTAACTAATGCAATGTGGTTTCCTGTTAGCCCTCAAAACATACCTGAAAATCAGTACCCATTTTTTTTTTTAAATTTCGTGCCACAAAGCATAGAATGATGCTAATGCTTTAAAAAAAATTGTAATTCACTGGCAGATATTTATATTACTTTACTGTAGCACAAGCACCTGACTATTAAAAATGAATAGATGTAGATTTTTTTCAAAGTGAGGTGAGAAAAGACACTTCAGGTACCATACTTGGATGCATTTTTGATGGTAGACTATTTCAAGAGGATATAACTTAACTGACACAGATACACGTCTGGTATTACTTTCTGATTTCCTTAGATACTCTAGTATCATTTTTTACGACCAATGATATATTGGATATTTTAATTAATAAACATCCACATCATTGACCCAAACTCATGACAAAGAAAGATCACATATTTCCCTAAGTACGAGTAAAATTACAACACAATCTAGTAACTAGTTTTAGTTATTTATCAATTAAAACTCATTAAGCGCACATGTAAAGCAAACAAATCAAAATGGCTACCTCCATAGTTGCACACGTATTTGCAGCTTAATTTTTTAAAAATGCCATAAAATTGACAAATTCATGCTGACTTAGATCCGAGAGCAAGAAAATAATGCATTTCTTCGGACATATGCATGTTAAATAGGTAAATGACACTAGCTAATCTTATAGGGAATGAAAACATTGACAACATGGAATTAACTTTAACAATCAAATACCAAGAATAATAATACTTTGGCAGTTTACAGTTTTTGTTTTTATCAGTTTACCATCACTTTTAACACATTATTTGCTATATCATGCTGAGGAAATGGGATCTAAGTACCTTTCCTAAAGTCCTGGGTGAGTATCAAACTCACAACCCTTTAATTACAAGTCTGATGCTCTACCAACTGAGCCACTGCAGCTCCCATACAGAAAATGTATAAATTACTTTGATACACGGAAAATAAACTTTCATGCGACATATTTTGTGAAATTTTGTGAAACAAACATTTGGAAAAAGACACACTTGGTATTTACTTAGCTATTTTTAGAAGCTACAGAGATGCTGCCAGGATTTTATCTAATGGGGCGAGTTCCCCCCTTGACACCAAAATAAGGGGGAGGAGGAAATGGCCAAAGTTCAATATTTACATAATACATAAATATCCATCTCTTTCTTTCTTCCTGCTCTACTGAAACAGAAATCCTCAAAAGATGTCTCCTCCAGTTGTATAAGCATTAATCTGTTGATCATTTATGAGCTTAATTTGTTCCTTATCTGTGTATGAATATTGTTCTGTGCTGAGAACCCCCTTTCACATATGCACAGCTAGCTAAGCCAGCTTGAACAAGTTGGAAAACTGTTCTTTAATTCTTGTTATGTACAATTTACAATTTTCAACAGCTCATAGGTATTGTCTCTTGGATATCTCTGCTCCAAAATAATACTTTTCACTAACAAGAGCCCTGCCAAAGTTTCACTTTCTTGAATCCGTGCTTTGCTGACTACTATGCCAAATTTCTTATCTGTTCCACAATTTTGTATTAGGGTTTTAAGTCTACCAATGCCATAGTCAGCTTGTTCAGACAGAGGTATTCTGATCAAAAATAAATATCCTTACTTTTTAATTTCTTTTTAGATTCTTATTTATTCAATTTATCTTAACCCTTAGAGTCCTACATAGTTTTGTAACACAAGATCTGTTAAGGCAGAATTGTTTGAAAAGAAATGAAACTTGCACCCTACTTTTAAATTGCCTCTATTTTAATTAGACTTAGTATTCTGCCTTTTTGACATTTAATTTCAAAATACTGCTTAATAGGGGGTTGACTGGCACGCCGTCTGTTTTTGTCCATTCAGCATGTACATCGGACTCGTGTTCAACAATATTTTCGGGTTCAAAATTACTAAATGGTATTTTCCATAACACTTTACACATTCCAATCACCTCATATACTTCAAAACTTAAAAAATCGCTGTCATCATCGCTTTCATTGGCCAGTATTTGCTGAACGAAATCGTCACCTGAAGATGAACCATGTTGGGAGTCAGCCATTTTGGGTTTTCCAAGGGCCCTTACTTTAAACATGCATTTGTAAAACTTCCTTCATAAATGCAAGGTTCAACCTCAATAATGCTTGTTCCAGGGCCTATAATGTGCCAATCAAATTTTGTTTAACAACTGTTCTTGTCAAGCCTAAGTATTCAGATGTGCAAACAGTTGCCTACCGGGAAAAAAAAGACAACGAGACCAGCAATACAAGACCTCTACTGGTGGCGCGACTTGTGCTGCAACAAGCACTTTAAGGGTTAACAGTTAAATAAAAATTCTATACTGCGCAGAGTACATTTTTATATGCATGACATTAAACTAATTTGTGGGAGTTCTCGTACATCACTGCTTTACAAAAGCGTGAATTCATACAAATTTTGCGCGATTCGCACACCCTGGTAGCATCTCTAAAGCTATGGAAAATCATCTGCCACATGTTCAGTTTTAACAATAACAAATTAGGAGGCTTTAGACCCATCTTGACAAATTTAAACTCTATGGACACTCATCAATACAGTAGAAATAGCAAGCTTTTCTAGGGGTTAAGTTTTTACATCTTAATTTGTTTCTTGACTGTAGTCATAATCTCCACACTCCTCCATCATAAAACTTTATTTGATTCCAAATCTTACTCAAAAATATGCTGACCAATTAAAAGGCTGCATCTGTTGATTTCAAGTAAGTTTTGAAACGTTTGGAGTACCATTTATTACTTCAAAATGTTGAGTAAGGTTTTTTGATGAAGGGGTCTGGTCACATGGTGTACATAATTGGTTGCCTGCATAGTTTGAGTTGATCAAATATTGTTCCATCTTCTGACAGCTTTTCCCAAGGTAACTGTTAGTTTTATATGACAACTATTACCTCAGAGCTTAGCACAATCATTGTTCTGTAGTGACATATCTTTTTCCATGTTTCAAGTAAATTTTAACTACACATGTAACTTTTATGTACTAACAAAAATCCTGGAGTTTGGTCATTGTCGAAACATCTGGCCATTTATTTATTGTTTTCTATTCCAAGGCACCATGCCATATTATTTTAAAAATTCTGGAGTGCTAAAAAAAGTTCAAGTAATTCTGAAATAGCTGGTGATAAATTAGCAATCTGGAATTTGCTCATTTTTTGGAGAGGGTTTTCACCACAAAGTGATATTACTAAAAATATCAATATATTGAACTCCTGCCATAATTGTGTGGGCCTGTAAGTAAAGAACACATAGCTGCATTACGTATTCACTTTTAAAAAAATGTACAGATTGAGAAATTCATTTTATTCTTTACATTTTACTGATGCTCATAATGACATATCAAAATGATCTAGGTGTTGAAAGAATAATTACCATCACTATTTGCATGTCTCCTAATAAAACCGAGCAGCTGACAGAGTTATTGGATTACACTCATCTGAATTTACTAGTTAACATTTGGTATGTAAATCACATATAACACTGCTTAAAGTTATCTACAGCTCTGTATCAGATACTGAATTCAATTTGGCAGACCACTGTAGACAAAAATAAAACTTTTTTTAAAAAAAATTTATTACATTTTTTTCTTCTTCTAATATTTGATAATCAGTTTCAAATATCAACAAACATATCATTATATAATTTCTAATATCAGGAAATCAGTTTCTTCTTGCATGAAATAAGCCAAGTTATTACTACAGGAGAACTCCACTATACCAAGTAGTTGGTGTCTTCCTGTACTACACTCAATACCTTACAAGGCATATAGCTTAACAGGCAAATCCACAAACTCCACCTTTCCACCGCCAGCTTGCAATATTTTTCTATTTGAAATTGTAATCGACCTGTAACCAATTTTGTCCTAGGCAATGTATGATCTGTTACATAATGACATGTTATGTTAAGCTTGTCTGACAAAGACGTCTGCAATCCTAATTGTTAGACACCTGGACAGTTTGAACTATATAACACATATAAATTCAATATTTAATAACTTATTATTTGTCATCCAAATTGCATGAAATTTTTATTACCAACTGAAATCATTTCTCTAATAAAGTACAAATATTTTCCAAAGGAAATGCTATGTTAACGAGTTGGCGTGGTTAACTCACTTCTAGTGATTTGACAGTTACACTCTACATAACTGGCACATATTGGATTCCACCTGGCACTATCACGCATTCCTTGTGTATATTTCATTGGTAACCAAACGACTGATAGTAGTTGGCAACTCAAATTATCTCAAATCATTTAAATCCCTATAGCAGTGTTAGCATGTACCTGACTTACCCGGCTTCACCTGTAACATACACACACACACACACACAGCCACTTCAAAAGTAAATAGACAAAAGTAATTAAATATGGTTAATGCATGCTATCTGTACTGCATCTTAAATCTGAACTCACCTGAACTGCATCTTAAATCTGAACTCACCTGTACTGCATCTTAAATCGGAACTCACCTGTACTGCTCTTAAATATGAACTCACCTGTACTGCATCTTAAATTTGAACTCGCCTGTACTGCATCTTAAATCTGAACTCACCTGCATCTTAAATCGGAACTCACCTGTAGCAAATCTTTTCCTTCCTCACTAAGGTGGGGAACAATATTACCAACATCTTGAGAGGCCCATTTGGGGAAAGTAGATTTGAAGTCCGGAAGTTGTGACACTCCAGGCCATGTGTTTTCATCAGGAGTTCCTAGAAGATATACAAAAGTACATAGCTTGGAAGGCTAAAAAAAAAAAATACTGCAATATAAACAATACTGCCATATCCAATAACTATAACCACTGACCACCCAACTAAAATTTCAACTGATCCCTGCAATTTTGACCTTTGACCTTTTCATGTTCCTGCCTGCAAAATGCATTATAGTACATACAATGTCACTGAACGACATTTATGTACTGTTGTGGGGGTAATTCTCAATGTAGTTTAGTGACTGGTTACTTTTTTCGAAGTCCCTTGCATTAAACTATAGAAATCATCCTCAACTTGGCAACCACCTATTTTAAGAAGCCATTTATCACACTTCCCAGTGGTGGTTGCTTAAAACCAATTCAAATGTAACAGTTTCAATGTTTGCCTGATGATAGTTTTTAGGTATGCATAATTATGGATTAATCAATGGAAATGTAATTAAAAAATAAATGATACCTAAGCCTTATGAAACCATTGTGAGAATCCAATCATAAAATTATAAGCTAAAATAGACACAAGAATGTAAGTTTTGTTGGAAAAAATAGGACAACATAAAAAGCACTTTAAAAGAAATCATTGTGATATAAATATTAAGACATCAAACACTGGTACAGAAAGTGGTAATAAATAAGTTCTCAATCTTTAAAATACCATACACTTTCACAATAGATACAGGAGCTGTAGCAGCACAGTGGTAAGTATGCCAGACTCACAAACAAAAGGGTGCAAGTTTGAATCCTACCACTGGATCAGTTTAAGCTCGCTACTGTGGTTTGTCCTTGGGCAAGGCACTTTACTCCAACTGTCTCGGCACTAAATAACCTACTTGTGTTGCTGTAACATAAAACACCAAATGAAGCCAAACTGTTCTACAGCACATGATGACAACCTTGAAATTGTTTATCATTGACATTTACAAGTGAAATTGAAGTTTATGTACTTCTATTAGGTGGAGAAATGGAATTATTGCTAAAATTCAAATATTTGCTTGATATTAAATATGGGTGGATCTTGAATAGAAAATCATCTGAAAATCTATTGCAACACTGGATGAAATATTGCAATATTATTGCAATATATTGATTGAAGAAGATATCACCTATTTGTCTTGTTTTCTTTAAATAAAATTACTACAAACAACAAAGAAATAATTAATAAAGAGATAACACTAAGAAAGTGGACATGAGAATGCTTACCTGGCTGACATCTGCCTAATAGCCATGTGCAAGAGCAGTTGGCCAAGAAATATGGGTCAGTACGATGTTGAAATTTCACTAATGCTGTTGATTGCATATGTTATGAAAACAAATGTTTCAAGGCTTCCCTAGTTTGTACCTTCATCCATATTTGATCACACATTAACGTAATTTGTCCATTATTAAAAGGTCCCTATGCCAGGACACTTTGTGTCAAACTTGATTAAAATCTGTTCAGCATATTTTTATGATAATATTGTGGACATGTCTTTCTTCTGGATTTTTACCTAAGGTTCTGAATATCCTGAACAGTTGATCGATTTCTGAATCTCCAGGGAACAATGGTCTTCGTGTAATCTGTGAAATAAATGAATTAGTAATTGTATTTAAGAATTTGACAAACATAAATTTATTATTACAAGGACTGCTCCTATTAAACTACAGGAATTCCAAGGAATGCTATGTCCTGCCTGCTATGCCATGGCATAATCCAAAACCTTGCAAAGTCGCATGAGAAAGAAAAGAGGATTATTGCAACCTTCTATAACCTGTGGTGAGTGGTGCCCTCCAAGGTGATTATAGCCATCAAGTTTCAAGATGGTATGTACAACAGTATCAGAGAAACTGTGCTACATGAAGAAAAAAAAACTTAACATTGGAGAATGAAAAATAGGTCACTGTGACTTTTTGCTGGTAGTGGGTAGTATCCTCCTAGATAAATACATCTAAAGCTGTGAACCATTCAAATTATTGCAAATAAATGTTCAAGAGTACACTGAATGGTACATATGCCCACCCATTGTTTAACAACCTTCTATTGTAGCCAAGTGAAATTTTTGTGCATAAACCACTTTTAGTCTTTCCATGACCCTGACCTTTGACCTTTTGACCCTGAAAAGAATAGTGTTAATCCTTACCCAAAGTGCAAGTCATCCACAGAGTTTGGTAACTGTAGATGGTGAAAAACTTGAGTTTTGTACAGAAACCATTTTTAGTTTCAGTCAGTGATCTTCACTTTTGAGCTTCTGACCCCAAAATTGATAGGGTTGTTCCTTACGCCAAGTACAAGCCATTCACAAAGTCTGGTAATTGTAGATGATAGAGAACTCAAGTTATTGTGTGGAAACAAGTCTTCTTTCAGTCACAGTGACGTTGACACTTTAACATTTGATTGAAATCAATAGGGACATATGAATATTAACAGGGATCAATAATGAATAATGACCTATTGATTGAAATTATTAGGGCGCTTCGTTACCCCTAGTGCAAGCCATCTACAAAGTTTGCTAACTGAAGATGGTGGAGAACTTGAGCTATTGTGCAGAAACCATTTTTCTTCCATCAGTTGCACTGAACTTGACCTTTGACCCCAAAACTGACAGGGTTGTTCCTTACCCCATGTTCAAGCCATTGACAAAGTTTGGTAACTGATGATGGAGAACTCAAGTTATTGTGAGTAAACAATTTTTCTTCTTATAGTAACCCTGACCTTTGACCTTTTTACCCTAAAAAAAAAAAGTTTCTTCCTTACCCAAAGTGCAAACAATCCACAAAGTTTGCTAACTGTAGATGGTGGACAACTCGAGTTATTGTGCTGGAATTAAATCTGCAACAGATGGACAACATCTTAACATGATATGCTCCACCTTGAGGCATGCATATACAAATTCTACAGGTGCCCTCTTATCATATATCATAGAATCTCAAGTACTGTAAGGGATCTGCAATCATTTCAGTATTTCCACATATCAAATGTCTTTCCAATTACCGTTTGAAAAACATTACAAGAGTCAATGATAAATTTAATGCCTGGAGGAATCAACTGGTGTTGTAACGAAGGCAATTAGTGTAGAAAATGGCATGCATGTCCGAATCTTAGGCTGGGAGATGGCAGTATGTGAATATGATTGTATGATGCAGGATTATATGGCAAGGAAATCTGTTATGGGAAATTTGTTGGTGATAAATTTGGGGTGTCAGTTAAAAAGTGCTTTATTAAAGATCTTTCTAGCTGATTTCCTTGCATAATAATAATAATAATAATAATAATACTAATACTTTATTTATAGAGGGTGACTCATTTAGTAAATGACTATTCTCCCTTGAGGCCCTCTCAAGAAAGTATAACAATATACATCATACAAAAGATAATAGTAATTACTATTTATTTTAACATGTCTTTAGTATTATAAATACTAAATTCTATTATAATCTATTAGTAACACATTTATACTCAGGATATCTCTTCTTAAATACTGTAATATTTCGTCAGATTTTACATGTAGTGGAAACTTGTTCCATGGAACTATATCAAAGTATTGGAAGCTTTTCTTAAATTGCTTTGTTCTTGGTTTTGGTGGATGAAGGTTTCCATGTGAAGCTGATCTCAACTGGTAATGTGTTGAATAAGGCCTGAATATATCCTAATGATTCTCTGGTGCAGCTCCATGTAGACATTTATATACAAGAACTGCCTTGTGAAAATCAATTCTTGCATATATTGTAAACCATTTTATTTCTGTAAACAATGCCTTTGATGAATAGTTTCCAAATACAGTTGAACAATAATCCATTGTCGGAAGAATATATGCATTGTAGTATAGAATGCAAGTTTCTTGAGGTAAATATTTTTGTATTCTACCAAGCAAGGCAATTTTGGATGACATTGCTTTACAAAGCTTGTCAATATGTTCATCCCACTTTAAATTATTATCTAGACACACCTACAAACTTTTCATGTTGGACATTTTCTGACTGGCAATTATTAATTGTAAAAGATAATTTTGGGTTCCCTAACTTATGTTAGATAATATGTTATACATACAGTATTACAAGGTATGTGAAATTTGCATTTATAAGCATGTTTAATAACCTGATGATACAGAAAAGGGGTTACTGAATAGAATTAAAACAATTTCTATTACAATAAATTTTAACATCTGAACTTATTTTATGTATGAAATACATATAACAGTCTATCTCACCTGCACTTGTCAAGTTTATACAAAGGCTTCATATTTGAAATAAGTGTGAAATAACAGTCTGACCTTCTATTTGCATAGTTTTTAGTCTAAGAGCCTTGTCTGGTTAAAATATTGGTGATGTGCATTATTTTGCATGCTTGGTATGCACAAGTGATTCTTAATCATTAGATGTGAAGCATACATATCTCTTTCATGTATCTAATACTTCTGGATCACCTGAGATTTTTTTTATTTTTTTTTTGCTAGCTTGTCCAAAATGTACACAATTAATCAGAAAATTCTGTATATGCTTAAGGGAGATTTCCAGTTCTCGCTTGGTTGGTAGGATTGGGTTGGGGGGGGGGGGGGGGGGGAATTTACCAGTGACTCTTCCTAATGGTTGGGGAGGCATTCCATGTATGCTTCATCAAAGTACAAAACAAATACCCAGTTTTAAGGTCTAAACTCCATATTGCCAGAGATGCCAACCTATCAACCTGCTTATCAGGAATCATAGCATCAATTTTTGAGAATCTAGGCAGCTCACCCTGAATCGATAATACGCTCCTTAAAAGCTACTAATTTCTAAACCAGCATACTGCATCTTCTTATGGGCCATTACATACCTGTAAAGTCAATAACAATTAAGGTCCAGGGAAAATAAATACGATGCATCCATTCCTCCAATTCCGGTGCCCTGAATTCCTTTAACTTGTTGGCTTAACAGTAACCATAAACACGAGTTTTCCTCATGAATTATCTGCTTCTTTCTTTTCTGTTAGTCTCTATGACCATATTTCATCTATTTTCAGTCTAACTGACTGGTTTCTTGATAATTAGATTCTACTTTTTACATTGAGAAACTATATTCTATGTACCAGTTTAAGATATTGGTGCTGAAGTACTTTTTACTCTACCTATGTCCATATTAAAAACTCCTGTTCAAAAGTTTATCCCATAAACTTTTTATTTTCCAGAATTTTGTCAATATAACTTCCAAGGGTCAACTTGACACAGATTTTCCCACTGGCCAGCTCACATTTGGAAATTAACTGGCTCTACAGATGATTTAATAGCATTTATTTAATAATGACTTCAGAAAATTTAAGTAGCCCCACAGGCCTGCAGCTGTCAGCATTAACTGGCACTCGTGGAAACCCACAGGCCACGGGCCAGCTGCCAGTGTCTAAAACGACTCCTGAACTTCATATGCTGAATTTTCACTAAAAGTTCTTCATAATTTCACAAAATCTGGAATAGCTGGTATCTCTGTATCACCCCAAGTCAAACAGCTCAGTTTGTTTCTTTATCCCTAGTAGACCTAAATAGAATGTGGCTTTCAACAAAATGTTACGCTGATAAATTTTAAATTCAATTCAATTGCAAATCCACAATTTAAGAATTAAAAAACAAAGCTTTTATTTTGTTGTTCTTTTTGGATTAAGTTCACTGAAGATAGAACATCTGAGAGTGGGCTAAAACGAGCAAATAAAGTTTTAAAATGAGTGCAAGGAAAGACGGTTTAGAAAATGTAATTCTTTCCCTACAGGTAAAATTTTAATAGCACAGCCCCTGATATACTGTAAATGGACAGAATGCAGGGTCTCACCTGCTCTGCCAAGTCATCTTCTAAATACTCAGCAAAGTCATTGGCGCATGAAAAGTAGGTCACTGTTACATCTTTTTGACTGTGATCAGTAGTAGTACCTTTCACAATGAATTCACACCTCAAGTTTCATCACTGTACATGCCACAGTATCAGAGAAACTGAGTAAAAAAGACATAAGCTTGCCGTTGATCCTTATGCCAACCATGACAATGCCATCAGAAAAGTAATACCCAAGTCTCACAGGCAAGACAAAAAGTGGGCTAACCATTTCAGCAAAGATGCAGCCAAGGCTCCAAACATCAACAGGTGTAGAGTAGAATCTGCTTCCTAAAAGGATTTCCGGGGCTCTGTACCATAATGTCACAACCTACAAAAGCATGATAATTCAGTTAATTTAGTTTTTCCTCATATGAAACTTGAGCTACTAATATGGCTTGGCATAGTAAATTCCCATGCTTTCTATTACATGTCACCACCACCACTCTATCACAGATCATGACCCTGGAGATCTAAGCAAAAACCCATTAAATATATTATGCATCTGCCTCCTACAAATGTATGTACATGTCACTGTAATGCAAAAAAATCATACATCTCCCACAGATGCCAGAGATCAGCCTGCCGATAGCCAATTTCCCAGTTTGCCAACAAATATATATGTCAAAAAAATATATATCTGGCGAATAATTGTAACAGAAATAAAATAAGGAATAAGGGTTGTAAACATAAAACTGACATATAGCAGAGGTCTCTGATGCCAAAGTGAGAAGAAAAAAAGTCCCTCGAAGGGACTGACGCTCCACTGGGCGAAAAGAATTTCCATGAATTCAAGATAAGACCATTTCTTTATTTTAACTCCCAAGTGTTGAAACCATCTCTGATATTCTTCAGCAATAACAAAATTTTCAAATTAGCTGCTGTGGTGGACATATTGGACGTCAGATTGGCACCATTTTGGTGAAAACTCCATGTCAATATGACCATTTATTCAGGGGGAGTAGCAACAGTAAGATTTTCAAGACTGCCATCATGGCAGCCATATTGAATGTATGATTGGCACCATTTTCGTTTAGGACAAACTAGGTATTATAAGAAGTCTATTGGTGAAATGCCATGTTGATAAACCCATCCATTTGGAAGGAGTAGAGATAACAATATTTTAAAGATGGCCAACTTGACATCATAAGAAGTCTTCTGGTGAAAACCCATTGTCAGTATGACATTTTTCAGGATGAGTAGCCATAACAAGATTTCCAAGATGGCTGCTGTGGTGGCCATATTGGGCATCAGATCAGCACCATTTTCATTTAGCACCAACTAGACATCATAAGAAGTCTTCTAGTGAAAACCCCATGTTGATATGATCATCCATTCAGGAGGAGTAGTGATAAGATTTTCAAGATGACTGCTGTGGCAGCCATATTGGATGTCTGAGCTGCACCATTCCATTTAGGACCAACTAGACTGTGGGATGAATGGGTGTCTAAAGTTTTATTGCAATCCTCCAAGTAGTTTAGGAGTAGTAGTGATAACAAACTTGTGCTAATGGACAAACGACAGACTATCTCATAAGCTTTTCTGGTCGGTGACCAGTAGAGATAAAAAATCAGACATGTTTGGACTGAATAACAGGGCACTTGAAATTTTTAAATTTCAATCAGAACATTTATCTGATCAAAAGTGTCCTAGCCCTGAGTAAATGAAACCACAAATAGACCAGGGTAGACTCAAGACAGGCCCTGGATAGATTACAGAGATGCAATGTTGTTTTGCAAAACATGCATCCAGGCACAAGTTTGCTCTTGTTTTACTTGTGGACATAATTTTCTGAAACTGGAAAATATCAAAAGCATGAAGATGCCACAGGTAAATAATAATATTCTGCTCCTAACTGTTGCTATGATTTAATGTTACATCATCGATGTGCATTGTTAAAACAACAACTGAAAATATTTTAATTTTTTTAAGTTAGTGGAAGTATCTTATTTATTTTGTGTACTTTTAATACAGTGAGAAGCAAGAAGATGAAATAATCATTTAATAAGTTTCGAGTGTTATGATGCGTGCAAAAATAAATTTAGTGTTGCTAACAGTGAACATGCCCTTATTCTTTTTTTATTAGTCTGTTACCGTTATAACAGCATTTTAATAGTAATAAAATAAACAAAATAATTATTTCAGATAAAACAGTACATAAAACATTTAAGAAAAACATACAAAATAAAAGTGTTCAGAGAATCTGGTCAAAGCAAAAAACATGTTCAACTGGCAAGGAAGAAATATGTTCAGCGAATTCACTGGCAAATATTTTGTCAAAACCAGGCCTAACCCTGAGATGTACCAAGTTTGGTGAATTTCTACCCAGTGGTTTAAGAGATTAAATTATGAATAGAAGGATGGGCAAATGGTGGTAATCACAAAACAAAAAAATTTGGTCAATATGACAGTCTGTCTACAAACACCTTTTCAAGTGAGGTTTTAATGTACAAATGAAAACAAAAATGAAGATCTTATTTAAATCATGTGGATTATGTTTAACAACAGATATTTTTTTCTATGAGGAACAAGTCTAATTATTTAGCAAGCAACACTTTTGTTATAGTTATACAAATGTATAATTGGGGTGAAACGATTCACCAATGTATCAATGCACTGATAGTTTTGATGTTCCAATACACACATCAATACTAAAGGTCGAGAACTGATACAAAACGATACTTGCCATTATAAATGTCACTTTTGATCTTCAATGGCCATGAATATATGTCGTTTTCCTGTTTATTCTTTACATGTATCGGTATGTCACATCACTAATTATATATTGTGATATGTATCCATATGTGGCACAGGCATATATTTTCATCCCTTATGTACAACCGAGTCATTCATATTTGACCCGAAATTTTCTCACTTGTTCACCATCATACATCAGTTAACCATCACCATAATCTACCTGGATGCAGTGACCCATCCCACCCTGTTTCTAAGATAGAACGGTATTTTTACAGTTAACCATCTCATCCTGTTTCTAAAACAGATGGGCATGTTTACATCCCTACTCATATACAAAGGATTAAAGTCTCAATATCCACACAAAATAAAGCAGTCAATAACGCACATTTTTATGTACAGTAAGGACCACATACAACCCCATTTTTTTCTTACCCCACTAAATCTATTACAAAACTTCTTCGATGCCAGATAATCATTACTTAATACTTTAATCATATCAGACAACAACTCAGTCTGATGAGTACAGGTTCATTCAGGTAAACAACATGGCCATGCCAGTAACAAATTGGACAGTTTGATATCAATCTGGTACCATGGCAGCAACAAATTAGACAGTTTGATATCAATCTAGTACACAACATGCCCATGCAAGCAACAAATCAGACAGTTTGATATCAATCTGCCCATGCCAGCAACAAATTGGACAGTTTGATATCCGGTACCATGCCAGCAGCAAATCTGACAGTTTGATATCTGGTACACAATATAGCCATGGCAGCAGCAAATCCGACAGTTTGATATCTAGTACTATGCCAGTAACAAATTGGACAGTTTGATATCAATCTCAGATATGCTGCCAGGATTTTATCTAAAGGGGGGAGCTCCACCCTTGTCACCAAAATAAGGGGGGAGTAGAAAAAAAATGAGGGGGAGGAGGAAATAGCCATAGTTCATTATTTACCTAACACCTAACACATAAATATCTATCTCTTTCTTTCTTCCTGCTCTACTGAAATCAAAAATCCTCAAAAGATGTCTCCTCTAGTTGTAAATCTGTTGATCATTTCTGAGCTTAATTTGTTCCTTATCTGTGTATGAATATTGTTCTGTGCTGAGAACCCCCTTTCACATATGCATAGCTAGCTAAGCCAGCTTGAACAAGTTGAAAAATTGTTCCTAATTGTTGTTATGTACAATTTTCAACAGCTCATAGATATTGTCTCTTGGATATCTCTGCTCCAAAATAATATTTTTCACTAACAAGCGCCCTGCCAAAGTTTCACTTTCTAAAATTAGTATTTTGCTGACTACTATGCCAGATTTCTTACCTGTTCCACAATATTAGGGTTTTAAGTCCATCAATGCTATAGTCTGCTTGTTCAGACAGAGGTATTTTGATTTTAAAAAATATCCTTACTTTTTAATTTCTTTTTAGATTCTTATTTATTAAATTTATCTTAATCCTTAGAGTGTTATATAGTTTTATAGCACAAGATCCCTCAAGGCAGAATTGTTTGAGAAAAGAAATGAAAATTGCACTCTAGTTTTAAATTGTCTGTATTTTAATCAGGCTTAGTATTCTGCCTTTTGGACATTTAATTGCGAAATACTGCTCAATAGGGGGTTGACTGGCATGCCATCTGTTTTTGTCCATCCAGCATGTACATCGGACTCGTATTCAACATTATTTTCGGGTTCAAAATTACTCACTGGTATTTCCAGCAACACTTTCCAGGCGCCAATAATCTCATATACTTCAAAACTTAAAAAATCATTGTCCTCATCGTTATCATCGGCCAGTATTTGCTGAACGAAATCATCATCTGAAGATGAACCATGTTGGGAGTCAGCTATTTTTGATTTTCTATGAGCCCTTACTTTAAACACTTTTTTGTAAAACTTCCTTCATGAATGCAAGGTTCGACCTCGACAATGCTTGTTCAAGGGCCCAATGTGCCAATCAAATTTAGTTTAACAACCGTTCATGTCAAGCCAAAGTACTCAGATGTGTACAGAGTTGCCTATCGGAAAAAAGACAGATAATGAGACAAGCGCTACTGGTGGCACAACATAACTTTAAGGGTTAACAGTTATATAAAAATTGCATACTGCGCAGAGTACATTTTTATATGCGCGACTTTAAACTAATTTGCAGGAGTTCTCGTGCATCACTGCTTTCCAAATGCGCGAATTCGTACAAATTTTGCATGATTCGCGCACCCTGGCAGCATCTCTGCAATCTGGTACACAACATGCCCATACCAGCAACAAATCCGACAGTTTGATATCTTCTGCATCTATCTTATGGTTCTTGAGCTTACAATCTCTATGTAGCTAGTGATGCGCTTCTTGCAAACCATGAATTTATGGAAACAATGAAGTGATTTTCTAATGAAAACAATACAGCTTCTTACCCATTCCATGAAAATAAGTACCAACAAAAACATAATTTATTGCAAAAACACAAAAATGTATACCCATAAAAATAAATCAATTCACAGTCTATGGAAATCAGGTGCTTCTGGAAAAGTTGAGGGATTGCAAATGCCAATCATACTCCATTTAGCTACATTTGCACTTGCAATCACAAAAATCACTAAAGGCAATAAAGTGTTTCAAATGGCAATTCATTTCATTTCAATTAAAAATACAAATTGAGTGGCTGAAAATTGTGGGGGTATGTCCAGTTGTTTGAAATTTTTGCCATGGGTCACTGCCTCTGTTAGTGCAATGTATTCTTGAGGTTGTAATAACTGGGCAAGAAACTTGATTTCTCAAGAAATGAACTGAAATGTTTAATTAAGCATTCAAAGATATATCAGTTGGAAAAGAATTACTTAATTAGGGGGAGTTAAAATGTCAACATTTATTCTGAGTCTAAATTTGCCAACTACTTGTGAAATGATTGCACCAACATAGAGCTAGCATATAAAATGACTCAACTAGTTGTGAAATGATTGCACCAACATAGAGCTAGCATATAAAATGACTCAACTAGTTGTGAAATGATTGCATCAACCTAGAGCTAGCATATAAAATAACTCGCATACATTTTCTTTTCTTTACCTCATGTGTGTATGTCCTGACTGGTACACCAAATGCTCTTGCCAGCCCAAAATCAGCCAGTTTTATGTTTCCTTCCACATCTATCAGCAGGTTCTGAGGCTTCAGATCTCTGTGCAGGACTCTGTGGGCATGACAGAAGGCAATTCCTTGTAACAGCTGATGAAGGTAGCTCTGTAATTATACATCACAAGGCTATAATGAAGAATGAGGTCTCAATCCTCTTATTATACAAGAGACTATGTTTTAGTTAAGCCTGCCTCTTATTTAACTAGAAAGTAAAGAAACTTAAACACTAAGTTTAAAGTTAAAGCATCCAAGGTCCATGCTAAGGGGCGATACATCCAAAATAGTTGCCATCCAGCCTTTCATTTGGCCAAAATACAAAGCAAAAGCAAACTTTTGCATTTTGTTGTCTTGCCCCTTTCTGTTGGCCACTGAATGTTTTTGTATTCTGAGTACAAAACCAACTCTCACGTATATTTTCTGTTCAAAATATAATGTAAAACAGTTTAAACATAGCATTTTCATACTTTCTGATCAACTTTTGTGTCTATTTAATGATAATTTAAGTCTGCAATTATGTTTCAACCAAATTCACAAATGAAGCTGGAAAAAGTGAGTGAATTCCATGAATTTGTAATCCAACCACTACCAAATTATAACTCTGTTGAGGTTTCAAGATTGCTTGCTAGTAAAGGGAAAAAAGTTAATTTTATATTTCATCCTGTAAAAGTAGGAAAAGAGACCTCATACTTGATATCTGTCACCCAATTTTGATAGTAATCTATTTTTGAAGTTACCATCTTTTGCAAAAACAAAGCCATACATTAATTTTGCTGAATCAGATTAAGACAATTTTTTTATATTTTCACATATTTTAATGTTTATTTCTTTTGCTTTTATATTATTTGGTTCAAAGGTTTAGAAAAATGGTCGTTTCAAGTGACTGATTTGAACATTCTAAATTCTGACCTCTCTACACTCACTTCACACTAAAATTTGAGGGCAGCATGGACCATGGCTTAATCTAAACAAGAGGCCCAAGTGTGTCTGATATTGCTCACCTAGGTAGTTTGCATGTCAGCTCGTGAACACACATTCACACACATTAAAACTAGTGGGGAAAGAAAAGCTTGAAGCACATAGTTGATATATTGTATGTAAATGCTGGTGTCATTTACCTTCTTACCTAGACCTATATAGGATCACATTCTAAGTATAGAAAAGACAAGTCATTTATTCAACCAGCATTCTCCCCTGGATTTTCCCATTTCTTGGAGACTAGACCATGATTTGTAACTTACAAACTGTTCATAGCCCCACTCTTAAAATACATACACTTAACTGGCATTATCAAGAGTTAATCTGTGCTGTCAGCATAGACTGCTGTGTCTGTCCTTACCCTGTGCAGATCTGCTCCTGGAGTTATCATTTGGAAACCATTCAGATCCCCACCCTGGGAGCTGTGGCAGCTCAGTGGCACAGCCATTGAACTACTGACTAAAAGGTTGTAGGTTTAATTCCCACCATCTGATCAGCCTGGATCCTCATTAATATGTGTGGATGTCGCTCATAATCGAAATCATCTGAGAACTGATGATGCAAGCTTACATACCAAATCTGTTAAGAAATATGGCCTCTAGACTGTTCAAAACCTCAGCCCATCAGATGCAAGAGCACCTCATTAATATGAACAGATGTCACTGATTATCAAATTTCTCTAACTTCTCCAAGAGCTAGATGATATAATCTCATCAGAAATATGGTCTCTAGAATGTACACACACTCAATAAGATGCAAGAGCACCTCATTAATATGTATAGGTGTCATTCATAATTGAACCCAAGATCTTGATAATATAAGCTTACATACCAAATCAGATCAAGATCTGATCAGAAATGTGGCCTTTAGAGCAGTAACAAGCTCAGTCAATCAAATGCAAGATCTATTCCATAATATGCATAGATCTCACTCATTATCAAACTTATCCAAGAGACTGATGATATAAGTCCACATTCCAAGTTTGGTCAAATACAGATCAGAAATAAGGCTTTCCAGTGTGGTTACAAACTCAGGCAATCAGATACAATATCACCTCACTAATATATGTGAATGTCGTTCATTATCGAACTTGTACGAAATCTTGATGATATAAGCATATATTCCATGTTTGATCAAAATCAGATAACAAATATGGCCTCCAGAGTCATAACAAACTCGATCACTCAGATGCAAGATCATCTCATTAATATCCACAGATCTTGTTCATATTCGATCTCATCTGAAATATGAATGATTTCAACATATATGCAAGATTACATCACTAATATGTGTGGATCTTGCCTATTATGATATAGGTCAATATTTCAAGTTTCATCAAAATCAGACCAGAAATATGACTTTCAGAGTGGCAACAAACCCTGCCAATCATATGCAAGAGTATGTCATTACTTTGCATGGATGTCACTTATAATTAAACTTCAAGATCTTGATGATATAGCTTTCATACAAATTCTGATCAAAATAACATCAGAAATATGGTTCCTAGAATGTTCACACACTCAAACAGTTGCAATATCATCTCATTAATATGCATGGATGTCACTCATAATTGAAACCACCCAAGATCTTGATGATAAAAGCTTACATATCAAATCTGATTAAGATCTGATCAAAAATATGGCCTAAAGAGTGGTAACAAGCTCAGCTAATCAAATACAAGACCTATTCATTAAAATGCATAGACATTGCTCATTATTGAACTTGTACTAGATCTAGGCATATATTCCAAGTTTGATCAAAATCAAATCAGAAATACAGTATCCTGAGTCTTAACAAGGTCAGCCAATCAGATGCAAGATCACCTCAATAATATGTATGGCATTCACATTTTATCAAACTCATCCTAGATATTGATACTATAATCATATATTCCAAGTTTGATCAAAATCAGATCAGAAATCTGGCCTCCAGAGTGGTAACCAGCTCAGTCAATCAGATTTAAGATTACATCATTAATATTATTCATGACTCTTGCTCATTATCGAACTTATCCAAGATCTTGATGACATAAGCATATATTAAAAGTCTGATCAAAATCAGGTCAGAAATACAGCCTCCAGAGCATTAACAAGGTTAGCCAATCAGATGCAAGTTCACCTCATTAATATGCATGGATCTTGCTCATTATCAAACTCGTGTGAGATTTTAATGATATAAACCCATATTCGAAGTTTGACTGAAAATGGATCAGAAATACGCACTCCAGAGTGGTAACAAGCAATTGTTGATGGACGGAAGACGGATGATGCATGAAATACGATAGATGCAGGGTCATACCATAAGCTCACTTGACCTTATGGCATAATCTAGGGTGTGGACAGACATATGGACATGCACTTAGATGCCAATGTGATTCTATTTTTGAGCTATCACCAAGCCAGGATCAACAATTACAGTACAAGTTCCCTAATATGGACACTGTTGGAATAAGTGAAAGTTTTAAAGAGATCGTAAGTATAATGAAGTTTTATTAATATTACATGTATAGTATGTGCAAGATGGTCTAATACCAGTGGTTCTTCTATTTTTATTGAAAACCATTCTTCTAGTTCAGAAACAAATTGAACAACCTTAAAATCTAAGTGATTTCCAATATGATGGCTGCAATAAGCAATCATGTTCATAATTACAACAAGTACATTCTGTGAAATGATTAGGGCATAAGAAGATTTTCTATGGATTCCAGCACAAAAAACAGCAGCCATTTCATTGAGTAATTTCCGATTGCTGGGTTGTTCAAGTAGGTGGTGAGACCAAGAACACCATTCAAACATGGATGTGATCTGTCAAAATTTTCCAATGGACTATAAAAAAAAACATGCTGTTGTAGTCCTACTAAGTCTATTTTTCCACATTATTGATTTGTAAATAGAATGTACAGGTGATGTTATCCAGGTAGGTTGTGTTTATAACTAAGCGAAATTAGCTACTATACATAATTATCATGGAAAAATGACAGTATTAACCTATTTAAAACCAACTATAGAATGGCCTCATGGGACTAAATTATGTGGCTTGTTTGCATAAAAAGCTGGATTACACAGTGGCTGATTTAGGGAAGTTTTAATATAGTATGATTTTATGTGTTGGAAAAAATATTGATTTAGTTTAATTAACAAGAATACTATGAATTAAGTTATTTTGTCAACATAAAATGTTGTGGATTTGTGAAAAATGTTATTCATGAATTTGGGAAAGGAATCCTATTGTTTCCACAGAATGATTACTGTTCATGTGGGTCTTTAAATTCATGGTTTCTAGAAATCACAAAATCCATGGAAATTGGTAACTGTATATACCCATGAATAATAGTGAATTCATTACAACTGAACAATCCTTCCTCCAGCATCGTATAACAAGTTGACAATTTAGCCAACTAAGTAACATTTTGTCTAATTTGCACTAAATATACCAATATACTATATTAGACTTATTACCCTCACTGTGTCCTTAAATAAATCATCTAGGTAAATTTGAATGACAATGGCATAAACAGTTTCTCCATCATGTGTGTGATCTTACTAGAAGAGATGAGTACTCTCTCTCCTTTGTAAGTTCTCACCAAGAATGTTTCAAGGAATTTTAAGGACTTCCAAAAGTGTTCAATTAAGTATTTTCTTTTACGGAAATTAAACTTCTTCCATATGTTACTTTGTTTATCATTGCATAAATATGTATAAAAGTACAAGAAAAACAAAATTAATTAGCATGCCACTTCAGCAATGGGATATTACTGGTAACAATCAGTGTCATGTGTCATTTAAGCCACCCAATTTTCATTAATTTATTTATTCATTATTTTGGGAAAATACATAATACAACCCAAACATTCAGAATTCAAACTGATATATTTTATTTATTTTTAACATATTGGATTCTGTATGATACATTCAAGGAGTTTTGTG
This sequence comes from Margaritifera margaritifera, assembly GCA_029931535.1. Classification (NCBI taxonomy): domain Eukaryota; kingdom Metazoa; phylum Mollusca; class Bivalvia; order Unionida; family Margaritiferidae; genus Margaritifera; species Margaritifera margaritifera. Next base: position 234,996 of record JAQPZY010001313.1, read on the forward strand.
AAAAGTTCAAGGAGTTTTTCAACAAAATTCAAGATTATACTCTCAATCTCTCCCTCCCCAAAAAAGACTCCTTCAACCAGACTCTCATGTGACTCGAAGAGATTTAAGCCAAGCATGAGTATGCACTAAACATCTTTACAAATGATGATAACACTCAAAATGAGGCTTACCCAAAATCTGGCAAGTCACTGATTATTCCAGATTACATTCACTGGGACCTAGTTTATTTCAGAGACAACTATAGTTGTGTGCATGCAATGAGCATAATTGATGTTAATGGGTTCATCTACACCAGCATACATAATGCATGCACAGCAATAAATACAAAGTGATAACAAAATCAGCATGTGTGGTGGTGATGTCCAAGAAAATCATGATGTTCTCTGCAGATTTTAACAGCTGCTTCCCTCTTACAAGGCAAGCTGGGATTAGGATACATGAACTTAGAAATGGATTATTTTGATGAAGTTTTGACCAATAGATGGATGTGAGCTTATTAAGACAATACGGTACAATGAATAGGAAAAATTAGTTTTTGTGCAATTTCATGCATTTATCTCCATTCCAGACAAGTAGAAAGTCCAAATTTTTTTTTAAAAATGCAGGAACATTTAAAAATTACTATAATGGCATAAAAATCTACTCAGGTCATCAACATATGAATAAGACTACAAAATTTAGCTTGTCTATCTCTAGTGGTTTTTGCTTGATCATGCTAAGAAGGTTTTGTGAAAAAAGTCTAAATTCAAAACAATGCAAAAAAATTGACAAAATTGATGTAATGGCCTAAATATATAATGATGTCATCTACATTTGAATATATATAATCCTACCATATTCATTTGTCTAAATATATAATGATGTCATCTACATTTGAATACATATAATCCTACCATATTCATTTGTCTAAATATATAATGATGTCATCTACATTTGAATACATATAATCCTACCATATTCATTTGTCTAAATATATAATGATGTCATCTACATTTGAATACATATAATCCTACCATATTCATTTGTCTAAATATATAATGATGTCATCTACATTTGAATACATATAATCCTACCATATTCATTTGTCTACCTCAGGTGGGTTCTTAAGCATGCTAACAAGGTTATTATCAATAAAGTCCAAGTCCAAAAAGTTTTAAAACGGAAAAACCTTGCAAAAAAATTACTGCAGTGACGATTTTATTTACAAGAATGAGCATGATCATGAAATAAAATACCAGTTAATAATAATAATGAACTATGACTAGAGATGTAACAAAAAATTCATCAATATGTATCGGAATCACTATATTTTCTCTGACGATATACTGTGTCAGTCTCTGAACTACTACTGCCAGAAAACCCAAATACATACTGCATCACAAGTGTGACAGTACATCGAAGTATTAGCACTTAATGATGATGCATCACAATATACATGAATTAAAGTTAAGTAAAAAAACTGAAGTTTCATGTCTCTTCAATGAAAGTGTTATTGATTTCAGTACTATTTGTTTTGATCTATTATTCTCCATTAGCTTAATATTAGTCATCAGACTGGTTCCCCTAGGCAGCACAAGAAATCACAAATTTCATTGCAAAACATCAGAATAATATTTTATTCAGATATAATTATGTAAAATGCTAAATAAATCATATTCTGAAGTTCAATATTTCTATTTTATATTACAAATTCTGGTATTTGTAGATTTAATGTAAATACAAAAAAGAAACGTCTGATCCCATAATGCTTTGCTAAAACCAAAATTGCAGACATCTTAAACTAAACCACTTAAGTGTATTTTAGGCTCCCCCATCACGAAATACTTTGGGTTTCAGGTGTCAAATAACTACAAAGGCATTGTACAGTTATAAATAAAATTATATGCAGAATATGAAAAATGGTTATAATATATTCTGGTAGTACTAGCAACTCTGCTGCATGGTTACATCAACACAGCAACATATAGATTACATGCAAAGTCAAACAAACAAGATAAGAGTTTGCATCAAGATATATCGCTACAACTATACTGCAATATGTATTTTATAACCTAACTGTATTGTGCTTATCATGTTAGGCAGACCTGCTAACTGTATTGTGCTTATCATGTTAGGCAGACCTGCCAACTGTATTGTGCTTATCATGTTAGGCAGACCTGCTAACTGTATTGTGCTTATCATGCTAGACAGACCTGCTAACTGTATTGTGCTTATCATGTTAGGCAGACCTGCCAACCTTATAAAGACCTCAATAAGGCAGTCTATATTTTTCAGTAAGTTAGACCAATTTTCAGTAAGGTGTAACAAAATATCATGTACTGCTATTGTCATCTTCGAAAACATGCATTTGAAAAGTTCAGAAGTATGATCTAATGCAACAAAGGCAACATTATGGTCAACAACAAAGTTTGTCAAGTACACTTAGACCTTAATGACCTCCAGTTCAGTTTCAGAAACTGTAGTTCCAAACCCCACGGAAATCAATGGCTTCTTGCTAGATCTCTCATCTTGACGTCACCTTTGTTGCTTTATTTAAATTTCACGTGGCACCAGCAATCATCTTTCCCGCTGTAAGCAATACTCAAAATGACATATGATGTCCAACAAACATTATAACTGTCTTTCCCAGTTTTCTTCCAGGAATCTGAATAATCTTTTTTATACTTCTGTACTGATTGTTTGAACTTTTTAAGAGACAGATTGTCCCTTTCCCATTCAATGTGTTTTCATTTGTTGGACGACATTCCTACATAATGCTATAAGCAAGAAACTCAATGATGCAGGCATTCTGTATGAAAAACAAAGGCAGATTAAAGCATCCGAGAGGTATTCATGTAAAGTTAGTATGGTTCACTGACAAACTCCACTGAAACATGAAAAACCCAAACCAGAACAAGCTAAAAACCAGATTTGACCACAATCAAATTTCATATATTTTTTGCTGTTATTTGGTTAGTTTGTAATTTAAGGGTCATTACAGTCATATTGCAAGAGTTGGCATGTCTGTGGTATGTACAGTGGTCCCCCTCTTATTAGGCCACCTCTTCTGCAGCAGAAAAGTGGCCTCATAAGAGGTGTGGCCATTCTGGAGGGGGATCACACAGATGTGAGTAATAACTACATATAAAGTATGAAAGGTGTAACTAATTTTTATATATTTTTAATATTTTCATTAAAAATCACAGGAATATTATCTGGTTATGGTCATAATGTGATAAACTAATATCAATGTTATTTTTTAAAAAAATGTGAATAATCATCAATCGTGGTACAAAACCACCTTGTCAGTAAATTCTGGACAGAAACATTTGGTCATAACTATCCCTGTATGTCCATCGATTCCGTCTTCTCACTCACTGCAGTTGAAAATATATTGACAATTTTATTTCAATCTTTCTGACATCAAATTTCTCAGTAGTGATCAAAGGACTCTCCCTCTTTTCGTTTAGTCTAACTGCTTTCACTTTTCGTTCTAAACTGAGAATGTCTGATGTTATTTTGCGACAACTTATTCCTTCGTGGGCAACATGTAGTTATAACACGAGATGCAGAGAGTTTACAAAGGAAGTGAGCTTGTCACGTTATCAACTTTTTATTTCTTCTTAAGTCTGTTTCCCAGTTAAGTACATTTCATAATCTAAGAGAGGGAAGTCAGAAAGGCTAACATACCATTTTACTATCTGGCGACCAGATGTCATGCTGACTTGAGCTGAACAATACTGTACTTCTCAGCAGTTAGCTTTTGTCATCTTGATAATTGTCAGTTGTAATAACAGCCAGTAATGATCAAAGTGACAAAAGCTAACATCTATTGAACACATGGCAGTACGGATAATCTGATTACTTACCTCTTTGTATGAATTAAAGTTACTTTATCAGCATGTTGGAACAAATGTCAATGTGTTGAGTTGAGAAATTAATAAATATTAGTGAGATTTCAATTTGTAAACAACCATTATGTGGCCAATAGTGAGGGGTAAATTTGACTGTTTTTGTATTAAAATGCCAGCTGCTGGTCGCATTAGAGGGGTGGCCGTTCTTGATGGGTACTTTTGAACAAAAATTCATCGGTGCCAAGGGATTATGGCCATATAAAGCAGGTGGCTGCTGGTCAGGGGGGCCATTCAAGAGTGGGACCACTGTATTGTATCAGCACCCAAGTAAACGAAGATCTAAGTATTTTTCTGGAAAAAATTTGGCAATTACATGTACTTTGGAAATTCTAGCACCAATCTTAAATGAATAAATAAACAAGAGTCCCTCAAAGGGACTGATGCTCTATTGACTTTAAAGAATTTCCAGGAATTCAAGACAAGACTATTTCTTCCTTTTAACTGCCAAGTGTTGAAACCATCATTGATATTCTTCAGCAATAACAAGATTTTCAAATTAGCTGCTGTGGTGGACATACTGGATGTCAGCTCGGCACCATTTTCATTTAGGACCAACAAGGCATCATAAGAAGTCTTCTGGTTGAAACCCAATATTGATATGACTTTCTATTTTGGAGGAGTAACAATAAGAAGATTTTCAAGATGGATGCCATGGTGGGCATATTCAATATCAGATTGGCACCATTTCTATTTAGTACCAACTAGACAACACAAGATTTTGATGAAAGCACAATTTTGATATGACTAACCCTCCAGGCGAAGTAGTGATAAATGTAGTTTTTTTTTTTTGGGGGGGGGGGGGGGGGGAAACTGATTTTAATTATGCAATACTTACCCATCACTATTATATAGCTTATTACTTTTTCGTGTCAAAAAATCTCGTCCGTTTGATGTGAAAAACATCCTCCCACTTAGAGTGGGGATTTTGTCAACAAGACACGTCACACCCGTGCACCTCTCCGCGCCTGCGCGAACACTCATCTTTTTCATAGACGAAATTACGACAGGACATCAGAGCGGGGTGGGAGGAGGGCATTTGATAATAGTGATGGGTAAGTATTGCATAATTAAAATTAGTTTTACCCCCCCCCCAAAAAAACTACATTTTAATAGCAGCAATAAATTACCCTATCACTATTATATAGCTGAATTGGTCAGTTAGGCAGGTAGGCTGATGTTAAACTGATCAAAAACAGAGAAAAATGGAAATTACTCACCATTTGAGGGAGAGATCCACTTTACAAATTGTTGGAGTCCCTCTGGGCCACATGTTGTGTTGCAACTATGGGTCCCAAGAGAGAGTACCTGCGCAATTAGCGGATGTAGAGAAGGTAGTATGGGATCGCCAAAAAGCTGCCTTCATGATGTCCTCTAAGGAAGAGTGATTAGATAGGCCCATGAGGCAGCGACGGCTTGAACCTCATGGGCTTTTAGTTTCGTAAAAGAGAGGTCTCTATCAGTAAGGGGCTGATAAGCTCTTTTAATTGTGGTGACAATCCACTGTGAAATAGTGGAGGCCAAAATATCAACGGAACCCTTAAGGGGAAGGAAAAGACGTTTCCTGCCCTTTCTTTTCACTTTTGAAGCATTTAGATAGAAACGCAGTGCCCTAACTGGGCATAAAAGCCTATCTTGATCATCTCCAGCACAGATTTGACTGAGACTGGGGATCTCTATAAGTGATGGAGCTACTGCAGGTAACTGAATTTTTTTTTTTTTTTTAAAATCCTGGCTGACAAAGGAGGGAAATGGATTCGTAATTGCCATTAAACCGGAGACAGCCAGTGTCAACAGACAATGTATGAATCTCGCTACGTCTTCTCGCAGACGCCAAGCGAGTAAAAACAGTCTTGAGTGTGAGGTCCTGAAAGGAAGCCTCACTCAATGGTTCATAGGGGGTTTTGGTTAAGGACCATAAAACACAAGATAGATTCCATCTGGGCGTGAGAGCGGGAGACAGGTCTCTGTAGCTCAAAATACTGAATGAGATCAGCAAGGTGCTGATCTAAACCGATTCCCGAGCCCTGAGAAAATTTAAGTGTGTTAGAGATGGCGGCTCTATAGCCCTTGATAGTTGATACTGAAACATCTTTTGTTCTCGAAAAGAACAAAAGGAAATCAGCAATGGCAGTTACTGAGGGACAGCTGGGATCAACACGTTTCCTACTGTACCAATCACAGAAGATTCTCCACCTGGCATCATAGACCTTGGATGTAGAAGCTCTCCTGGCCTGAATGATGCAACTGGCAACCCGGCCTGAAAACTTGTTCTGGCGGATAGATCGCTTAAGATGAGCCAAGCGTGAAGGTGGAGAATGTGTGGGCTGTTGCGTTGGAGGGAGCCCCTGTGTTGCTGACAGAAGATCCCTCCTGTAAGAAAGAGACCTGGGTTGATCTATCAATAGGTCTAAAAGATCGTTGACCAAGATCGTTCGGGCCATAATGGAGCTATGAGAATGATCCGGGCAGTGGAAGTTCTTACTTTTTGCAGAACTTGCGGTAGTAGTTGCAATGGTGGGAAGGCGTATGCAAACAGACGATCCCACTGGAAGCTGAATGCGTCCACTGCCCAAGCTCTCTGGTCCGGGATTGGAGAGACGTAAAAAGGGAAGTCTGTTGCTGAGCCTGGTCGCAAACAAGTCCACGAGGGACCTTCCCCATAGTGAGAAAAAGGGATTCTGTCACTTCGCGGTGAAGAGTCCATTCCATGAGAACTGATTTGCCTGACCTGGACAGACTGTCCGCTAAAACGTTCTTCTTCCCTGGGATGTGGTGAACTCGAAGGGAAATGTTCTACGAGGTGGCCCAGCGGAGGAGGTTCCAGACCTCCGGAAAGAGAAGGGGCATGTGTGCCTCCTTGATGTCGGAGATACGCTACGACGGGTGTGTTGTCGGAGGAGACCATGACAGATCAACCCCTTTACTCTGTCGATGCACCCTTGCAAAGCTAGAAATACAGCTTTCATTTCTAGGTTGTTCCTCGAGGAATCAGAGCTGATAGAGAATCCTTGTGTGGTTTCCACCTTGCGAGAAGGAGAAACTGTAGAGGGCGCATATGGAGCCGTCCTAAGGGAACCAGATCTGCAGCGGCATTCAGGTTACCAAAAGGGATAGTTAAAGGCAAGCAGACAACAATGTTCTTGCTCGTAGCGCCTCTAGAAGTGCTAGGATTCGATCTATGTGATCCGGTGGAACCCGGAAAAAGTTCTGGTTCACGAAGAAGTTCATCCCTACGTAAACTTAGATGGAACGAGTTCTGACTTCTCAAGGTTGGGTAAAATAAACCCAACCGAGTTACTGTGAACCAACAATGGAACAGGTCCTGATGGTGGGACTGAACCTGAACATTATGGATCAGCTATTCGTGAAAATACTGGAGAATCGGGGTTCCCAGTAATCAGAGATAGGGCACTACAACTCCCATAACATGGGTGAAGACTCGGGGTGCAGAAGCGATTCCGAATGACAGAACCCAGAATTGAAAGACTTCTTGGTCCAAGTAAAACCGGAGGTATTTTCCACCGGTTTAACAGGGGGAGATCGAAAATGATACACAATTTCCCACTTTTCTTGATGACCAGGAAGAATTGGAAGTAGAATGCAGGAGACTGATCGTTCAGGAACCTCTTGACTGCCCCTTTCTGTAAAAGGGTGTGCACTTCTTCATTTAATTTTCCCCAAATTGGACTTGTAAAGAACATCGGGGTCCTTGATAGAGGAGGTTGTCCCCCGAAACTGAAGCCGGTAACCCTCACTTACCCTAGAAAGGACACACCCATCATCCAAGTTACTTGACCAAGCCTCTGAAAAGAGGCCTAGACAAGCACCTACAGCGACATTAGGAGAGGAATGCAAGGCAGGAGAGGGTATAAGTCCCTAGGGCCATCCCCCCCCCACACACACTGCCTTCCTTGGGAAAGGAAGGTGGGTTGGGGAAGTTCCTCCTGAGGACTTTACTCAGGAGGAGGAAGTCTCATTTGGGCTTGTGCATTGGACTGAGGCTGCATCTGTTTAAAAATTTAGTGGGTGGCCCCTGGGGGCAATTCACCTTAGTGTGCTTCCTGGTTGATTACGAAGGGCCAGGTGCAGTTGTGAAGGATCTATGTTCATGATCCTTCAAATCTTGTGAAGCCACAGTGGGGATGAGTCCTCCGAAGAGGCTCTTGGTTTCCAAAGGAGCAGCCCTTAGAAGATCTTTCCTATGGTTAAATAAGACCTTTCAGGAGTCCAGCACAATGTGATGGTGGATGTTAGAAGTTCCACTGATAAAACCATTGCGACAGAGAGTGAATTCCGGGATGTCTTGATCACAGCTTCCAGCACGCATTGTAATGCGGCTGGGTTCAGAGCAGCCTCCTTCAGCATACTAAACGAAGTAGCTGAGAAGAGGTCTGCATGGGAAGCTATGGTGACCAGAAGCCGGCCTTTCTGCACAAAGGCTTGATTATTTTAATAGGAAGGCATGCCCAGGCTTCAATTATAATACCCACTTGAGACATATCTGCATCCAACTGGAGAGGTTCTTAATAGGTTTTCACTTCGGGAATGTACCCAGTAATTAGAGGCAGAGACCAAGGTCTCAAAGTAGATGAGGGACAGACCATCCTCTACGCCGTCTAGTACAGGCTGGCCTGTGGAAAAACCTCTATGACATTTCCTCAATCATTGAGGAATGTAGAAGGAGCAGGAGATCTGGTTGTGGCTGGATCCCGGAGATCTTTTAAACTGGAAAGGATCTTCTTGGGCTGTGCACAAGATGGCTTTGGGCACAAGTTACAGCGTTATCAAAAGACCAGATCTCTTCCATATCATCTAAGTGAAAGGAACTCGTGGGACTGATAGGAGGCGACAAAAGAGCTGTTTCTACCTCGATCTCACTGGAGTTAACGAGGGTAGATAAATGCATCATCATCTAGAACACTCCGAGCAGGAGAGTGGCTGGACATCATTATGTCCTTCTGAGACAGTGACATAGGTGTACCCGACGCCATTTCCCGTACTTGTTCGTCTATGTGCTCTAGATGTTCCAGGATAAAGACGAGACCGCTTGTCTTTCGTGGATGATGCTATGCTTTTGCCTTGCTGGTGAATGCCACCTGACGAGGAGGCGATGGCGGGACACGAGCTGCGGCATCGCCTCTACTCTGGGCCCCACCTCTCGTACAGATTGATTGGGATAATAGGAAAGGGAGGATCCCGATCCGATCCCCTTCCCTCATCTGAACCCTGTGGGCAGACTCCCAATCCTGTACAAGGTATGATGGTAGAGTTGGGAGATGGGGTCCTTTTTCGGTCCGATCCCCTATCCCCGCACTATGGGGCCTCTGGGTGATGACCGGTATAAGGTTTGAAAGGTTTGAGATGACCGACAGCCTGTGACGATGTAAGCAGCCACCTGGACGAAGTCACAGTTGCCCGGTCATCATACATTGACCGGTCATTTCTACCGGTCAATGCCCATAGACCGGACCGGTCACCGGTCAATATCTGGTGACCGGACCGGTCACCGGTTCCTTATCAACCATAGACCGGTCACCCGATTCGACCGGTGACCTGTGACCGGTACCGGGCACCCGGTGACCCGACACTGACCGGTGACCAGACCGGTCACCCGACACTGACTGGTGAACGGTCCGGTCACCGGTCAGTGACCAGTCAGAAGACACTGACCGTTGACCGGACCTGTCACCCGACACTGATCGGTGACCGGACCGGTCACCGGTCAGTAGACATATCAGATGCCTGTTGTCTTATCACTACCCTGTGTGCGGTACGACACGCTACTCTGGAAGTGTTTGGTGCTGTGCAACTCCTCCCACTCTGGAGGGTGCGACACGCTACCTTGAGACGAGCGGTACTCTGAGATAAGCGGTGTACTTCCTTCCTGGTGGAAGGCAGCAACACGCTACTGTTCATGTTCGTCTTCTCCCTTCCCTGAAGAGGCGATCTATTCTTGGAATGTTCACTGCCTCCTACAGGAGGGACCTCAACCATATCCAGGGGGGCTGGTACCATAGGCTCCTGGGGCCCCGGAATGTTCTTCTGATCTATAGTGGTCTTCTTACAGTACGTTCCCTTTGCCTGAGTACCTGCAATAGAAAAACCAGAAAATTCAGACAATGAGGGGGATTTAAGTATCTTCTTCCGCCCTCTATATGTACGCCTGGAATCAGCAAGATTCCAGGTTTCATTTGTCCATTTAGTGCAGAAGGTGCAGCGACTCTTTCGCTTACACTTGGAACATGTGAGGCAGTCTGGGTGTGTATCCCAAGGGGCCTTCTTATGGCCACACTTTCCTACAGACTGTTTTGCCGACATCGTTCTATTCTAAAATAAATGTTTAATGAAATATAATACAATAATAAAACGTGTTATATACCCCCAGTATATTTGCACAAGGTAACCAATTGTTCCCTGAATTAAGAATTTATCCGAAGGAGAACAATAATAATAATAATAACAATATTGTATTATTTCCACATGTGAAAACTCGCCAGTTCATCTGACCTCTTTGCATCCACTGCGTGCTAAATGCACCCTAGTGAATGTTCAAAGGTAAACAATTGTTATATAAAATAATACAATAATAAAACGTGTAAAACTCACCTTTTATTTCCACACGTGAAAAACTCACCCTTTTCATATATATCGCGTGCTATATGCACACCAGTTCACCTCGTTCTGTTTGCATATACTTTAGCGGTCTATATGCACCAGTGGATTTGTCAAAAGGTAAACAATATACATATACATGTTAACAAGGATTAGAAGTCTAGTTCTCTTGACAAACTTTATTGTTCTCAAGAAAGTACAGAATAGCAATGCGACGTGTCACGCGTGGTTATTCTAAAAATACAATTAGCAAACAGAATATTTAATCAAATATTTAATTGGTAGAATTATGCGCCTGCTAATTGTGGCGCTATCCCGGTTGTCTATGTTACGTTGTAATGAACACACAAGACCTACCGTGAGCTAAATTGTATTCCTCCCTTCCTTCTGAAAAGAAAAAATATGTGGTGTACCCTAACCCCTAAGGACGGAATACACGTGGCAATCTAGAAAGACTCTTTCTAGAACAAACACTGACGTAGGGCAGCATAAGACACATAAGACGAGATGGACAAATGTAACCCAGATGAATTTAGGCTGGAGGGAGAACCCAAACGTGGTTGAAAACCGCAGTAGACAATTTTTCTCTGGTTACGTTCGCACGACACAACCATTAGCCATGGCATCCATGAAAAAGATGAATATTCGCGCAGGCGTGGAGAGGTGCACGGGTGTGACGTGTCTTGTTGACAAAATCTCCACTCTAAGTGGGAGGATGTTTTTCACATCAAACGGACGAGATTTTTCGACACGAAAAAGTAATAAGCTATATAATAGTGATAGGGTAATGTATTGCTGCTATTAAACAAGATTTTCAAGATGGCCATTGTGGCAGTCATATTAAAAGTCAGATCGGCACCATTTTCATTTATGACCAGCTAGACATTATAAGAAATCTTTCAGTGAAAACCCTATGCTGATAAGACCATTCATTCAGGAGAAATAGTGACAAGATTTTCAAGATGGCCACTTTGGCAGGCATACTGAATGTCTGAATGGCACCATTAGGACCAACTAGACATCACAAGAACTTGTTTAGTAAAACCCCATGTTGATACAACCATCCATTAAGAAGTAGTGATAATATTTTCAAGATGGCCACTGTGGTGGCCTTATTGGACTTGAGATCAACACCACCTTCGTTTTGGACCAACTGTACATCGTAAGAAGTCTCCTGGTGAAAACCCCATGGCAATATTGCTTTTCATTAAGGAGGATTAACAATAACAAGATTTTCAAGACACAATATTGGACATCAGATAGGCACCATTTTCATTTAATACCAACTAGAAATCATAAGAAGTCTTCTGGTGAAAACCCCATAGAAATATTCTTTAACATTCAGGAGTAGCGATAACAAGATTTTCAAGATGGCCTCTGTGGTGGCCATATTGGACATCAAATCAGCACGAGTTTCAGTTAGGACCAACTAGACATCATAAGAAGTCTTTTAGTGAAAGCCCAATGGTGATATCACCATCCATTCAGGAGAAGGGGTGGTCAAGTAGCCTAAAGAGCTTGCCTTTATAGATCATTCGCACATTTCACCTCTGTCTATGCGAGTTTCAGTCTCAGCTCAACCAAGGTGGGTATGTGAGAAAGCTTACAAGTAGCTTCCCATGGGTAGGTGATTCTTCCCGGGCTCTTCCTACACCAAATATACTGGCCACCATGTAAACCTGTCATGTGCTGAAAAATGGCGTTAAGCCCCACAAATCAAAATCAGGAGTAGCGATAACAAGATTTCAAGATGGCCACTGTGATGGCCATTAGATCAGGTCCATTTTTAGTGAGGATTAACTAGACATCATAAGAAATCTTCTGGTGAAAATCCAATGGCAATATGACTTTCCATTCAGGAAGAGTAGTGATAACAAGGATTCCAAGATGGCCACTGTGGCAGCCATATTGGACATCAGATCGGCATCATTTTCATTGAGGACCAACTAGACACCATAAGAAGTTTTTAGTGAAAACCCCATGTTGATATGACCATCCATTCAATAACTTTAAGATTTTCCAGATGGCCGCTGTGGCAGCCATATTGGATATCAGATGACACCATTTTCATTTAGGACCAACATGATCAGAAGTCTTCTCTTGAAAACCCCATATCAATATTACCTTCTGTTCAGGAGTAGTGATAACAAGATTTTCAAGACATCAGATCGGATCCATTGTTACTGAGGACCAACTAGACATCATAAAAAGTCTTGTAGTGAAAACTCTGTGTTAATATGACCATCTATTCAGAAGGAGTAGCAATAACAAGATTTTCAAGATGACCAGTGTGGTGGCCATATTGGATGTCTGAACAGCACCATTTTCATTTAGGACCATGTAGACCATGGGATGAATGCATGTAAAGTTTCATGGCAATCCTCCAAGTAGTTTAGGAGGAGTAGCAAAAACAAACTTGTGCCAACGGACAGATGATGGACAACAGACCATCCATATGCTCTACTGGTCTATACCAGTAGTGCTAAAAATAAGAACTTCAAGGGAACAGATATGGAACAGCAAGGTCACTTACCTTTATAAGAGGTATTGGCAATCCTGATGCTGGGACACTGTCCATGTATTTCTTCAGATCCTGATTCAGATATTCAAATACCAGGTACAGTTTCTTCTCATTGTGGACTACATCTAGCAAGCTTTTAAAAAATAAAGACAATATAAAATCAATTAAAATTTTGAGCATTTCTTCTGCAATAATGTGCCTATTTGTTTATCATCCTACTTTCACCGCCATTTTTTCTCTCCAACTGTCACGAACCTTGAACTTTATAATGTATGCTGAAAAGCTAGAGACCCTACTTCTATGGCCTCAATTTCAGGTCCTGAACTCTCAGTTTTGGAAATTTGGTCTCCTACTTTCTCTATAATGGACCCCTCAGTTTTTGGAGACATTTAGCCCTGGACTTCAATTTTCAAATCCTACGGAAAACAATAATGCTGGTTTATAAATAGTAGACAGTAAAAAGTACTGTAATCATTAAAATATGCTCTTGTAATGTGGATGCTAATGGTGGGTTTTACATTCGCAAACTGAGTTTTACCAGCAAAAATTAACAACAGAACTGAGATCCGAAACTGAAATACTAAGCTTAAATTTCTTGTGCGTGTTTGATTCTCAAATGACAGAGAAATATATGCTAGTTGCATAAAGTTTAGGTCAGACCTCAATACATCTTTGACACTTGAAAAAATTCTGCTGAAAATCGTCTGGCTCAAATTCACCGACTCCACCCACCTGTCAAACTTCAACAAATCTCAATGATCCACTGACCAACTCCACAGTATCGGAACCTGTGTGCCTATGTATATGTATATTTTCTGGTAATCTGAGCACCTTCCAGAAATCTGTGTGCTTGTTTTTGTCTTATTTTCATGCAGAAGAATGCTGCCAGTGGGAAGTCAATGTTGGGAAGTCAATGCTACTTAGGGATAGATATTCAGCTAAGAATAGCAAAAAAGGCACACCAACCTACACATTTGTTTTATTTTGGATTACTTGAGACACTTACAAATGTAAAAGTATGAATTTTGAAAAATGTTAAATTCTCCAACATCATTACCTGACAACATTTGGATGACTCAACTCTTTCAGGAGGGAAATCTCTCTGATCGCAGTGCTTGGTACCCCTTCAGAGTCGCTGGAAGAACAATTATTTATTTTATGAGCCTATTTAATTTGTATCATCTTACAAAATTGAGAAAGAACACCTTCAATTATGATTCAAAGCAAGGATCTAGTGCACCCAAATCAAACACAAATACCAAGACACTCCAAGAAATTCCTCTAGAATGATTAGGAAATGGGCCCTTGGGTCGTTAGACATGTATTGTATTTAGTGCTCATTATAAATCTACTGGAAAACTAGAAATGTGTTCATGGAACACAGATCCCCCACCACACTGCCTGAAAACTGACCTTAATGCAAAACCTAACCAAGATGTGCCAGACATTCTGACAAGGAAAATACTAAATGCCCCAGCCAGTGTCAAGGTGGGGCATACAAATACACTAATGGAGTACAGTCAAATACACTAATGGAGTAGAGTCAAATACACTAATGGAGTACAGTTAAATACACTAATGGAGTACAGTCAAATACACTAATGGAGTACAGTCAAATACACTAATGGAGTACAGTCAAATACACTAATGGAGTACAGTTATATAATCAAACTACTGATATTAAGAATCACGCATGATTTTGAAATATTTTTCATTTTGACAGGAAACTGTTATTGGCTCCTGTGGACTCCTAAACTTGACCCCCCCCCCCCACTACCATCACTGAAGTTAATAACTGCCCTCAAATGTCACTCTAAAAATACTGCTCCAAAGTTGCAACTAAAATGGTCACATTTGCGGCAAAAAGTTCAAAATTAACAAGTGAAAATTGTAAATTGGTTGCCCTGTTGTGACCTCCAGAATCATGTACTTAATAGCAAATGTCATGACCACTTTTAAATTACAAGTATATACCATATTTCATTCTAGAAACATTCTGCAGATGGAAGTCGTAGCACAATTCCTTTTTAAATGTGAGACTTCTTGTTCCTACATTAAGTGGCCATCTTTAAATCTGACCAGTCTGGCTTACAGTCTATAAGTGACCAGTCTAATACATAACCTGAGCAATCAATATCAGCCAATGGTACGGAACTGGAAATATGTGGACATGGAGATAAACAGTAGTTTACAGTAAAATTACTGATAGTCAAACTTTCATAAATGCAGATTTGGCTAAGGCTTTATTAATGTAAACTATCATCAAAAACAGATTAAGGTTCCTTATCAGTGAACTGTATGCAATATGTAGAGAGCTCCAAATAATTCATTTTAACAGCTGACATGAATTTGAAGCAGATGATAACTGGAGCTTGTTCTGTCATGACAAGATAGAGGTATACTATTAACAAGAGTCCCTCAAAGGGACTCATGCTCTACTGGGCAAAAAGAACTTCCAAGAATTCAAGACAAGTCCATTTCTTCCTTTTAACTGCTGAGTGTTAAAACCATCTCAGATATTCTTCAATGATAACAAGATTTTCAAATTAGCTGCTGTGGTGCATGTCAGATTGGCGCCCTTTTCATTTATGACAAAGTAGACATCATTATAAATCTTTTGGTGAAAACCCTATGTCATAATGATCCTAAATTCATGAAGAGTAGTGATAGCAAGATTTCAAGACCGCTGTCATGGCAGCCATACTGTATGCACAACTGGCACCAATTTATTTTAGGACCAACTAGGTATCATAAGAAGTCTATTGGTGAAAACCCCATGTTAATATAGCCATCCATTTGGAAGGAGTAGAGATTACAATATTTTCATGATAGCTACCATGGTGGCCATATTGAGGGTTAGTCATTTTCATTTGGGATCAACTAGACACCATAAGAACCCTTCTGATGAAAAACTCATATCAAAATGACTTTCCATTTTATTAGAGTAGCGAAAACAAGATTTTCATATTGTATGTCAGATCAACACCATTTTAATTTAATACAACATTACAAGAAGTCTTCTAGTGAAAACCTCATGTTGACAGGACCATTCATTCTGGAGAAGTAGTGATACAAGATTTTCAAGCCAGCCTATGTGGCAGCCATATTAGACATCACATCAGCATCATTTTCATTTAAGACGAACTAGACATCATAAGAAGTCTTCTAGTGAAAACACTATGTCAATGTCTTTCCATTCTGGAAAAGTAGTGATAAGATTTTCAAAAGGGCCACAGTGGTGCCATATTGGACTTCAGATCGGCACCCTTTTTATTTAGGAGCAACGAGACATCGTAAGAAGTGTTTTAGTTAAAACCTCATGTTGATATGGCGATCACCTCAGGAGAAGTAGTGATAACAATAACAAGATTTTCCAAATGGCTGATGTGGCAACCATATTGGACATCACATTGGCACTATTTTCATTTATGATCCAATGGATAGCATAAGAAGTCTTATGGTGAAAACCCCACGTCAGTAGGAGTTGTGGTAAGATTTTCAAGATGGCTGCTGTGGTGGCCATACAGGACATCAGATTGGCATCATTTTTAATATGACCATCCATTCGAGAGGAGGTAACAATAACAAAATTTTCAAGATGACACTGTGGTGGCCATAATGGATGTCAGAGCAGCACTATTTTCATTTAGGACCAACTAGACCATGGGATGAATGTGTGTGTAAAGTTTTGTAGCAATCTTCCAAGTAGTTTAGGAGGTGTAGCTAAAACAAACTTATGCTAATGGACTGACGGATGGACGAAAGATCATCCCATAAGCTCTTCTGGTCAATGACCAGTATAGCTAATAGTAGCTTTATGCTTTTATATAATTACTCTTTAATTTGCAATAACTAAAACCTTCACTTTTGCCATCTTCTACAATTAATTACCCACTCAATTGATTTTTGTTCTCAATGTTTACAGTAACCAAATCATTTAGGCTTGGTGACCTAAAATTAGAAATGGCCCCTAAACTTTCAGGTAGGCAACTCCATGGCTACTAAAGTTTGATAGGTACATAGAAAGCTGTAATACCCCCATTCTAAAATAATTCAGTATTGTAGCCAGGTGTGTTATAGCACACTCAGAAGGTAGGAGAATAAAGGCCAAATTTGTTAAGTCAGCATCATTCTGTGACTGTGTGTATGTAGTTAGAGATCAACACAAAATTATTGGCAAAAACAAGTGTTCGATGATGTTGCCAGAGATTTAATCCCAATTCAAGTCCAGCCCCAAGAGGTTTCATCCATTTTCAACCTTTTCCTATATTCCAATTCGAAAGTTATTTTTATTTAATTTCAACGAGTCATATTACAATCACAGTTGATTTTTCTTTCGTCTCTTTCAGGAATTCAAAATAGACCAGAAAACTAATACCAATAATCACAGAATGCATAATGGACACGATATGAGCATATTGACAAATGGATCTATTCACCCCACCCCAGTTTATATTTAAGTCGATAAATAATAATTTATGTGATAAACCTGTTTGATAGTTCATATTGCCCCAAGGCTGCAATGTTTACCAAAATGTCTAAACATGTACATGGTATACAATAACTGAATCGATGCCATTTAATCAAACCAATTTGAAACTAATTGTCCCCCTGATCTTCATGTTAAGCTCACAGCCAACAGCTATTTATATGTAAGCCACTGACAATTTGCATATTGTACCTCAATCAACTTGTGATTGTGGCACTTGCTACAAGTATTTTAACTCTGATTCAGTTTGCAAGACATTTCTTTGTTGACTATATCTGACAATTTAGGTAAAAATCCTTGTATTGTCATGATATTGTTTCATTCTGGTACATACAGGTGCTTGATGAAAATTTTAATCGATAATGCACAGGACATACTGCCTGGAAATGCGTGCAGAATGTTTTTGAAGGATCTAGGAAACTGTGCACTGGCTTATAAATCCGAAACGATGTTTCTTTAAAATAAAATTTTACTTATCAAAGGTTCTGTTAATGAACAGGTTTTACAAGGGTAAATAATGTAGTCTAAAGATTTTTTTTGTCAGCAAGATCAGTAAATCAACCTGATGAGTAATGTTGTGTATTGTGTGGTACAACCAATTCTCATCAACTTCGGCTTTTCCCTAGCGATGCCACATGTTAAAATCATCGATACTTTAAGAAAAGAATTAACAGAAGAATCCTACTAAACAGTCCTCTTAAGCAGAGATGTGGAAATATGTCATTTAATTCGAAGGAGAGTTCCTGTGACACTGGCAGCCATGAGCATGCATTTGTTTCTACAAGGTTACTGATTTGGTAAACGTTTCCAGGCAGTAAACAAAACTAAGACTTTACATATATAAATGTTGCAGCCTCATACAGCCCTCGCAAGTTTTTTCTAGGACTTTTTAAGTTTTCAGTGACTTCTACACATTTTCAAGGTGTATTTTATCTTACATAAATTCAACTTTATCACTGCATAAATAGGCACAAAAGTTTAAGTTGAAGTTTATATCATTGTTGACAAACATTCAATGCATTGCAGTGGCAACTGGAAGGATGAGGACAATTTTGCAAGGTGCGCAGCCACCACCAAAATACCAGAAATTAGATGACAAGAGAAAGCTAGATCATAAATATGATCAAGGGAAGAGAGTCAGAAAGTACAAGAAATGCTGGAAAAAAGAATAAAAATGGCTAAAGAATGACACAGGAAAGTCTGTGATGTTGTGCACTTTCTGCGTTGATTATTCTGGAAAAATATGAAAGTGCACTTGGTACTTCATTCATACTAATGATAGTGCTCCTTATCTCATCAGACATCAAAGATTATTGTCCAAGAGATGCCATAAAACTGTGGCATGCTGTTGGACCAAGAAACAGAAGTCCAGAGACTAGGCTTTATGGACCTAGATCTGATGATGAATCAGATACAGAAAATAAATATGAACTTTCAATAAGTCTACTTTGTGAAATACAGTCTATATTGTTTTGAATTGATGTTAATGAATAATAGGTGTTGAATTAGAAGCCGAAATGGCTTCTGTTCGGTTTTAGCAGGATCAGTGAAATTTTGGCTGGATCAGCACAAATTTTATCATGGTGATCCTGTTAGTTAGTGAAATAAATCCTAATTTCAAGCCCTGATATACATACATGATAAATGGTCAGACTTTTGTGGTACCACAATAATGAGCTGCAATTTCATCAAAAATGCATTTGATTATTTCATTCCTAAAATTAATATTTTGCATAAAAATATATGCATTCCCTGCTAATAGTAAGGCACCCATAGACCCTCGTAGAAAATATCTGCTGGCTAAACATCTTGATACACTGGGTGCTTGTGAACCCATACATTCTCCTATACATAAGGATGGTCAAACACATCCATTCACTGTGTTAAAAATTTCATTCAGTGTCTACATTCCATTAGGGTTGAAAACAGTAATGGTAAGTCTGAAATTCAATAACGCATTTATTTTTTTTCTACACCACTCACTGCTTGAGACTTAAAGCATAGGCCGAGTCTATTCACGCAGCTGCTGTATACCTAAAATGGGAAAGACTATTCTTACAGCCACCATGTACCTCCATACCTGCCAACCACTAGAGAGATATGAGAATAACCTAAGTGGCAAAAAAGCTTAATCAGAGCATAAAAAGTGTAATCTGTGTACAACATGCCATAATTACAATAAATGGTCAGACAAATGTACATTTAGTTTTCTACTAACCTGGTTAAAGTTCTTGTCACAAATGGGCAATATCCATGTGGATCAGTACATAATGATAA
This sequence comes from Margaritifera margaritifera, assembly GCA_029931535.1. Taxonomy (NCBI): domain Eukaryota; kingdom Metazoa; phylum Mollusca; class Bivalvia; order Unionida; family Margaritiferidae; genus Margaritifera; species Margaritifera margaritifera. The sequence continues at coordinate 254,788 of JAQPZY010001313.1, forward strand.
ATTATATATAGGCCCCATGTCACACTCACTTTAACTAGTCTACATTTCTAACTTTCACTGAGTGATCATAAAGTCAACTCTACAAATTCTGCAATGAGCATGATGATGTGCTCAACCTGAGCGCTGTATTACATCACTCTCATATTCTTCTTTTTAAATTTGTAAAGCATGACTGTTTTGTCCTTTTCCTGATCCAATATGTTTGATAAAGATCCCTCTCCTGTAATATTTTTTTCAGTCGTATAACATCCATGAGTCACATCAATTAAGCCTGTTTCACTTAGAATCTGGTGCCATTTTTTTTAAGGCATAGAATGGTCCGCTATCCAATTCTCTTCATTAATATAACGAATCTGTGATATAAGGTTTCAAATTGAAGAAACCTGTGTTTTCTTGGATATGTGTCATATACAGCTGCTATAAAAAGAAAATATGGAAATTCATAGGTCTAGGATGGACAAATGTTCTCCTATGCTATTCTTATGCAGCAGTCTTCTTTTTTAGAATAGACTCAAATGTATATGCTGTGTGGAATTAAAGAGATGAAAATACAAAACAACAAAGAACTTTTTATTACTCAATTTATTTTCTTTTTAATGTACAAAAAAAAGCATAATCCATATATACAGGCAAGAGTAAGATGTAATTAGGTGAAAAAAAAACTAAATGATTACGCCAAAAGCACAATGGTTGACAGGTATGTACCTCATCTGGAAAGACTAGTCACATTCAGCCACTATGTATATGATCTTCAGAAGGCAGCTGTGTACATAATGTACACAAAGCTATTCACACAGCTGTGTAGCAATTGCCTAATTCACACTACTGTCATATACTTAGAATGATGGACATTTTTGCATTTAAGAATTAAAGCTGTCAGAAAATCATAAATTTAAAAGTATAATCATTTTCGATATTGATTATCTTTAATGCCATTTTTGCAAGTCATTGTAGGTAAAACTGGTACAATGTTATATCGTCCAACAGCCAGTTGTCGTGGGACTCCTTCAATCGTGCGCCATGTTTTTGAGATAATGACGTCATCAGCTGTGTCACCAGCATTCTTCAGATACGAAAGAATATAATTTTATAGTAAAAGCATACAAAATGTGATTCAAAAAGGTAATTTCATGTCATTTTAAAAAATCATAATGAAAATCTATGTTTTCACTAATGCCTTTTTTGCAATACACTTTTTTACCTTTAATTTTCTATTATATGCTACAGACAGTGCCACCGATCACATGTTGGCTTTGTTTATGTATTTTGAACAGGATAATCCACTTTGGAAACTTCTACAACTGGTTAGCCAATGTAAATATTTGGTTTTAATTATGTGGAGTTCTTATACAAGGTAAGAAAAATGTACACTCGAAATGTATATTCACTACGGACTTTTTCGTTTCAGTATTATTTCATAATAAACATATATTCTACATCAAAAGACATTGAATCTATTATAATAAAATGTGTATCCATTCACCAGTGTCTATTTTTAAATTTCTCTCTCCCTCTGTATGTCTGTCTCTCTCTGAGTATATTGAGTCATGTGTCTACATGGTAAAGAACAAGCAAGCAGTAATGTAAGTGCACAAACTGCATATAGAATTAACAGACAAATATTATTCATATTTAAATGTAATTTTTTTTTTTAAAGTCAAAAACATGGAGATGCTATAAACTAATAATATCCATACCTTGGTCTAAATGGCACGGTCCGGTCATATGCCACGTGACTTTTTAGTCAGTGTCACAAACTATGGACGTCACTTCCGGAAATAAGTAAACGTACACACACTCAGAAAAACTGTAATTATGAACTTATCTACATGAATGCCAAAAAAATGTTCACGCTGATTAAATGAAGTAGATATAGTTGAACACTTTTTATGGTTTATTTGAATAGATTATCATAATATTATAACAACGCATTAAAATTCACGTTAAGTCCATGAAATGTGGTTACTTGAGGCTACTTTTACTCCTCCACCCAATGAAGCAATCCAGATTTATGATCTAATACCAGTCATATCCACAATACCTTGCAGAAAATTACCCACAATGACTTGCAAAAAAGGTTGATTTTTACAGGAATGTCCACATTTACCATTGTCTGCTATAAATTATATCTCTAACCAAACCAGTTACCAAATGATTAATACTTTATAATATTTCTTATCTTTAGTATTAACTTTTTACTGTGCTTGTTAAAAAAAAACTGTTGCAAAATGGCGAAAAATCTCCCTTTTTTTTATCCTGCCGTGACAAATGATGCTCAACCATATTTGATGCGAGATCATTCAGAATATTGCAGACTTGTCCCTAATGCATTCACTGGTCACCATACAAACAGTCTGCTATAAAGGGTATACAGCAGCAGTGTGAATAGTTTTTGTAAATGTTAGTACACAGCCGCCATACAAATAGATACATCCTAAATTACAGGACCACCAGGTACTCGAAAACCAAGCCTAGCTACTTCTCACCACGTTTATGCAGGCAAGACAAAAATTAGGCCAAACCGTCACAAAGATCTTGCATTCCTTCAGCGTTTAGTCCATTTTTGTGTTAGGATTGTTGGATGTAAACAGAAAATATTCTTCCATGGATATTAACATATGGAGGTCTACACTGTAGTCTGCAAAGGATGGTATAGTCTGGAATATGGTTATGTACCAACACATGATCTTATCTGTCTCTGTAACTACAGTGACCGAGAACATCTTCAAGGTCTTACGATGGGGAGGGGGCTTTGAGATGGTCATTTGGAGTGAGACAGACAGCAGAGAAATGAGCGGTGGGGGGGGGGGGGGGGGTATATGCTTCTGATGAATATTAATAACCTTGAACTTAACTTAACTCTACTTTTATCATTAAATATACGGATCTACTCAAAACTATTTTGACAGGGCTTGACATGTTTTAACTCACGCATCCAGACGAATTTTTTTCAGGGCCACCATGTTTCCGCTGATCTTGTCACGCGCTTTGTAAACAACGCCATAGGTCCCTTCGCCAATCTTTTCAATCTTCTGGAAGTTGTCCATGACTTTCCTTCAAAAAGATTCATGAATTCTTATTCTACCCCATAGATCATGCTGTTACAAGAGCAATTATTCCTTGTTGTTGTCGGATGTTGTTGTCTGTTACGTGTCGCGAGACCTTTCCCGCGCAATTTTTACTTCATTCATTTGATTGGCTATTGAATGAGTCAAGGTATCAAGTGGGTGGAGTTTCTGCAAAGATGAAGGTCAAAAGTCCATATGCAACAACCGGCAAAATTCCCTTTGTTCATCTTCGGTTGCTGTTGACGACATTAAAAATAAAAAAATATATATATTTTTGGGATGCAAAACTCAGTGAAAAAGGATGTAGACATGTTTGCAGTGTTTTGTGTTAGATAATTTCATGTTTGGCGATTTCTAACCATAATAAAGTAATGTTAATTCTCGTCAAGAAAAAGAAACTCTGTCATTCCAGCGAGAGCGTGCCATTTCCACCAAGTAAAATGTGAACAAAAAAAAAATGGAGTAATTTCTGTTAGTATTTCGATATTTACCGTAGTGGTTCAAACATGTCCTCTTTTCAAATCTAAAATTGTATCCATATCACTGTCACCATTTTCAACTTTATGGCGTGACAAAAGCGTAGAGGCGACTTCCTTTTTGGCATTAATTTACAATATTGACCTGTCATATATATCAAACTTTGTGAGCTAAAGCAAATATTATTATTTTTTAAAAGTTCCTATCTCAAAACATGTAAAGTTCATTGACTGTCTACACAGTTGCAAATTAAGAAAGTAATGATGTTTTTGTTTTGTTTTTTTGTTTTTTTTGTTTTGTTTTTTTTGGGGGGGGGGGTCTTTTATTCTGATATTCGGAAATAAATGCCGGTGTATGTTTTTAATTTTCCGATAGCATTTACAAAACTCATTTGTATCTTAGAAAGTAAAAACTATGCATTGTCTAAAACAATGGTCACTGTCTTTGGGCTTGAACAATTCAATATGGACGTTATGATATACACGGAAAGATTTATATTATCATTATTATTATTATTATATACATGGAAAGATTTATATTATTATTATTATTATTATTATTATTATTATTATTATTATTATTATTATTATATACATGGCAAGATTTATATTATTATTATTATTATTGTATACATAGAAAGATTATTATTATTATTATTATTATTATTATTATTATTATTATTATTATTATTATTATTATATACATGGAAAGATTTATGTTATTATTATTATTATTATTATTATTATTATTATTATTATTATTATTATTATTATTATATACACCGAAAGATTTATACATCCCAAAAGTTTTGTTTAAAGGCCCCTTTTATGTACTCTTTTATTAAATATCATATACATCAGATTGAGAAAAATATAAATAAATTATGGTTGCAATTCAATAAATAAGCTGCATGATACTAGAAGCTATATAAATCCAGAAAGAACAAGAAATAGAGACAACTAAAGGCACCAATTAATATAACCGTATACAACAAAATCGCTGTTCCAAACTCAATTATTTACTTCAGTCGTTAAATAAAAGAAAAAATGAAAAAACCGATATCTCAATGAAATTCCCCTCGCTACGACTTTAATAACTGATTGGTACTGCCTGATTTTATTCTTCCATAATGTAACGTTAAGATTAAAATACATATAGCTCGTGAAGTTCTTATACCATTTTATTATATTACAACCATGACGAAAAAAAAAACAATTTGTTATACATTGTTTTGGAGGTATTGTATGTACCCTTTTGTCTTGTATTAACTGTATAAAAGAAATTAAATTTGTTGAAAACACAATCGTTGTTATGGGCCATAGCAGATTTGCAATTTTAAATAGGCATATATATATATATATATATATATATATATATATATATATATATATATATATATATTCCAGCAATTAATTATATTCGTTCTTTAAAAAGAAAACAAATCCATTCCTACGATCATATTTGTTACATTGAAATTACTCAACAATAATCTCTCAAATGTGTGAAAGGCGTAAAAGGTCCACCGTGTATCGGCATTCATATTTTTATCTTTTTAAATCAACTCTTTATGATTCTTAACTTTATTAGAAAATATATATCATATGGACATGAAATCCTCCACCAAAACCCTTATCGTCTGTAACAATGGTGACTTTAATCAAGCATAGTATTTCTCATCTTTTAATAACTGCAAATTCAAGAACATCAAAACCAGATATCATATTAAGAAATACAATTTTATGAAGAAAAAAAAAATGATAAAATGGAATATGTGAATAAATATGTTTATGTGGAGTGAGATTAAGATTTGGTTCTTTTGGCAATTGTCTGGTTGATTATGTGCAAAGAATCTTCCAGCCATACAGTGTTTGATATTTTTGAACTATTTTCCACATAGTTTTCCTACTGTAACAAGAAGACAAAGTCATCTATATCCCCGTCCCGCCAATATTGTTGTTAGGTGACAAAAGTATTTGTCAAAGATTCAATATTTTCGTTAGGAGACAGAAGTATTTGTCAGAGATTCAATATTTTTGTTAGGAGACAGAAGTACTTGTCAAAGATTCGATATTTTTGTTTGGAGACAAAAGTACTTGTCAAAGATTCAATATTTTTGTTTGGAGACAAAAGTATTTGTCAAAGATTCAATATTTTTGTTAGGAGACAAAAGTACTTGTCAAAGATTTAAGTATTTTTGTTAGGAGACAGAAGTATTTGCCAAAGATTCAATATTTTTGTTTGGAGACAAAGTATTTGTCAATGATTCAATATTTTTGTTAGGAGACAAAAATATTTGTCAAAGAATCAGTATTACTGTTAGGAGACAAAAGTATTTATCAAAGATTTAATATTTTTGTTAGGAGACAGAAGTTATTGTCAAAGGTTCAATATTTTTATTAGGAGGCAAAAGTATTCGTCAAAGATTCAATATTTTTGTTAGAAGACAAAGTATTTGTCAAAGCTTTAATATTTTTGTTAGGAGACAAAAGTATTTGTCAAAGATTCAATATTTTTGTTAGGAGACAGAATTATTTGTCTAAGATTGCATGTATAGGAAGTTTGTATTTGCAAAGTTTAAAGGGAATTGATACGCGTCGTGTATTTGCGCTTCTTTAAATCGATCTGTGCAATATTGGTATTTTAGCTTATGTTTGCTCCAGAAACGAAAGTGTTTAAAATGGATAGATAGAAAAGCAGATGAAAAAATATTAAAGAGATTGAAGCTGACAATTTTCAATTTCAAAGGCACATTTTGATTACCAGTCCGATATATAAGTGTCATGGGTATTATTTACCTGTTTTGAAATTTTTCTCTAGACAAAGTGTGAATGATAGATGGATGGATAGAAAGACAGAAAAAAAACGGAAAAAATATATGTAAACTGAAGAGTTGCTAATAGAAAAATGCGCATCTAGACCACTATTATAATATGTGTATCAAGTTTCACAAATATATCTTGAAAATGTTTCTTAGCTTTGCTCTGAAAACGAAAGTGTGAATGATGGATGGAGAGATTAAAAACGGGCGAAAAAGCAAACAATACTGACAATGGATAGTTATGCATCGTATAAGACCTATCTAAACCACTAGTCTAATATGTGCACCAAAGTTTATAGATATATTAAACGGTTTATGAATTTTGTTCAGGAGAGAGTATGGATAATGGATGGATGGACAGACAAATGGACAAAAAATTAAAAATACTATGAATAGCAAAAGTTACGTCTGGACCACTAGTCGTGCGTTACAGAGATATCGTTGAACGTTTATGGTAGTTGCGCTCAGGAAACGAAAATGTGAAGGGCATTGGATGGATGAACAGACAATCGGACGAATACGTTCAAAACATTGAACCAAAACAATTGTGACACATCTACACCAATATTCTAATATGTGTACCAAATTTCACAGAGACATCTTAAATATGTCTGGCGCTTTGGCACGGAAACGACAGTGTGGATTATGAATGGATGGATGGATGGCATAATACAGAAAAAGGGACAAAAACATTAAAAGTATTGAAACTGAAAATCGCGAATAGTAAAATGCACATGTAAACCACTAGCCTAATATGTGTACCCAGTTTCCACGTGAACCACTAGCCTAATATGTGCACCCAGTTTCATGGGGATATATTGAACGGTATTGGAGTTATGCTCCGAAAACGAAAATGGCATACGAAAGTGTTAAAAAAATTGAAACTGAAGAATTCTGAATAGCAACAGGCAATTTATGTTTCTTTACCAGACTTATCAATATAGTTCATGTTTTGCATAAAAAGGTTTTGATATAAATTTAACCTGTTCATCAAGTATATCAGTATAGTATTCACAATTTGCTTTCTCTACTCAATTAATTACTGCTATTTTTAATTAAGAAAGACATGATTGTCTTAATTGTTATCCACTCAATTCATTTTGGTGTATGTACTTTTGTCCAACTTCTGCCACGATCATTAATTCATCATTAATTTATTAATTTATTAATGTATCTCTCTCTCTCTCTCTCTCTCTCTCTCTCTCTCTCTCTCTCTCTCTCATACCTATTTTGCCTGAATCATGTATGTTTACATATAATTGTATGAAATCATATTAATGTACTGCCGCTATCCATGTAAATTTATTATCGATTGTAGGGGAAGGGATTTTTCTGATTTGTGAGAACTTGTAGCCCGACCCCATTTGTTAACATTTATGGCAATAAATATGTTTAAACTAACAAAGAAGTATATCAGTATTATGTTATCTTGTGCCATTTTCCGTTACTAATATAGCTCTTAAAATATAATTGTTTTAACTTTTTTTTCACCTAAATTCAAGAAATACTTTGTAGACTTTTTCCATCTTATTAATAAGCTGTGTGTCATCTTATTATTGCGGCTTTCTTATCTTTAGCTAAAATATTGTCTAGCTCAGTTTTTATTATTATTATTATTATTATTATTATTATTATTATAAGTCAGGGAAAATGTATATTTTAGTCAAAAGTAAGTGAATTTGTTACCCTCAGTCAGGAAAATGTTCATATCGACAAACACGTGAAAAAATGTATTTTGTAATGACGCTGCAGTGCAACATGGGTTGAATAGCTCATTTAGATTTTTGGTTACTTACAATAAATTCAAAGTTAGCTATTCTTAGAGAGAAACATACTACCGTCTATACTCGCGTATAACTCTCATGTCCAAATGCAAACAACATAGACCATGATCTGCCGTCGCATAATACGCCGGCAGATCAGGGTCTATGTTGTTTGTTCTACTGATTAGTCCTTACAAACTCCATAGACCCAGATTTCCTGGCGCATTATGCGACGGCAGATCTGAGTCTATGCAGTTTGCAGTTGGTAGTGACTTATACGCGAGTGTAGACGGTGCTCTATGATTAACGATGAAGACTGACACATAATGCATGAACTGATCAGTTGTTTGGTCAAATAATTAGTGGTAGGCTGTTCTTGCCTATACTTTGTTTAATGAAAGTTTGCTCTTGGTAGTTCTGTATTTCAGCTGGTTGTATGGTACTAGTATTTGTGTAACTGTCCGAAATCATATTATATAAACAGTATTAGGGTCCTCTATAGCTTAGATGCAGATAGTTGTATTTAATAAAAATGTAGCTTAGCCTTGAGAAAAATATTATTTTTATTTTAATATCCACTTAGTTTGCATCCTATGTCTGATTAATCATCAATCTTACTCTTTTTTGGTAGATTAAGGTGTAAACTTTCTCGATATTATGACAGCTATTTATGACAGCTTGTTCAAGGGGATATTGTTATTTATTTATTTATTTATTTATTTATTTATTATTATAAAGTTAATGAGAATTTCAAACTAATTTCATCATCAGTTTGTAACATTACATAATCATCAGGATTTTGTTTTATATCAATGTATGCATTTAAATTGACACTTAAACATTTTAAACCCTCTTAAATAATAAAAAAATCACACACCCAGCATGTAGATGAACTGGCTAAATAAAATGATGTATGGGGATGACTGTAGAAGAGATGAAAATTAATTTTAATGAGAGTATTTTTTCCATTATAAGCCCAGGGGCCCAGCTACATAAATCCATTGAAAATTCTGGGGTAGGCTTATCATAGGTCATTGCTTTCCTAACATATACATTTGCTAACTTCTGTTAAAGTGTGAAGGGGGGGGGGGAGGGGTGTCTTATTATCAACGATAGGTTTATTATTGAAGAAATATGATCAATTTATTTCTTTTATACGTTTAAAGTGGAAAGTGAGTGTTTCTGTGTTTGACACGAAAAATGTGGTCAGGGAAAATTTATAGTCAGGGAAAAGTCAAAGAAAAAACATGGAATTTTGTTTCCAGTAAACTGTATGACCCATGCTGCAACTTACCTGACCCGAACAGGCAAGAGAGGTAAGATATCGAAGGGACAGCGGACAGTTTAGCTTTCCCATTATTGGTTCCGTGAATGCTTGATTTCATTTCGCATTATGTGGCAAAATAAATGAAACTTAAAACAATTTAAAACACAGATAGCTAGTGATATGGAGAGCCAGTGCGTGTATTTTACCTGAGCAACGATTGTTAATTAATGAAGAAGTTTAAATCATACTCTTCTGACAACAAGGTGTATAATATATAAAGTACACGCCCTTTAACAATATTCAATAGGATGTCCTTGAACAATATTCAATAGAATGCCCTTTAACAATATTCAATAAGATGTCCTTGAACAATATTCAATAGAATGCCCTTGAACAATATTCAATAGAATGCCCTTTGACAATATTCAATAAGATGTCCTTTAACAATATTCAATAAGATGTCCTTTAACAATATTCAATAAAATGTCCTTTAACAATATTCAATTGCATGCCCGTTAACAATAATCAGTAGGATATCGCAAGGTTTGCCCCAAGTGTCAAAAGCATTGTTATACTGCTATGAAAATAATGCCGTACTATTTCTGTGGCTATGATGGCTGATTTAACCCCAGAAACTGGAATGTGCAGCTAAATCCTTAAACTCGACGACTAAAACCATATCAAAGTGTCGACCTTGGTATATATGGTACAAGGGGGATTAACCCCTAACAAAAATATTGCAAAATGTAAGAGTTACTTCCCTTTGTCCGCTGCAATGTAATCCTTATCGAGGGAGCAAGCCCTGCGCCAAAGAATGAGAGAGAGAGAGGAGAGGGGGGGGGGGGCATTTTTCTTTGAATTATATAGATGGATACATATATATATTTATATATATATATATATATATATATATATATATATATATATATATATATATATATATATATATATATATATATATATATATATATATATATATATATATATATATATATATATATTCTATTTCAAAATATGCATTTTAATCACAACAATAAAAATAAATAAATTAAGATTTGCATTGTCAAACTATGGGCTATTTAATTAAAAGTTTAGCTAGCTTTCCATACCTTTTTTTAAATAAAAAAAAGTATACTCGACAACTCTGAATTAAGCAATATGCAATAAAGTTTCTACATCTTTCCTAACAATGTGAGTTCATTCATAAAGTATTAGGGTAGTAATAATGTTTAGTGTAAATATAAAGTATGACTAATAACATGTGTAAATATAAAGCAGGACTAATAACATGTGTAAATATAAAGTATGACTAATAACATGTGTAAATATAAAGTATGACTAATAACATGTGTAAATATAAAGTATGACTAATAACATGTGTAAATATAAAGTATGACTAATAACATGTGTAAATATAAAGTAGGACTAATAACATGTGTAAATATAAAGCATGACTAATAACATGTGTAAATATAAAGTAGGACTAATAACATGTGTAAATATAAAGTAGGACTAATAACATGTGTAAATATAAAGTAGGACTAATAACATGTGTAAATATAAAGTAGGACTAATAACATGTGTAAATATAAAGTATGACTAATAACATGTGTAAATATAAAGTATGACTAATAACATGTGTAAATATAAAGTATGACTAATAACATGTGTAAATATAAAGTAGGACTAATAACATGTGTAAATATAAAGTAGGACTAATAACATGTGTAAATATAAAGTAGGACTAATAACATGTGTAAATATAAAGTAGGACTAATAACATGTGTAAATATAAAGTAGGACTAATAACATGTGTAAATATAAAGCAGGACTAATAACATGTGTAAATATAAAGTATGACTAATAACGTGTAAATATAAAGTATGACTAATAACATGTGCAAATATAAAGTAGGACTAATAACATGTGTAAATATAAAGTATGACTAATAACATGTGTAAATATAAAGTAGGACTAATAACATGTGTAAATATAAAGTATGACTAATAACATGTGTAAATATAAAGTAGGACTAATAACATGTGTAAATATAAAGTATGACTAATAACGTGTAAATATAAAGTATGACTAATAACATGTGCAAATATAAAGTATGACTAATAACATGTGTAAATATAAAGTATGACTAATAACATGTGTAAATATAAAGTAGGACTAATAACATGTGTAAATATAAAGTATGACTAATAACATGTGTAAATATAAAGTAGGACTAATAACATGTGTAAATATAAAGCAGGACTAATAACATGTGTAAATATAAAGTATGACTAATAACATGTGTAAATATAAAGTAGGACTAATAACATGTGTAAATATAAAGTATGACTAATAACATGTGTAAATATAAAGTAGGACTAATAACATGTGTAAATATAAAGCAGGACTAATAACATGTGTAAATATAAAGTAGGACTAATCACATGTGTAAATATAAAGTATGACTAATAACATGTGTAAATATAAAGTAGCACTAATAACATGTGTAAATATAAAGTAGGACTAATAACATGTGTAAATATAAAGTAGGACTAATAACATGTGTAAATATAAAGTATGACTAATAACATGTGTAAATATAAAGCAGGACTAATAACATGTGTAAATATAAAGTATGACTAATAACATGTGTAAATATAAAGTATGACTAATAACATGTGTAAATATAAAGCAGGACTAATAACATGTGTAAATATAAAGCAGGACTAATAACATGTGTAAATATAAAGTATGACTAATAACATGTGTAAATATAAAGTAATAACATGTGCAAATATAAAGTATGACTAATAACATGTGTAAATATAAAGTAGGACTAATAACATGTGTAAATATAAAGTATGACTAATAACATGTGTAAATATAAAGCAGGACTAATAACATGTGTAAATATAAAGTATGACTAATAACGTGTAAATATAAAGTATGACTAATAACATGTGCAAATATAAAGTATGACTAATAACATGTGTAAATATAAAGTATGACTAATAACATGTGTAAATATATAGTAGGACTAATAACATGTGTAAATATAAAGTATGACTAATAACATGTGTAAATATAAAGTAGGACTAATAACATGTGTAAATATAAAGCAGGACTAATAACATGTGTAAATATAAAGTAGGACTAATAACATGTGTAAATATAAAGTAGGACTAATAACATGTGTAAATATAAAGTATGACTAATAACATGTGTAAATATAAAGCAGGACTAATAACATGTGTAAATATAAAGTATGACTAATAACGTGTAAATATAAAGTATGACTAATAACATGTGCAAATATAAAGTATGACTAATAACATGTGTAAATATAAAGTATGACTAATAACATGTGTAAATATATAGTAGGACTAATAACATGTGTAAATATAAAGTATGACTAATAACATGTGTAAATATAAAGTAGGACTAATAACATGTGTAAATATAAAGCAGGACTAATAACATGTGTAAATATAAAGTAGGACTAATAACATGTGTAAATATAAAGTAGGACTAATAACATGTGTAAATATAAAGTAGGACTAATAACATGTGTAAATATAAAGTAGGACTAATAACATGTGTAAATATAAAGCAGGACTAATAACATGTGTAAATATAAAGTATGACTAATAACATGTGTAAATATAAAGTAGGACTAATAACATGTGTAAATATAAAGCAGGACTAATAACATGTGTAAATATAAAGTATGACTAATAACATGTGTAAATATAAAGTATGACTAATAACATGTGTAAATATAAAGTATGACTAATAACATGTGTAAATATAAAGCAGGACTAATAACATGTGTAAATATAAAGTAGGACTAATAACATGTGTAAATATAAAGCAGGACTAATAACATGTGTAAATATAAAGTATGACTAATAACATGTGTAAATATAAAGTAGGACTAATAACATGTGTAAATATAAAGCAGGACTAATAACATGTGTAAATATAAAGCAGGACTAATAACATGTGTAAATATAAAGCAGGACTAATAACATGTGTAAATATAAAGTATGACTAATAACATGTGTAAATATAAAGCAGGACTAATAACATGTGTAAATATAAAGTATGACTAATAACATGTGTAAATATAAAGTATGACTAATAACATGTGTAAATATAAAGTATGACTAATAACATGTGTAAATATAAAGTGTGACTAATAACATGTGTAAATATAAAGCAGGACTAATAACATGTGTAAATATAAAGTATGACTAATAACATGTGTAAATATAAAGCAGGACTAATAACATGTGTAAATATAAAGTAGGACTAATAACATGTGTAAATATAAAGCAGGACTAATAACATGTGTAAATATAAAGTATGACTAATAACATGTGTAAATATAAAGTAGGACTAATAACATGTGTAAATATAAAGTATGACTAATAACATGTGTAAATATAAAGTAGGACTAATAACATGTGTAAATATAAAGTATGACTAATAACATGTGTAAATATAAAGTATGACTAATAACATGTGTAAATATAAAGCAGGACTAATAACATGTGTAAATATAAAGTAGGACTAATAACATGTGTAAATATAAAGCAGGACTAATAACATGTGTAAATATAAAGTAGGACTAATAACATGTGTAAGTATAAAGCAGGACTAATAACATGTGTAAATATAAAGTAGGACTTAGGACTAATAACATGTGTAAATATAAAGTAGGACTAATAACATGTGTAAATATAAAGCAGGACTAATAACATGTGTAAATATAAAGTATGACTAATAACATGTGTAAATATAAAGTAGGACTAATAACAATGTACTTCAACAAATTATGATGAAATACTGATATGTCACTTTTTTCATAGCATTGTGTCTAGTTTTGGATTCTTTATTACACATAGATTGAGAAAGGGACAAATGGATAAAGATAGATTTATAGCAATAAGGATGGACAGAAGACAAATAGGCATACACTTACACAGATAGAGAGAGATCAAGAAGCAAAACGATCATGATAGATTGATAAAAAGTGGATAAACCAAAAAAAAAAAAAAAGAAAATGAAGGGGCGGGGGCGTGGGCGGGGGCGGGGGTGTGGGTGGGGGCAAAAACACTAACAGCTTCTGCTTAGGGAGAAGAGTTAGTAGACTGATGGGTCGGGAGATATCTAAAGATAATTTTGTACTCGTGAAATTCCTAAAACGTGAAGTATATAGTACTTGGTGTGTGTGTGTGTGTGTGTGTGTGTGTGTGTGTGTGTGTGTGTGTGTGTGTGTGTGTGTGTGTGTGTGTGTGTGTGTGTTGTATGGTCTCCAAAACAAGTAAAGTTCAATGGGAAGTTTAGGAGAAAATTCATTCATATGTAGATTTTCATTGAATATATCATCTAGTGACTAGATAAAATGTAATAGAATTTTCAAATGTGTGATTAGAAGTGAAAGTGTGTACAGCTTGTAGCATATATTTACATTTTGAGGTATTTGAAAAAGTATTATAAAATGCTGAAAAAAAATACTTTCACGTTCAAAGAAAGCAGCGTACAGTCTTCCCAGTATGTGCATCCAGATGTTCATCCAAACCTCTGTCCACTCTTTTATGTTGTAATTCTTTGTAGCGAAATAACTTCAGAAAAATCAGCGAAAAATAATAATTTTGGTGCACAGATTGAAAACAAAAATGTCCAGACAGTGTTTCGTTTTAATTTTTTCGGCGCTAATATGACAGAGTTATTGATGCCTTGTTAACATAATCCTTCGACTAGCTTTCTGTATCGTATTAACAAAGTCAATGGCAGTTCAAATTAGTTTTTCTTAGTTATTTTCATATTTCATGCGATCTATTTGTGTTCGCTAGTTTCGTCTTTAGTCAATCTCTCGCAATTTCTGTCTTTGCGGCATTATTTTCCATTCAGTATACCAGGCTTTTTGTCTTCAAGTGTGTTACTTTCTTATTGCTTCTATTACTATTATTCACACTATTTTAGAGTCATTTAATTTTCGCGAATGCATTAAAATCGATATTCCCACCACATAAAAATTTAGCAAATAATTTATCGCGTACATTGTATGATAGGCATTTCAGCGCATAATTTTTTCGCGAATTAATCTTCTTCGCTCAATTTTACAACATTTTCTGCTCTTTAATAACCTGAAGTACTATCGCGTTACGAGGCATCGTGGCCTAAAGTGACGTAATTAAATTAAGCTTCAGGGATTGAGTTGTGTATTCTTGTCGTATGTGACCATTGCAAGATATTGTGGAATAAGAATCAATGAAAATTATTCAGATATGCACAACTATCTCAACTTCTGACATTTACTTTTTACCTTAGTTGCATATTAACAGCTGTACACACATACACACACACACACATTAAATATCTTACAAAATAATGTATTCCGTTCAATTATGTAGGTAAATAATGATAAATGGACGCATTTACTCTACATGTTTTAACTTTTTTAGAAAAAAGAGTTTCTGTGTTATAGAATGTTAACATTGTGAAGAGTTTACTTTTATTGACCTCATTAATGTGATGCAATATTTCACACATTTGAATCATCTCTCTCTCTCTCTCACACACACACACACACACACACACACACACACACACACACACACACACACACACACACACATTATTTTCTCTTTCCTACATCTTATTAAAAAAACATATTTATTCTTTGTTAGAGGATTCATGCGATTTGTGGCGTTTAGAAAAGTTTTTATAAACCAGTAAACGACTATATTAAATAAGCAGATTTGCTTACTGTTGATATACCCTGATTAGACCGGTATGAAAGCTAACGCTGTTGTCGTCTTTTTTGAAGAAAAAACATAACATTTTTAAACCAATTACTGCGTTGCACAGGCACAATGTAGTAGTCAGGCAAATATTTGTTTTTGACAATTTCTCAATGTGAATTAAATTTACGGTAGATGAGATCACAACTTCGCTGTGGAGATTATTAGAGTAAATTAAGCATATTGCAAAACCGTACTTCTGATGTCCAGTCTATACGTTTTTTTTTTTTTTTTTTTTTGTTTGTTTGTTAGCAGATTATTCTAAATGACCTGTTGTTTTGTCAGTAATTAATTTTATTTTGCCAGTAATTAATTTTGTTTTGTCAGTAATTAATTTTGGTCAGTAATTAATTTTGTTTTGTCAGTAATTAAGTTTGTTTTGTCAGTAATTAATTTAATTTTTAAAAATATATCACTATTCAACTTGTCATTGTAATTAACAATCATATATGGGTGAATAAAATCATATATCCTTTCTGTGTATTACAGAATTGGTAATCCGAGCTTCACAAATTTGTAAAAGAAAATATTTTTCTAAGTTTTTTCTTTCAGCATTCTGGTTACTCTTCTCTGAACATTTTTATTTAGTATAGCATCTTTTTCATTAAATACAAAGTATACAATACATATCTAACATGCTCCAGACGGGGTGTAACTAAAATAGCTTTTATGTAACCCCCCCCCCCAAAAAAAAAATAAAATAAATAAATAAAAAGAAACATCTATTTGTCCAAATATGTAAATGTTCTATAAATAATTAATTCATATATGCTAGTCTTACGGTCTGCAAAATGATTGGCAAATTTCACTGAGTTGTCGAAGGTCATCAAACCACGATTTTCTTGAAATTGGTAGAATTGTATTTTATATATTTATTTTGTTCCAACTCTCTCATATAACTTGTGTTAAAGTTAAATTGCCAAGGATAGACCTTTGGCAGAACTGATCCGAATCTCTGTGTAGAATATCAGATTCTTTTGCATCGTCAACTACATCATCAACTTTCAAATTATCAGAAAATAGTTTTTGCTAAACTCTGGACAACATCTCGTAAATCATTTAAAATATAAAATGTATACTAATATATGTATATATATATATATATATATATATATATATATATATATATATATATATATATATATATATATATATATTCCTCATGAAAATATTAAACATATATCGTCCAACTACCCGATCTCGTGTGGTTGCTTCAATCATGCGCCATGTTTCTCTCGATCTAACGCGCTTGTTTCGAGATAATGACGTCATCAACTGTGTCACCAGCGTTCTTCAAGAGCGACCGGAATGAATTAAACAGTAAAATCAGACAAAATGAGATTTAAACAGGTAATTTCATGTAATTTTTAAAAAATCTTAATGCAAATCTATATTTTCACTAATGCCTCCTTTGTGTCAGACATTTTGGCCTTGAATTTTCTATTATATGCTAAAGATAGTGCCGCCGATCACATGATGGCTTTGTTTACATATTTTGAACAGGATAACCCACTTTGGGAATTTATACAACTGGATAGCCAATGTAAATATTTGGTTTTAATCATGTGGAGTTCTTATACAACGTAAGAAAGATTTACACTCGAAATGTATATTCACTACGGACTTTTTCGTTTCAGTATTATTTCATAATAAACATATATTCTACATCAAAAGACATTGAATCTATTATAATAAAATGTGTATCTATTCACCAATGTCTATTTTTAAATATCTCTCTCCCTGTGTCTCTCTGTCTCTCAGTCTATTGAGTCATGTATTTATATGGTAAAGAACAAGCAAGCAGTAATGTAAGTGCACAAACTGCATATAGAATTAACAGGAAAAAAATTTCATTGTTAAATTATTATTTTTTTTTAAAAAAACATGGAGACGCTATAAACTAATAATATCCATACCTTGACCTAACTGACACATTCCGGTCATATGCCAGGTGACTTTTTAGTTTGTGTCACGAACCATGGATGTCACTAAACTTACACACGCTCGGAAAAATGGTAATTCTGAACTAATGTATAAGAATGACAAAATTTTTGTTAACGATGATTAAATGAAGTAGATACAGTTGAACACTTTCTATTGTTATTGGAATAGATCATCACAATATTATAACCAACGCGTTAAAATTCATGTTAAGTGCACGAAAAGTGGTTGTTCGAGGATATTATAGAAAGTAGATGCATAATGACATTGCGTGCTGTCACTATGCATCTGCTGTAGAATTATAAAAAAATATATGATCTAGTAAAATTAAAAATTTTAAAAATATAAAAAATTAAGTGAACATGCCCATTAATATCCAAAAACTACAAAGAGACTTATTAATTTTTCCGTGTTTACGAACATGTACTCGCTCACGATCATTTCCCCGTCAGTGTTTTAGGAAAGGCGTTCTTCAAATTTGGAGGTAACATTAGTCGTTGTGGCGTCTGCGTGTAGAAATTTGGTCTATTTGTCGCTGATTATCATAATTTTATTGACTAATGAATGACTCACATAAGTTAAGAACACTCTTGGAAGGAAGTATAGTTATGTCTACAGTGCATGCAATCTGTTTGATCTCACTTCCGAATATATAAAATGCCTAACCAAGAGTTTTCTCAAATCAAATGATTCGTTGGAATGTCGTTTTGCTATGACATACGCGAGGTCAAAACCCTTGATGTACGATACATATCTGGAAATTCAAGTAAGACAAAGTTTCCTGAACGCTAGCTATCAGATTAATACAGTCTTCTCATACATCTGTTTGCTGCGTTAGTCGAATCGGTGCACATGTTGAAAGCAAAAACAAATTTGGCAACTTGTCCAAACTGACCCGCTTGGAGCGATGGCTCCCAGCGCATCAAGTCTTGGTTACAAGATCTAAGGCAGTGATAGCCACAAGTCATGGATAAAAAGTAAGTAAAGCATTTTTTTTTTTTTTTTTTTTTTTTGGGGGGGGGGGGGTGTGTTGACTACAGTTTCCAAAGTGCTACTGGCTGAAGACCAATTTTTGCTATGCACAAGTTGTTGCCATAGGGTTAATAATATCTCGCAAACGGACGCGAATTTTTACTTATGGTATATACTTTTAAAAGATCATTTTGTGAGTTACTTTTAATGACATGTATAATAAGTACAAATTCAGTGCATTAGATATTAGCCCAATGCCCAGAATTGGCGTGTGGCGAGAACTGGTCCTCTGCCAGTATAGCAAGTATACCGGGATGTCGTTTTACTCAAATACACTAAAATCTACCTATGAAATATATGTAAAGAGGTATATTTATATATATATAGAAAAGTTTTTAATAAATAATTGATGAATGTAAACACTTTAAACCTCCAAGTTCTCTGTTGTTTACTGCGGACATGATTTGCCTCCACTCTATTATTGACTAAGAATAAGTGACATATCTAATTAACAACTCAAAATGGACTGGACCCGTTTTATTTCCATAAATGGTATATGTAAATTGGGAGGATGACAAATTTGTAATGTACCTGTATTTCTTTTTTTTTTTTTGTTTGTTTGGAAACATAAAAAGTAATAAAGAATATAATGGAGAGTTTTATTAGTTTATAATAATAATTGAAAGTGATGAAATCTTTGATTGAGTTGAACAATATTGACATTTTATCCACATTTTGATTTAGTTTTCTTCTTTCTTTTAATCAAGCGATGTTATAATAACATAAAAGTAATAAAAACAATAAACAATGAAAATTTGGACTGAAGCATATGGTCTTGGTTCTGAGTAAAAGTCTAAGAAAACAAAATGACCTCACAATATTCATGCATCTGTTCATTATACACTTAATAACACGTTTATGTAGTTAATTGCAATAAGAGTTGTCATGATGAATACCTGAACTTTCATCATCATACCACTTCCCATCTGAACATACACACACACACATAACAATAAAAGTCAAATGCCATAATGACTGGAACCTATTACCCAATTGTATCAGAAACATTTCAAATATAGATAATTTCAGATTGGCTGTTAAATTGTACCCTTAAACCCAAGCAAATCAAGAGAACATATGACACTGATATTTTACTAGAATGAATTGTTTTAGTGATACTTTTTATTCCTAAATTCAGCTTTTAAATCTGTAACACCTAATTGTAATCTCTTACCTTAGTCAAATGTATAATTTTAATTTGCAAAATATACCCTGTCCCAAAATCATTATCCTTCAGGCCCCCATTGGAAATAAGTTTTGTAAACTTCCATGAGTCATCCTTGCTGGATCACTTTTTTTATATTTTTTTTTTTTAAATGTCTGTATTACAACTGTTTGTTTTGCTTGTATAACATACTTTGTCAGTGTTTTAAAATTGTTATATGTATTAATGTATTATTACTTGTTATTTGCCAATCCTACCTAAATAAATTTATTATTTATTATTATATTATGTGTAATGAATTGAATGTTGATAAACATGGAGAATATATTAATTAATAACATTCAGAACAATGAAAAAAATACTAAATAGTCAAATTAGGAAACATGATTTCAACTGCATGTTTAAACCAGATTTCATTTGACAACTGCACCCATCGTCACACGATCAGTAAATCACTGAAAGTAACCGATTATTATTAATATCTATATATTGATAATATTTCACAAAATGTAGCTTTATTTTTTTTTAATACATCAATAACAAAATATAATTATACTTTTAATATTCTAAATGATGTATTTGAGTATGTTTGAGTGTATTTGAGTAAAAAAGAAGCACGTGCGTGTAAACTACGATGTGCTATTACCATGTCATGGCTATTGCCCCGGCATTTGAGCATTGCCAAGAACTGCTGACATCATGCAAACAAACTGTTACAGAGGCCATCTTTCCCTGCATCAAAACCACATTTGATTTCATGCAGTGCTGATATTTTCCATTGTTCAAATGAGATTTTGGAGAAGAAAAAAAATTGATAGACTTAATGTTTTCTAAGTAGTAACATGGTAATAGGGTGTACCGGCCTAGATTTCAGATACTGTCGTCAGTCCATTGTTGAAGGGGATGGGGGGAAGCTTATTTAAAACAGCTCACACAGTATTCCTCTTTTGCATTTGTAACGTCCACACAGTACAAACTTGTTTCATTATCATCTTGTTCCAGAATAACATAAATATTGTTGACATCATTGCAGAGTCAGACTAGGCCAGTAAATTGCCGTATTAAAAGGTCCAAAAATTATTGTAATTCTTTCAACCCTGTGACAAGGCAAGGTTCTTGAACTTTGGTTTAGTATGGGCAAGTACTATATATAACACAGAAGAGATTGGAAACTCCAGAAAACTGCCAGCTATCACCCTTTACCTCTAGATATGCAAATGAGGTTCCCAGTGGTCCCTTGAGCAGTAAGATCAGCAGCAGGCACAGTAGGGGTGAATTTGCTCACAGACTAGAAACCTATGCATACATAGGTCACAGATTGCAGTGAATGGTAACAGACAGGGCTTGGAATTAATGTTAATCTGCTAATCCATGATCAGTAAATTTGCCAGTGGATCACTAAAATCCCGTCTCTTATAAATCGATTGGATCAGTAAAAATGTTCGCTGGTTTTCATCATAAGTTAACAGGTGGTCTTGTTTTGTGATGTATCTAATAAAACATGGGGTGGCATTTCCCTTAATGGATAATTGATCTGTTTTTTGTAATTATCAAGTAACTGCCAAGACCGTGCACTTCACGAGTTACGATGAAAGTCTGCGTCTGAAATGGCCAGTGTTTTTCCATGCATCAAGTAAATAAGAGTGTAGATTGTCAAAAGATTATGCAAGCTTAACTTGACTGGTTCCCTGGCCCAATGTACTTAAATACTGACGATATAAAATGGTATTGGACTTCACTGGAGCCCAAACTGCACCAATCGGAAAAGGTCGTGTTGGCCTACTCAGTGAATCATGCAGAATTATGCGGAATAATATGTTCAATTGTTATATCATTGTTGATAAACATTCACTGCATTATGAGGTGAGAATTGGAAAGATTTGGAAGTTCTTGTGCAGCAGCCATCCAAATGTCAGAGAACAAATGATAACATGAAAGAGTGAGATTGTAAAAATAATCAAGTGAAGAAAGTGTCAGAAATCTCAGGAAAACAGACATGAATGGTTGAGATATGACCTAAAATTAAGATTTGATGTTGTGCACTTTTTGCACTGAGTATTCGGAGAAATACAAAAATGCAGATATTAGTGAAATTTAGACAGGATCTGCAGCAATGTTATTATGGTGATCCCATAGATCAGTGAAAACAAAATCAGGTCCAGACAGTGTTCTGCAGGAAAGCTACATTTTTATTTTCTACCTTTTCTGTTTAAAATTAAGACATTATATTTTGCTAATATCCATACCAAATCAAACATCGACCTTTCCCCTTCATTCAGATTTTTTGTGTGTAAATATATTAGTGCCAGAAATAATGTGAAAATATCTCTTTTTGCTACTCTCAAGTTAAAGTTGATTTTCATTTTTAAAGTATTACAATGGGTAAATGAAATATTGAGTGAAAATTAGTATCAGTGCAGTTTTTAATGTATTGAGAGTATATAAATGTACATTTTTTGTAAATAGTTAAATAAATTTATACTTGTTTTATTGTCAGATAATTGTACTGTTTATAAAGTCACCAGCCAACCTGGACAAAGTGAATGCTGAGTCTAGGGGTGAGCAGGTAACAAAATTACTTGGTACAATAATCTGATGATAAAACAAATATTAGTGTTACTTAACTCATTAACCCCTGGAGATTCTTTTCATTTTCGCCTGAAATGGGGGTAGGAAACGCATTTTTGGGGATACTTCTGAATGCAGCAAAACACATCTGCTTAAGAAAGTTTTTCGTTTAGCCGGATGCTTAGGTTTATCAGAAACATTGTTTTTGATTGGCTATTACGCTCGCGCATGTGCAGAAGGGTAAAAGTTGGACTTTTTCGTATTGGATCCCCGATTTTTGTGTCCTGGCCCCTTTTTACTCCAAATCTCAAACTTATCCTACTTTTTGCAAAGGTTCATCTGTCTGTGTGCAGTTCGGACCGGTCTGCTTTAGATCTAAGGCCAAAAAGTCTAAACTCCGGACACAAACTCCGGTTCCGGAACTGGCAATTTTTGACCTAAAAAAAATCGGGTCTCAAAAACTGCATTTTTTTCGCTGTATTTTTTAATGCGAGTAGAAAGTCGACATTATTTGGTATCATTGTAGAGCTACATCTGTCTACTTTCCTGAAATACCATCCACTTTAGTGTATCCTAAATGATGTTCACGTTACAGAGCTCTGAAGTAGGGTACAACCTCATGACGCATAAACGTGGCGCCAGGGGTTAATGAGTTAACTGTTTTAATTCTGAGTAAAACCCCTGACATTTTCAATTTTTGACAGAATTTTTCAATCTGACATCCAGTATGGCGACCATCTTGAAAATCTTGTTATAGCTACGTTTCCAGAATTAATGGTCCTATCAACATAGGGTTTTCACCAACAGACTTCTTATGAAATATAGTTGGTCCTAAATAAAAATGTTGACCTGCAGACATCCAAATGGCTGCCACAATGATCACATTGGAAATCTTGATCATTTTGGAAATCTTGTTGTCAGTAATTCTTCTGTGTGGATGGCATTGGGTTTTCACCAAAAGACTACTAATGGTGTCTGGTTTGTTCTAAATTAAAATTGTGCTGATCTTATATCCGCCACCACAGCGACTAATTTGATAATTTTATTGCTCAGGAATATCTGAGATGGTTTCAGCACTCTGCAGTTAACAAGAAATGGTCTTATCTTGAATTTTTGGAAATTCTTTTCCGATAGTAGAGTGTCTGTTCTTTTGAGGTATTCTTAATATTTTAAATATTTGTTATCATAAGCATGTGAGATAGAAGTTCTTTGTTGTGAACTCAATAAAAAAAAACGTATGATGATGTACCACTAGAGAAAATCCAGACTATTTGAGGGTATGCAGTTTATATTACAAATTTTGACTATGTTTTAAGGATTTTACATTTTTTACCTTTATTTTATATATTATATACATTTTATAGAATTTTAACATCTTTACTTTTTAACTTATGTTGTTTAATACGTCATGTTTGTTTATTTAGAAAGCTTTTAGAGTTTTTTTTGGGCAATACTTTATATTTATCTTATTGGAATTATACTTTGAAGTGGCTCCATATAGCCAGTATTGTGTTGACATGTCATTAAACCCTACTACATATGTACAAGAATTGAACTTCATATTTTACAGGATTCCTAAAGTTCATATATAGTTTAATTTGTAAATATTATGTAATTTAGGGCATATAGCATTAAGTCACATGTTTAGGGTTATTGAACCACAAACATCCAAACGATATTTCTTTGGGAATAAAGATAAACTTGCCATACATAACATCTGCTGCTTTTTGTTTCCCAAAAATTGCTCCTTAATGCAAGGTTTTTATTCGTTTATTAATGGAGAAGCCATCATGCTTGCAGGTTTGAGACCATTTCTACTGGACTCACAATTAGGTATGGTAATATTGTTTTTGTGTTTCCAGTGAATGAATTTAGCATGATTATCTATCAGTTGTATGAAATTGAGCATCATCCATGTGGCTTTGCAATACCAACTTCCTATAATGCCTAACATGTTTATAATTGCACTTTGATACCTAAGACACAAATCATTAAATGTTCGTCATTGTCTGCACTTGGCTCTTTGTACTAACTGTGTGCTGAAGATATAAGGTTTAGAAATGCGTCATTTTCCAATTGAAATGTTTTTAATGTTATTTCTGCTACCTTGCTGCACAAATTATTATTTCCTTCCAAACAAGAACTACCTTTTCCATATAACAAATCAACAATACTTCGATTCATCCGAAGAATAGATACTGTGTGTATGACTGTCTTTTATTAACTCCATGGAAAAACAGACGATGCTCCAACTCATTAGTATATCTTTTTAAGAGCAATGTACTTCCTTCTGATAGATTTCTCAGTGATTGAAAAAGGACTCTTAAGTATATTGTGAAAATATTTTTGCACGAAAAAATTTTAAGTTATACTGAGTTGAATAAGCATATGTATATACAAAGTTGTGTCCAGTTGCCTTACTCAGTCTGTGTGGTTTTGGCGATACAATTATTCACACTTAGCTGGTCACCTGTCCATCAGAACCATTGTTGAGTGATGGTTGATTGATAGATATCAACCACAGCTGGGGGTGGGGGTGCAGTTACTGCCACATTTTTATGTCCCACCATGACAGTCATGGGGCCATATAATGTTACTCTTACTCCGCCATTATGTATATCACACTTTCATACATTATGCTTGTCAGTATACCCAGATTGTCCTATGCACCTTTATTTTCACACCACTGAGTGAAATAGCATTAAACTTTGAAATACTGTTTTTACTCGCATATAAACCGATACCAATTGGAAACTGCATATACCCAGTTTTGCCATTGCATAATGCACCGGCAGATCTGGGTCAATGCAGTTTGTAAGGACTAATCAGTAGAACAAGCAACATAGACCCTGATCTGCTGGCGCATTATGCGATGCCAGACCCGGGTCTATGTTGTTTGCATTTGGACCCGGATTATACGAGAGTATATACGGTACATATTCTTTTGAAGTGATGAGGTTTATAGGATGTTCATTGTGGTTAATATAGTTGCAAAAATTAGTAGAACAGATACTTTTGACAGTAAAACTGTTACCTCCATTCTTAAATTTTTTAAAAATTTCTCGCAGTTTATGATGGATTTAATTGTAGCAGAATTTGGCATTCAACCAATCAGAAAGCATGTAACATTGACAAATGTGGTAGTTTTTGGAATCTGTGATGTGCAGCTACCATTAATGTTGCTTGAGGTGATAAGTTTTGTTTGCCTCAATGACTGAATTAATCTGTTTTACCTCCTGTCCATTTCATAGCATTTGAAAATATTTTTTTGTTAGTTAATTCTCTGCAATTTGCATGCCAAACATGCATCCTTTTGTTGATATGCATGACAAAAGATGTTAATGTTCAAGTTAGGTAACATAAATATTGTCATTTTTGTATAAAGCTCAACCAGATATGAACAGCATAGATCCAGATATGCCATCACATAATGTTGGTTATTTGGTTCATATTTAATGGAATTTCCAGCACATTATTGGCTATATCATGCCAAGGAAATGTAGAACAAACAGCTTACATCCTGATCTGACATCAAATAATTATTATTCGTTAGTGATTTTTGTTCTCCTTCTTTTTAAGGATGGTTTACTTCTGAAGTTAGCTTATTTTGGGGGTAAAAATATCAGTAGACAGTGTGAAAAATAGTTTCTTTATATCTAACATTACTAATATGTGTTACACAAATTTAATCACAATTCCGGGTGTAATGGTTTTTCGGATGAATTTCGATTTTTTTTACACTTCTAGAAAAGCATTTTCATCGGGAGTCTAACTAAATATTATACAAAAGCCACATTAAAGAACATATCCCAAGTCAAAAAACAAACTGGAAAGCTCTTAATTGCCTTGTATACAAGCCCATCCAATTAAACTTCCCTAAGGTTATTTCCCTTGACATGTGAAGGTGCATTGATTGATGGATAATCAGGTTATGACACCTTAGTTGTAATGCTGACTGAAGTAACCTCACTGCACTTGTATGTGTTATTAATCTTAGCTACACTCATGATGCTGCTCTCAGTATTTCCCTCAGTCTGTCAAGTGGTAATTTTAACTACTGCATGCATTCCTTTACCTTTATCATAGTGTTATGGGGATACAAATATTCTGAAAGTGTTTCAAGTCCAGAATTAAGATTATCTTGACTGCACACAAGAATTCAAATTTTCTCCTTTTGTCTTGTCTGTAAAACATATGCCAGATATCGGTATCAATGTTTCAGTGATTTTGTTGATGTTGTTGTTGGCATATAGATCAGCAGGTTTTTATATCACATGTCATATTCCAAGCAAGTTTATAGTTTATTGCTTGACTCTGCATCCATTATACATTGTATCATGCATCCATCACAAATTGCTTGTGGGTTCTCTTTAGGCATTACCTATGAACAGATTTTCATGAAATCAAATGATTAATTAACATGATCTCAGATACAAGTTCGATAACCAGTGAAATCTATGCATATGATTGAGGTGAGGAGCTGTGATTGGCTGACCTTGTGCATGCACTTGAACAGGCATCAGCAACCTTTTAGAACTGTTGTGCCAGGTTTGCTCAGTTGTATAGTGCTGTGTAGAGTGCTGCGTGCCATGAGGCAAGTCATATTCCAAACACTTGGCACTTTCCAAAAAGTCGGGCATGCCACCTTTGCCATGTGTGCCATAGGTTGCTGACACCTGCACTAGAAGCTTTATTTATGAACAGATTTTGATGAGACTTGCTTTGCAGTTTATATCAAAATGAGACCTTGGATGAGGTAAATAACCAACAAAATCTGCATACACATATTAATGTAGACAAGTTCAGTAACTTGTAAAATCTGTGTATATTATGATGTGACCTGAGCTCTGGTTGACATTGTGGACAAGTTCATTAACTTATACAATCCACATACCTGTAAATTAATGAGGCGATCTGGACTTACTCGTTGACCTTATGAATGCACATGAGGCTTTATTTTTGAACTGATTTTGACAAAACTTGCTATGTACATGTAATTTATATTAACATGAACTCAGATGAGTTCTACACCCATCCATACAGTATGTGCATAACTTAATGAGGTGATCTTGGATTTGATTATCTGATTTTGTTATTTGTACTCACCTTGCCAAATATGATAATTAGCTAACAGTTTGCATTTGACTGTTAGGTCAACATCAGCCATGTGAGTAGTCTCAGGCCCACTTTAGTCTCATTTTGTATGTAGCTCTATTTCCATGCATATCCAGTTATGAAACTCTTGTAGTATTTACAGTGTAGTTCCATTTCTCACTACAGTAATGAAACTTTTGTTGTATTTACAGTGTAGTTCCATTTCTCACTACAGTTATGAAACTTTTGTTGTATTTACAGTGTAGTTCCATTTCTCACTAGTTATGAAACTCTTGTTGTATTTACAGTGTAGTTCCATTTCTCACTACAGTAATGAAACTTGTTGTATTTACAGTGTAGTTCCATTTCTCACTACAGTAATGAAACTTGTATTTACAGTGTAGTTCCATTTCTCACTACAGTAATGAAACTTTTGTATTTACAGTGTAGTTCCATTGCTCCCTACAGTAATGAAGCTCTTGTTGTATTTACAGTGTAGTTCCATTTCTCACTACAGTAAAGAAACTCTTGTTGTATTTACAGTGTAGTTCCATTTCTCACTACAGTTATGAAACTCTTGTTGTATTTACAGTGTAGTTCCATTTCTCACTACAGTTATGAAACTCTTGTTGTATTTACAGTGTAGTTCCATTTCTCACTACAGTAATGAAACTTTTGTTGTATTTAGCTCCATTTCTGAGTCCATTTACCTTGCACAGAATGAAACTCTTGTTGTATTTAGCTCCATTTCTGACTTCATTTATCTTGTAGATAAATGAAACTTTTAATGTATTTAGCTCCATTTCTGACTTTGTTTACCTTGCTCAGTAATGAAACATGATGTGCTCTTTCATTTTGGTACCTAATAATTACACCCAGAAAAGTAGGTCATAGTGACCAACCTTTGTTGTTACGTCTACGCAAGGTTTTTTAGTCATGAAGGGGGCAAGCAGCAAGGCAGGCAAGACTTAGTATTTTATGGGATTTAGATATATTACATATACCGTAACATTATATATGCACATGCCTTATCCAGGTGGGCACTAGAATTTCTTGAGTAGTCTACAAATTTGGCCCAGACAAAAAATATTGACATGTACAATTATCTACCATGCCAGAGAAAGGCTGTACTATGTAAGTTTTGGTTTTGGTATTCAGATTTAGTCCTTACCAATTATTAAGTAGTATTTACTTCATGGTTTTTGGCAATTATTTTTTTTTTCTGAAACTAAGTTTCTTTTCAGACTAATAAAAGATTGATTAATTACTGAATTATACATTTCTGCATATTCCTTTGTGAAGAAATTTTAGTCCATTGAGTCATGTGTACAACCTTGAACATGTTACACTAGTAGGCATTAGAGACTTCAAGAAAAAAATCTGCAAACTTCTAATTTTTTAGTCACCCAATATGTTTTTATTGAAATGAATCGCTGGGAAATTTTAATGCGGTGGTAATTTTGGCGATCTCTATCATCAACAATAACTTATTAAATGCACACCTCTCTTTTTGGTCAAAACTCACATAAAAGTATTCATTACTAAGTGCATGTGTCTTGAAACCAGTACTGTTGGTTGTGCTAGGGGAGCAGTTGCTAAAATCTGTCTGGAACAGCATGATTTTCGTGAAACATTACTACCATGCATACCCCCAGGCATCTCATTGCCAGTTACCATTATTGGTTATTCTCAGAAATGGATCTTACATGTATTTAATTCAGACAATGATATTGGGAGTCGGATTGAAACTGCAGAGTGGAGAGCTCCAAAAACAGACAAAGTGAACTCACTCTTTTACTATGTACATACACTCGATAGGGAGCTTATTATGATGAGCTTTGATGCAATTGACCCCCAAAAATGTTTTATGTGCACAGTGTATTCATGCCCAATATAATACAAGTAATACAGGGTATTTTTTCTTCATGCGGGAAAAAATTTGGGATCACTCTAAATATGTCAAGTCCATGCACACTGTATCATACAAAGGAATAGACTTTGAATAATATCAGGTATTGCTTTAAAAACAAATCAGTTACATGTATTTGCAATCAGACTTTTATTTTATGGTCTAAACACTGATTCGTGTGTGTGTATATATATATATATATATATATATATATATATATATATATATATATATATATATATATATATATATCTATATATATATATATATATATATATATATATGTAGTTCTTATGCCTCACCACCACCTTGGGAGCATAGGGTCTTGACTACACCTTGCCAGCAGACCCAGTTCTGGGCTGTTCTCATCGGTTTCACCCACATTGTTCTGCCCACCTTTCTCTTGCTTTAGGGCTTCCATTCTTGGGCCTGCCTAGTGATGTTGTTTGGTGGATTCCGGAGTGTATGTCTGATCCGCCCCCATTTCCTTTTGGAGATTTCTTGGTGGATAGGTAGCTGGCCAGTGGTTACACACACACACACACACACACAGACAGACAGACTTGGTCACAAACAAATAGTCCTTTCAAGTACTGGAAGTTTGGTTTGGATAAGTATCTATGAATCAGTTGTGAGTAGACCAAAGTCAGTAAATAGCAGTAATTCCTGTTGGCTGTAATTGTCATTTTCCTGTTGTGTTAGGTTATAAATACCTGAAGATATTAGTAATGCATATTAGTATCAATGAATAGAAAGTAATCAATTTGCAGTATTCCATCTATCCCCACTGTGCTCAACGACCTCACACAGACACACACACCAATCTGGGCCTAGAACACTTGTCATCCCAATAATACTGTGATGATTGAATTATTTAAAAAAAAAAAAAAACAGTTGTTTCTTAATGGTATGGATAGTTACAGGTAAAAATAGTATTATTTAACTTAGAAAATTTGTGAGTACAAATATTTGCAAAATCCTAATAATGCTCTGCGGTGACTCAGTGGTTAAAACATTGGACTTCTAACCAGAAAGGTGCAGGTTAGGTTCCCACCATTGAGTGAGTTCAGATCAGCTACTGTGGTTTGCTTATTGGACAATTAGGCAAGACACTTTGCTATACCTGCCTCTGCGTGGTATAACCTTCAAAGTGTTGCTGGGTCATAAAACATCACCACTCCCCACCCCCCACTCAGAAGAATGTCTTAATAAGAATGAAAAGTACATGTTTTATGCATGAATAATTGTGAAAAGACACAACTAATTTTGATTTTTGTAAATTGTTGGCATACAAAAAATTACAATGAAATGTGCCATATATACTTGCTTATAAGTCAAGTCCAACTGCAAATAACATATATCCTGCCCTGATGTTGCATAATGCACCAGCAGATCAGGGTCTGTGTTGTTTGTTCTACTGATTACTCCTAACAAACTGCATAGACCCAGATCTGTCAGCGCATTATGCAGTGGCAGGTCTGAGTGTGCAGTTTGCAGTTTTACTTGACTTATAAGTGAGTATACATGGTATTACAATCATTATGGTATGTATGTAATTCTTAGGACCTATTTTATTGGGTCACTGTCCACACCTAACTATAAGTAAGCTAAGTAAGTTACCAAAATTAAAAGATTAACCACATGATCACAAAAATATTACTAGCTTTATACTTCTGTTGTTTGTGAAATGGAACCAATAATTTTTGTCACCAAAGTGTGACTCACAGCTTTAAAGCTTTATTGACAAAGGGGTATTGACTGATCTTAACAGTTAAGGTTATTGCACTATTATTCTTTAATGAGCAATAGCTACTGTTTATTGGACAAGGTATTGTTTATTTTGAACATGTGGCTGTTGGATTATTGGTAATAGTGCTATACACGCTTTACATTATTATCAGTAACCAACTTATCAACATGTGCTTAGGTCTTCTGTAATATTTATTCTTCAACGAAATGCATCTTTAACTAAGGAATGGGATGCAAAAGGTACTTTTTCATTAATTTTATTTTTGAAAGTAATTTTTAATATTCCTGCTTGTAAGTCAGTTTTAGTCTGTCATGCTTCATCTGTTCACAGTTGTTATCTAAACCTTTTCAAAAACGACTGGATAAATTTGCTCATGAATTTACAGAGACCATTTTGGCATCAGGGCCTTTTCAATTTTTTCAGTTGATGCCAGACATCATCCAATATGGCCACCATTATTAAGAGTATTCAGAGTTATAAACCTTTAGACACTTGTAAAAAAAATTGCTCAACAGAATTTGACTAGATTTTACAGAAAGCATGCTGGCATGAAGGTCTTTGAAATTTATTCAAATGATGCTGATCTATCATCAGATACTAGTATGGCCACCATTGCTAAAAATAATAAAACCTTTAAATGACTTCTCCAAAACTACTAAACAGAATCTGACCAGATTTAATAGAAATCATTGTAGTGTGAATGCCTTCAATTTTGTACTAATGATGGCAGATTGCCATCAGATATTGCAACCATTACTAAAACAATAAAAAAACATTTAAATGACTTCTTAAAAGTTGTTAAACAGACTTTGACTAAATTTGAGTTTGTACAAATGATTCAGATCTGCCATCAAATACGATCACTATTACTAAAACCTTTAAGCAACTTCTTCTAAAATATGTAAATAATTCGGCATAAAGAGCTTTCATATCGGTACCAATAATGCTGGTCTGCCATCAAATTATGGCCACTATTACTAAATCTAGACAAACGTTAAACAACTGTTTGTCAATAATTGCTGAACAGACTTTAACACAAAGTACCCTGGCATGACAGGCTTTCAGATTTTTACAGTTTTTTTTTTCTTTTTCAGATCAACCATCAAATATGGCCACCATTACTGACCGTACAAAAACATTTAAACAACTTCATCTCAAAAAACCCCTCAACAGCATTTGCCCAACTTTGACGGAAAGCATCCTGGTATAAAGACCTTTCAATACTGGACAATTTGGTGGTGTTTTATGGCACAGCAACACAAGTACTGTACTGTACGTTGTTCAGTGCCAAGGCAATTGGAGTAAATGTCTTGCCCAAGGACACACTATAGTATCTGATCTGGGCTGATCCGATGAAAGGATTTTACTCCGCACCCTTTCGGTCACGAGCTCAGCATGCTTACCAATATGCCACTGCACTCCTGTCTCCATAAATTGTCTCATAACGACATATGAATGGGCACATTGGGTCTTTTGTACATTCCCAAGCCTGCAGGGGATCAGTATTGGATGGTTAGATGTGCCATCACATTTGGATGAAATTACAATAAATAGAGAAACCTTGAAACTAGTGTTTCAGTAACATATAATCAGCAGCATTGGAAGAAATCTGTACAGAAAGCATTGTACCGACCAAGATTTCTTGGCCAACTACCTGCTTGAATTCGGCTATTAGGCAGATGTGAGAAAGGTGAGCGATATCAGGCCCACTTGGGCCTCTTGTTATACCTTTATGTGTTATAGATGGTTGCATAGACTTCTATTTTCTTATTTTGAAAATGGTGGTCTGAATATAATGCCATATTTAGTCTTACATTGTAAGCTCTCTGGAAGTATAAGATACATCTCAGTTTATCTCTTATGAGTTCAAGAAAGCTACTTATTGCTGTATAATCATACATCTACATGTATATGTATTTACTTTTCATTGTCAATAATACTGTGTACATGAATACTTATGGCCACATTAAGTCTGTGTTGAAGTCCCTATATGTATGTGCATTCTGGCATGACATCTTTCTCAACAAGAATTATGCCTAATATACAACACATATAATTATAACTGAAGGCAATTTTGTGACAGTTGGTATGGATTTATGAACAGCTTTAAAAGAGATACATGTAGCAAATCTTATTTAACACTCTGGTTTGTACATTTCTTAGAGTCACACATATACATAATAATACCTTGCCAGGGATTACTTTAATAAGAGGAAGGAAAAATAATGCTTTATTTTTTATTAAAGGGTGTAATAACGTGGAATCCAAATTGTATTTGCATTGCTGTTTGACAGAGTATCAAATTGTTGGTTTTGTTATCTGGAGTCAAAGATATCAGTCTGAAGTTTACTACTATGAATTTTGTTGAATTCAGTACATTGTTGAATGAGCTGCGAAACATAATATTGGCAGATGCAAAGTGGAGGAAAATATTTATATTTCGCAACTGAATTAAGCAATGTATTGAGTGAAAGAAAAGCCCATAATTGTTTTATTGCTTTCATACTGTGATTTAAAACTATCCTCACATGAGCACAGTATCTGTTTTGCAGAGCTGAAATCTCTGTGAGGAAACCAACATGTATTACCTATAAGTACATGTGACGGACCTGTTCAGCTAATCAGAATTCAGAAGACATTTTTTTATGAAAGTAATAAAAGTTTTTGTAGGTATACTTTGAGTTAAAGATAAGTCAACAATAAATTTTAAGCTTTTGCGTATGCACTGTGCACTATGAAAGATGTAAGAAACTATTTTACACACATCATGATGTATATATGTGTGAGAGATAAAGCCGCATCTTTATAGAACAAGACCCCACCATACACTGCTCCCTTGCTTTAGCATACCCGGATCACTTACAAACCTGCTTATAATGTGGAGGCAGGTGTGGATCACATTTTATTCTTATAGAAAAGCCCCAAAATAGGCTTCTATTTGCTTGACGTTAAAATTGAAATTGTGATCAAAATTGGTGACTGGTGTGTAGAAATTTGGAACTGTTATGAAATTCACAAATTTAAGTAAGAAATCACATGTTTTGTGGGATTTTCTTTAACAATAATATTTTCTCAACAAAGAACACAATATATAATGAAATATTGATAAATGAAAATGTTGGTGAATGCCTAATGAAGGCAACACTGTATAAAATAAATACAAATTCAAGAAGTCTTGTTAATTGAAATTCATGTTTTTATTTTATCTTTTAATTTGGTTTCATTGTAATCATCATAAATGTGATATGCCCTCATCTATTTGAATGTGAAAAGAGTAATGATCGTGAGCACTTCATTGAGAACAAAAATTAAAATGATACTCAGTGCCTAAGCTGGTTTTACTTTAGCAACTGTTGAGAACTGAATGGCCCTTCAACACGATGAAACAAAAGCTAATTAACAGACTATTTGCCAATTACAATACATGAAAGGTGCATCACAGTAACACCCAGGTGTAGTAAGCCTTATTTGTGGTTAAAATAAAAAAGTAGACAATTCCTAAGCATTTGTCTTTGGCTAATATGTGGATTGTTTTTCAAACTTTGCAGTGATATATCTGAAAATAACTTGCAAGTTCTAATAAAACCTACATATTTCTGATTTTACTGGTCATTTTGGTTTGTTTCTTTTTTTGTATGCTCAGTTGTCATTATGCTGATTATGTTACAAAGTAGTCATAGCCATGCACTATCAACGAAGTGGCATTTAAAATCGCTAGTTTAAGCGGTTAACTAGTGCAACCATATTGATGTGTATGGTTCCATTAGTTTATGAGTGTAATTCTAGATGTGATTCACTTTAGTTCATTTGTGTTTCCTTACAAATGATACATGTGGTTTGATACTGAGAGTTAGGAAACTCAAACTTGACTGTTATACAAATTCTTTGTGTACACATGTTAACTAGATTTATATTAAGAGTCTGTCATCAATCTTTTAACTTTATTTTATTTATTAAGATCTAATATCCATTAATATTTGTTAAGCTCTAATATCCATTAATATTTAAAATTCCTTTATATAAATAGTTGCATAGGACAAAGGAGATCATAATTCTCATGTATCAATGAAAGTTGCAAGCATTGGCCCCCACCCCATCCCCACCCATCAGTGTTAAAAAAAAATTGTTTCCTTGCTATCTTAGTTCCCCTTGTTTATGATGCAGTAATTGTATATGGATAGTGTTGATCATGCATTGTCATGAGAAAGGTGTATACGTGAGTGCAAACCTCTTAACTTCCGTCTGAATTCTGCTGCCTTGGAGGAAACTTGCTCCATATTGGCTGTTAGACATTGGGAACTACTGGACACAGTGATGATAATCTGTCAGTGTTAATTGGCTGAAGAGGGAGGCTAAATTAACCTGCTATTCAGTACATCACATTGACTAATAGATATTTTCTTATGCACACATTGTTTGATATACTTATTTAACTGAGTTATACCTATTCCACAAATCGTAATTAATATTTAGCTTACGGTACCTGCCCGTTTCTAGTGATTGACTGGTTTTGAACTTTGGCCATTAACACAGCTTCAAGAAACAGTGATAGAAGTCTTATTGTTGAGGTCAGAGAAAAGGGAAACAAAATAGCATTGTGTATTCAAGATTATCTTGGTCAGTAACTTACACATGCCATGCTTTGGTGTCTGATTTTCATGGAACATTACAGTTGTCAATCAGACTTGAATCAGCTGTGGTGTAGTTTAACCTGTTCAAGTACATGCATGTGCACATCAGTCAGGTTTAACATCCTGATCGATGAGCACAGCAGGTCCACCCATTCCGGAGACCACAGAGGATGAATTTAGGCTGAACATTACTCAGCATTCTCAATTTCTTGAGAACAGTTGCCTTTTACACTATTGTACTTGAGGAACACACTGACCTATGCCTTATCTTTTGAGATCATTGGGGAAAAAGGGGTTACTCTGATTAGTGTGATTATCCAGTATTGGAAATTGTACATACTGTTGGTACCTTTGTTTCATGGAACATTTGTGCTGTCAGTAAGGCTTGAATACATCTCTTTGCAGATACAGTTATTAGCCATGTAAATTTGTCTCCCCATGTCTCATAATTAGATAGTATGTGTGCGGTAGGGCAGGTGGGGATTCTTGATTTTGACATGTATATATATATGCAAATATTACAGGTTTATTGTCAACTGTAGTTATGTTTCATAAACATTTTGAAAACTGGAGACACAGTCCTGAATGAAATATGTGATTTTAGCCATTTCACTATTTACTCAAATGTTCCAGTTTTGTGAGTGTTTATGATGGATTTAGAGAGACAGAACTATTTTATAGTGTCATTTAGGTTTTTAAATGTTTATTTTTGAGGTCTTCCACAGAAGAAATCTTTTATTTGACTTCATTTACATGATATTGTTCAACATATATATATATATATATATATATATATATATATATATATATATATATATATATATATATATATATATATATATATGTATATATATATATATATATATATATATATGTATGTATATGTATATATATATATATATGTATATATATATATATATATGTATATATATATATATATATATATATATATATATATGTATGTATATATATATATATATATATATATATATATATATATATATATATATATATATATATATATATATATATATATATATATATACACACATATATACCAAGTCTTTATATAGATTGTGGTGCAGAAAAAGTAGAAGTTACTACTTCAAAATGTCAAGGAACTACTTATGTATTCATGCACCCTAATCTGGCGTGATTTGACAATATTTGTTAGCAGTGGTTACAATATAGTTATGTTATTTGTTTCTTGAGATTCATTATTATGTTTATAACTTTTTTCAATTATAAGAATTGAACTTCATATTTTACACGCTTCATAAAGTCATGAAGCTTGGAAATTTATTATACGCTAGGTATGAATGACTTTTGTTTCACTTCAGCCATTCATGCAGTGTAATCGATTTTCAAGCTTCATGAAACCAGTAAAATATATATATATATATATATATATATATATATATATATATATATATATATATATATATATATATGTCTGTTTCTGTTTATTCTTGAAATTTAAAGGCATATCATTATTACAGGCATACATGTTGTCATGGATTTATTAATTTCTACAATAAATATTTACTTTTCCAGCATTATATGCCCTGAATCAGTCATTGTAGGGTCCGATTACAGCATCTTTTTAAGCAATTTCCTTATATGCTAAAATAACTGTGTCCACTGTCCAGTTATTTTAGTGGACAAGGAAATTGTAGAAAACCAAGCTTTACACTGACTACACAGTGACATTGTGAATGACACAAACTGAACTCTGTCTATTTTTTTTTAAAGAAAAAATATACTAGGGTCTTACTGTGCAAGAAATTTGTGTTTTTTTTATTTTAGTGTTGTCATATCTCTACATGTGTGGGTTGTTGCAAAAATATACTGCACTAATTATTTATTTAGTTTGAGCTCACCTGAGCGTAAGGCCAAGTGACCTTATGGTATAACCCTGCATCCAGTGTGCATATAGTCTGTCATGTGTCGTCTGTCTTGCAACAATTGCTTGTTACCCCTCTGGAGTCCATATTTCTGATTTGATTTCAATCATATTTGGAATATGGGATTATATCATCAAAATATCGGATGAGTTCAATAATGAGTGAGATCCACACATACTAATAAGGTGATCTTGCATCTGATTCCCTTACATTGTTACCACTCTGGAGGCCATATTTATGATCTGATTTTAATCAAATTTAGAATATATGCTTTTATTATACACCTACCAATTTTCTACCCAAGAAAGAGCCAGAATTTTACCATCATTTCCTACAAGCAGGAAAACGATACTATCGTTTTCCAAACCCGTATCACCATACTCTCAAACGAGGCTGAGACTACTTTATCCTCTAGGTTTCCTGGTGACAATAGCAGCGCCCCTAGCGATGGAATGCCAACACTAGCAGTAAACAAAGCTCTCACAGCGACGTTTTTTAAGGAACCTTGCGTTATATGTAAAATATCTGAAAGGTCTAAACCATGTTTTTGTCACAATAACAATAAAAAAGCATTTTTCCTTTATTTTGAAGTAGTAAAATATTGCCAAAATGTTCGTCTGAAACAAGATCATATTCGGAAATCGCGTAACAAAACATTACAGTTGTACAGTACAACCCATTTACGGAAATTCATAAATGGTAACGTTAGTGAGTTTCACGCATGATGGATGAATTTGAAATTATAAATGAGTAATGTTCTCTGCAACAAATCGGTACCATTAAGTTCCAACAATTTCTCCAATCCTGTTGTAAATAACTGTCAAAATAATGTTGTCATTCCTTTGTCAAGTTCCCATCGGAGCCTCTCGCAATGTATCGCCAGAAACATTTCAACCGCATTCAACCTGGCCTCTGAAATAAACTTTCAGTCATTCAGCTTGTGAAAACTTTCGTGATGCAAAATTTCAGAACTGCACAATAACTGTAAATCACATATATGAGAAGTCTGTCCTCAAGCGTCGATGAATTCGTGTTATTGACACTGATGGTAGTCAAACTGAGCGAGCGTTGTTTCACAAACTTCTTTCATAAAACTAATATTCATGCGCATGTCAGCCTTTCAAAAAGTAATTCGGTTTATGCTTTAAGATGAAGTTCGTATTATAGAGGTTGAAATTCTTAGCAATTTCTTGTATTTTCAACTACATATAGTGATTTTGTTAAATTATCTGAAAATTGAAAGGTATATATTGTCAGCATAAAAATTGGGATCATGACTCGACGTTTCGTGTCTCGTAATGATCCAGATTTTCTAATGCTGACAACTCGACGTGATCTAGCAATCAAGATCGCGTTACTGTGATAATACTATATATATATCGTCAAGTTCTTGGAGAAGTTATATATGATAATGAGCAAGACAACATGCATATTAATGATGTTATCATGCATCTGATTGTCTGACCTTGTTACCACTCTGGAAGCAATATTTTTGATATAATTTTGATAAAACTTGTGATATGGGTTGATATCATCAAGATCTTGGATGACTTCAATAATGAGTGAGATCAATACATAATAAATAGGTTATCTTGCATCTGATTGGTTGACCTTGTTACCACTCTGGAGGTCATATTTCTGATCTGATTTTGATCAGAAATGGAATATGGACATGTGTCACCAAGATCTTGGACAAGTTCAATAATGAGCAAAATGCACACATATTAATGAGGTGATCTTACATCTAATTGGCTGAGATTGTTACCACTCTGGAGGCCATATTTTCGATCTGATTTTGATCAAACTTAATTATGCCTTTATCTTTATCTTTACAAAGAATTGGTATCAGGATATAGTAAAATAGGTAAAATCAACATGCTGTAAAGTTTAGGAGATACTTTACATTGGTTGCATAAGCCTGCTTAGTGAAATGGTCAGTTGTTAGCTTATGTAAGCCTGGTGAGTAATATCAGATCCACTTATACCTCTTGTTTACTATCTCTGAGATGAGATCTTCATAACATTTGCCCCATGTTCAAAGTTTTCTTTCTTGCATGTATTTTTTGAATGGCATGCTAGTATCAACATCATGATGTTAGAACTTAGATTTTGGCTTACATTATATGCTTTTGTTGATCTTGTAAGGGGAAGTAATACTCATAGTAATACTAATATAGAAGTATAGTGCTGTATACAACTTTCATTATTGTTCCAAAGATATAACTAATAAAGCCCTTAGATTGTGCAGATTATTTTTTCTTGCTGGCAGATCTGGAACCATTTTGTCTTGAATTTACGCATATTGTTGTTGCATGAATATCCAGGGGTAATTGTTAAGACAGTTGTTGTCACACAGATAATTGAAAACAACTACTGCATTTATGCCCCATAGGTTGAGTTATACAGATAACTTAGATGCTAGGTTTTGACCATAAAACCAAACTAAAATCATATCTTACAGGATATTCTCTGATCAGAGCCTTTAACAGTTTCTGTGAAACCATCATTCTTACACCGAACTGATAATTTTTTTTTTTATGAAGTATTTATTTGATTTTCCATAACTCAGGTATATACCATATATACTTGCTTAAAACTAGAGTCCAACTGCAAACAATATAGACTCTGATATGCAGTCGCAGAATGTGCCGGCAGATCAGGGTCTATGTTGTTTGCTCTATTGATTACTCATAACAAACTGCATCGATCCAGATCTGGTGGCACATTATGTGATGGCAAATCTGGGTCTGTGCAGTTGAACTCGATTTATAAGCAAGTACATACAGTATGTAACCTTGTGAAAATCATACAGGAAAATGTTGATTGATTGGTTTAAATGACTAATTGGTGCAGAGGCACAAGGAATCACAGTAGGTTCAAATCCTGCCCAGGCAGATGACCTGGGCTGGCCTGGGCAGGATTTGAACCTGCAGCAACACTTTGAGTCCA
This sequence comes from Margaritifera margaritifera, assembly GCA_029931535.1. Lineage (NCBI taxonomy): Eukaryota > Metazoa > Mollusca > Bivalvia > Unionida > Margaritiferidae > Margaritifera > Margaritifera margaritifera. The sequence continues at coordinate 295,933 of JAQPZY010001313.1, forward strand.
GTATGCTAACTAATGACTGCACCACCAGGGCTCTTGAAAATGGAAAAGACATAATTCCTAGACAACATCTTGTACTCCAGTAGTACAGAATGTAATGTTTATTGAAACACTGAAGCTAACCAAGCAGCAAATGTCAGTTCAGTGATCAGCAGGGGATCCAAATTACTCCCACAGATTCAGCTTTTATCTGCCTTGCTTGTTATCAGTTACTGATAACATGCACAGAAGCTCCATTAGAGACTGTATTTACCTGAATAAAGGCCCTATGTCTGGTTGTACAAAAAGAACAATAGGAGCTGAAAAGTAACAATTAACTGACAGTTGTTGACATTTAGAGAGCATATTTATCTGCCTGGAAGAATAACCAGTAAAGCAGGGATGTCCCTGCAGTTTTACTTACTAGCCTGGCAAGGATGGAAGGGGAGGGGGTAATGTCTAAGATTTTGAATTATTGTTTTTTTTTTGCTATTTAAAGATTAGACTAGTTACAATATAAAATTTCAGGTACACAACAATAATATTTAGTTCTCCAGGCTGGTTGTGTTAGGGAACTGTCATACCCTGTAAAGAGAGTACATTTGGGTTCATTAGGTGCTCAATCCACAGCTGTAGTTCTCCAGGCAAATTTGGTTAGTGAACTGTCATCCCCTGTAAAGAGAGTACATATGAGTTCTTTAGGGCTCAATCCACAGCTGTAGTTCTCCAGGCTGGTTGGGTTAGGGAACTGTCATACCCTGTACAGAGAGTACATTTGGGTTCATTAGGAGCATGTAGTTGGGTTAGAAAACTGTGACCCCCAGTAAAGAGAGGACATTTGGGATCATTAGGGGCTCAATCCACAGCTGTAGTTCTCCAGGCTGGTTGGGTTAGAAAACTGTCATCCCCAGTAAAGAGAGGACATTTGGGATCATTAGGGGCTCAATCCACAGCCGTAGTTCTCCAGGCTAGTTGAGTTAGGGAACTGTCATCTCCTGTAAACAGAGTATATTTGGGTTCATTAGGGGCTCAATCCACAGCTGTAGCTCTTAGGGTTATTTACATTAGGGGAATGTCATTCCCTGTAAAGAGAGTAGACTTGGATTCATTAGAGGCTTACTCGACAGCCATTGGTTTTATTGGCTGCAGTCCATGTAAATTATTAGCATATCCCAGAGACATATATAGCACAGAGATTGGCAACTCCCAGCCAGCAGGTCTTTTGTTATCAAAAGATCTCGGTAATATCACGTGGTACTGTGTGATTAAGCAAGAGCACTATCAGGGCAGCTGTATTGTAAGACTACCGCAAGAACGCACATCTTCTTATTGCATCTTGAAGTTCAGTTTGATCTTATTATTCTGTGATATCTCTTGGATATATCATCGATATTTAGCACAAAAATAAAAATGGCATTATCATTTGTATCTTTTCTTTGAAATTTTCTGAGAAAAGGATTACAGTATGTGAGTAATGAATCTAAGGGGCGGGTGTGATATAAATAGTCAAATTGGCTGGTAATATCTCCGTTGCCTCATTATTAGGCAAATTAATTTTCTGCTGAGTGCACAAGCTTTAAGAAAGCAAATTTTAATTTTAAAGGCCATACCCAAGGTTTCAATGTGAGCATAAAATTCAGTTTTATGCATTTATTCGTCTTCCATTCAATTAAGTCATATTTGGTATCATTTAAAAGTTAAATAAATTTGTTGCTGAGTGCACAAGCTTTAAGGGAGCAAATTTTAGTTTTGAACCCTTTGCTTCCCATATGAAAATCTAACCCTATTACCTGTGCCTTCCATATGATGCTCATGATGCCATACCCTTGCTCCCCAGAAAAAACAATGCCATACCCTTGCTCCCCAAGTACGCTTTTCTACATCTTTACCTTTGCCCCCCATCTACGCATAACTACGTTTTTACCTTTGCCCCCCATCTACGCATTTCTATGCATTACACGGCGCCTAATAAACATAAGTAATATCTTCCAGTTTATTGTTGATTTGCCGTGAGGTAACCATAAGTTAGTCAAACTAAGAAAGCATGTTTACTAACATCCTTTTTTAATGATGTATTTCCTCCTATTAGTTAATGTAAATCTAAATTTAACCGACCAATCATACTTAGAGGGAGTTTCCCAAGCCACAACCAAAATGGCTTTTTACAGGGCGATTGTAATCTGTATTTTTCAGTTACCTGACGATTGTGATCTTCCTTATGTATAAGGGCACTACTATATTCCATTGTCAATTAACACCGCTAAATAAAGAGTTTATTCTTGTTTTAATTATGATATCCATTGTTACAAGAAGCACATGGCTATGCAGTGTTATATACATAATATGTGTCAGAATTGCCAAAATCAGAATTGATTTGTTTTCCCTAATCCTCTGGAATTTTCTTGCAATAGCCTTCATGATGAAGAAGATGGGCATATATATATACTAATGAAAATAGTATTTTTTAAAAGCATTCATAAAATTCAGATAAGTGGAATCTGTGCACAATTCAATGCCATTTCTATCTAAAGGCAATAGCAGAAAATTTGCTCCAAATTTAGCGAGTGACAACAATATAAACAGACTAGCTTGTGTTAAGTTAAACCTTTTGCCACTGAATTAAAAAGTAGAAAGTAAAAAGTCTACTATCTGCTAAATTATGTTTAATTCTAACCCAGTCTTGTATATGTACATGTATCATCTCAGACAATTTTGATGCTAAAATTTGGCACATGTATTCTCATTTTGCAATATTTGGACAGAGTTTGGGCTTTCAACACAACTGGGAAGAAAATGGTAAGGCCTTTGACCTCGAAATGAAGTTACCATATTTTCAGGTCTTGGCTTGTAGACTTCTCAGGTCTGTTTCAATGTGGTCTAATAATGTTGGTGTATCCTTCCAGTTTTATGAAATGATACTTGGCATTGTTAAAAATGATAACTTCAAACCTTGAGAACTCGAAAGCTCAGTTGGTTTTGGGCAGGTACGTGAATGTCAGTTTGAGTTAGAAGTACACTTTATAGCATATGTCGGTGGACTCTGAAATTCCAATACAAATTGACCATTTTTGCTTGTCTTTAGGGATAATTTTCTGCAAGGTATTGTGGGTAAAACTGGTTATGTTATACTTTTACTAGCTCACCCTCTATAGCAATGAAAGTTTTTGCAAAGAAGAAATATAGTACCAGTCATACCCATCATACCTTGCAAAATATTACTCAGAATGACTTGCAAAAATGGCTGATTTGTACAGAAAATGTATGCATTGACCATGATCTACTCTAAATTATACTTTTAACTGAAATTGATATTCATTTATCTGCTGAGAATAACCAAGCTCTCATGTTGTCAAGGTTTGTAGTTTTTTTTAATTTGGTGAAGTATTTTTTTCAGAAAACTGGAAGGGTACATGTATACCTATTAGATTGTGCTAAAATGGACCATATAGTAAAACCTGTGTTGAGAGACCACCCCTGCTGCCAACAAGTGGTTGTTCATTAGACAGGTGGTCTCATAACAGGTCTTTGCAGGAGGGCCAGTTTTCATGGCCGAAATTCAACTGGGTTTAAGAAGTCAAAAATACACATAATTACTGTACGTATATTTTGTTCTTTATTCATAGTTCTTGTTAAAATATTGCATGCATTCATATAAAAAAAATGAAAGAGCACTAAATACATTGATCATAAACAGTATAATTTTTATTTGAAGTTCACATGTAGTCAGTTGACATTATGGCACATGAATTGCAAAGTTAATTATAAGGTAAATCTTATTTATCCTCTCCTTAAATTGTAGTAAAAGTTAACTATAAGGAAACACTTATTCATTAAATCAATTTACAACCAGTAGTTAAAACCTAAGTCACAACATAATAAATCGATTAACTCAATAAACAAAAGAATGTAACAGATGGGCTAAGATGAACAAATGACGAGATCTCAGATCTTTGCATGTTCAGCTTCATGTGTGGGTTTTAATAACAGTAACATTGATAAAGGAAGAAAGAATACAGACATTTAAAACAACTTTAGAATTAACTCATCCAGAAAAAAACAAATAAGTTATTAAGAGCAAAAAGAAAAGACCTTTTCACCCTGTACATTACTTATTGTAACTCCAGCAACAAATGATTTAAGGCAGGATGCATTGCGCCGTAGTGAATGCAGGGTGAGGATATCTCTCATTCATAATTACAGTATTGTGTTTTCATAACAGATAAACAACTTTTCACAAGAAATAAACAATATGAACCTTTGTACAGACTATGTGCATCCATGATGGAATGGTTAAACAATAGGGATTCTGATGGCTATGGCAATACAATAGCAGTTTGTGACATGTACACAAGTCTGGTTTACTGTCTTTTGTATATAACTTTACCTTATAAATGGAACAAAACTGGTAATCAGAGAACTTTTTTTCTACTTTTGTGTGCATTTTGTTAGGAACAATCGGCACTCTGCCTGCAGACTCTACTCAGTGGTCATGGTTACAAAGGATTAAAGCAGTGACATTGCAACCGCCCATACAACCCCTGCAACTGCGGATGGGGGGGTCAAAATTCCCATCAAACAAAAGATTTTTATTGGAAGGGGACCCGCAGAATTAAGTTTTGTGGGCGGGTGCAGAATTTCTTGCTAAGCCACTGGATTAAATAAAGGTCCATAGTGTTTATATCTGGTTTTATTTTATGGTTGTTCATAGCAATGTTCAAACACGTTTTACAAAAAGTCATGGGTCACTTGTCGCATTTAGCAGGTGGTTGTTCACGTCAGTGCATTTATATAGTAAAATAGATCTGTGCATGATGATTCTAGTTGTAAATGACAGGTAGTCAGCAGAGGTCGCTCAAATCCGGTTCTAATGTATATTCATTCTGTACATTGTCGTAATTTTTATGAGTCACACATAACTACCATATGTGACATATTACCCTGACTCTGTGCTTGAGAAATTATTATTTGAGTAAGTTTGATGAAGGTTAATTAAATCATAATTATCACACACCGACAAATTAGTAAACTTTGTCACAATCACATGTATGTACATATGCAATAGACTCTCGATTATATGAAGTCTGGGGGACTAGAAGAAAACTTTGGATAATACCAATGTTCGAATAACCTCATCGAAGGCTCCGGATTTCATTGCCTTTCATTTCGGCCTGAACTTCGTGTAGCCATCTTTAATGGTTTCCTTGTTTTTCAGCCATGTTGATAGTGTGTTTGCCGGAACGTTGTACTGCTTGGCGATCTCGATTTTGCTTTCAGACCCCGTTCTACAAGGATGGCATTGTATTTGGTTTCTATATATTTCGGCTCCCACTTCTGCTTTGTACCTCTTCTGGTTTCCATGGCTTGGTGATTCAGATACAATGTGGTAAGCAAAGTGACTTCATATAGATTTTTTTAAAAATACATGTATAGTCGAATGTAGCTTTCGAAGGGTTTATATGATTTTCCGACTTTCTTTAATCAAACCGACTTTACATAAAATTACTGCCAATAATTGAATTAATAACGGAGTTATCAAAAGGTGAGTCAATTATTGGATTAGCGACAAACAATAAACATAACCCGCTTTTTGATTGATCAGTACTCACAGTTTGGACCAACAGGTGTCACGATTAAAAAAATAAAACATACCACTCATGATGGTTTTCACACCGTATAATGCATCACGATTTCAATAGGATTAGAGGAGTTTGGACCACTAAATTACTTCAATTAATGGGGTGTACTCGAATAATCAGTGTTCGGATAATACATGTAGATGTAAAAAAGATATAAGCAAAAAACAAATTTAGCCGGGACCGGATGAATCGTTTGGATAATACCAGGTATTTGGAAAATAGGAGTTCAATAACTGAGAGTCTACTGTATGTACATATTTTTAAAAATATGTATGTATTTTTATATATACATGTATGTACATGTACATATATGTACATGTATATAAAATACCCCAGCTGTATTTTAATATGTTGGGAGCTCTCCTCTCAGTAGGGTCATGCTGAATAAAGCACATGTAAGATCTGCTTTTGACCCTGATTTAAATACAAAATTTAAGTGGTAACGAGACATCAGGCAAGCATGGTGCTAATTTCCGTGTTTTAGACAGCTGCTTCCTTTTCTTGAGCCATACTGCGATCAAGATACATGCATTTATAAAAGATCATTGTTATGTGAATTTTGAACAAAAATAGGGGTGTGTGCTTATAAAAGCTCGCTGGAAACCAACATAACTGTATTATTAACAATATTTTTTACTGTTCATCTTCATAAAACCTTTTAAGTTGACTAATGTTTTGATCTCTTTGTATAATTACAAATTATATGACAAATTTTCTATGAAGATACATGTACTTCTATGTTGGGATAAAAAATGATGACTCTTGGTATTGTCTTCTAATTCACAGGTTTATTTCTATTTTTAAGATTTTTCCAGAAAGAAACAAGATGATATTTTGGTTGGAATTTTATCCCAACATATACTGAAATGTATCAAAAACACAAAATTGAACATTAGGTTATTAATAATAATAATAATAATAATAATAATAATAATAATAATAATAATAATAAAAAAATAATAATAATGACTTTAAGAGAGTGACACAGTTAGTTGCATGGAACTAATCCTCCTTGTGGCCCTCTATTATATGTATATTTACATAGAGAGTACATGTACATATTTGCACACACAATAATGATAATAATAATAATTTAAAAAAAAGCATTGATAATAAGCTGCGTGTATATTTGGACATAATAAACAGAACATTTTATAAGAACATGCTCCAGCTAGGTATATTGTGTATATACAGTACAAAAATAGTGAATCAACAAAGTGGAAGGTTTGACAATTTATACTTTAAGTTGTAATGTATTTGTCGAATTGAACAGGTACCACTTTTCATCCATTGAATTAGATTATAGTTAAATGCATTTATATTTGTACTTTCTTTAATTTCCTTTGGAATTCTGTTCCAAGTTAGTGACCCTAAATATTGAAAACTTTTCTTAAAGAGTTCTTTATATGGTTTTGGAATGGAAAGGTGGTTAGCTGAAATTGATCTGTGTTGCCTTGTTTTCTAGCTTGAAATAGTTCCTTGAGATATAATGGGGCCATATTGTTTGAAACTTGATTTCAGCTTTACATGTACAGTTGAAAAAAATCTTTGTCATCAGTTATTGACTTGGCTGAATCGCAGTAGTGTATCCCACAATGTAATGTGTATATAGTGTTTGTTTACCTGCATGACATGAAAGGAAAATAGGTACCGTATTTGCCGGCCTATAAGTCGATGCGGAGTATAAGTCGAATTCGCTAATTTCGTCAATTTTCAATCCTTCATCCATATATAAGTCAATGCAGAGTATAAGACGAAGCCAGATCAACACCTTGGCTTCGTCACTTTCGCTAGTAACTTCCAGTTTCATGAATATTAATTGTATCACTATGCTATTCCAGATTAATTGGGAAAATGATTCAGATGGTCTGTACATGTATTATTTATAGGTATTATTTATTGGTACATTGTATGCAACGATTTTCACGTACAAAAAATTACATTAACATACGGTAAAGCAATTTCAATGATATAATCCATATATAAGTCGATTCGGAGTATAAGACGAAGCCCAGACTTCCCGGTAAAAAAGTATCGACTTATAGGCCAGCAAATACGGTATATTGTATTTGCTGATGTACAATTTACAAACAGCATGGACGCTATATGCTCATTGATCAGTCTCATTTCGAACGATTTTTTTTTTTCTTCTGCTGTGGCCAAAATCCACCTCAGATGTGATTGTAGGGAGATGTGCAAATTTCAGTCAAATGCGGTTACTTCAAAACCTTCCAGTGTTATTCCCCATAAACATACAGTACCAGAATCTGGTTGTAATAAGGAAACAATACAACAATAGTTTATAATAAAACTTTGCAAAACATTATTGTTCGTGTCTAATAAATGTAATGATATGAAGAAGGTAAAACCTAAAAATAGAGCGTGATTGGAAAGCCAAACAATGACCGCATCATGACATGATGTCACAAATGATATTGTGACATATTTCATGCATCATCATAGATTGATTCGTCAGACGCATTCAGATGATGTCTTTCATCCCAGTAAACTTTTGTAAACAGTCTGCATACACCAGAAGAAAAGCGTGGCAGTCTATGTATCCAAGCGGAAAAAAATGGTGGCGATTATGTATGAAGACAAGTACATGTAGTTTGGACAGTCACATTTGAGGTATTATTCTGTTTGCAGAAAACCCAAGGTTTTCCAAATAATTGAGTTTTATGCTGTTCATTATACTTCAGGATTTCAAGCAAGAGTGTATACTGACTCAGGTTGTGATGGCAGAATTCTGTGTCTTTTCAGTTTTCACTTGGATGTATTTGTACAGTGCGAGTAAACTGGAGACATGGAATAAAAAATAGATAAGCATTCTAATACAGTAAAACATGAGGCGGACAGATACTATGCTATTCATGGTACTCTTGTTTTAAATGGAATACTGATGTTGTACTCATTTACATGACAAACATGAAAAGGTGTTGTTTACACAGGTAAACGTGACAACCCTAACATGGTCTGACTATACTGATGTTATATTAAAGTCCGTGTTATACTGAGACACATTTTAGTAAGGGATTACTGTAAAGAAATGGTTCTTAAATGTTGTCCTTTATGACAAGGTGTTCATTGTATGGATGTATCTGCTTAGGTAGGTTTAACTGTAAAGTATTTATTGTAGTGCCTATATACTTCTACATATGACTGTACAATATTCAACCTTAAATCAGAATGAGAAATCATATTTTATGCATGTAGGTTTTCAATCACCCTTATCTTGTATGAATTCTGTTGTTTTCTTATTGGCTGTAAGTCCAAGTGAGTTATGGTTTGGTTTTTTCATCCAATCCACTATCAATTATTGTATGACTGTGGTTTTTCATCAGTGCTTTCTGTGTTCTAATGTTCTAAATTCTTATAACCCATGGCTAGGTCGTGGATCACCAGTGGCTGGTATTCTATTAATGGGTGTTACCAAGTCAGATATTGAATTCTGACATCAGATGCTGTCTGCTGTATCCAGTCGAATAGATCTTTATCACAATGAGAGAGAGAATTTTTTTAATCTACTCATTTAGCAAGTAACATGAAGGGTAGACATTGACAACTGTATGTATTTATCATGCTATCCTACATAAGAACAATGAAAGAAAACGTTAAATTACAGAAAGAAAAAAATGATTCAGTGTGAGGAAAATCTAGTTTAAATGAGAGAGAGAAAGAGAGAGAGTGAATATTCTTTTCGAAATCAATAGAGTGAATAAAATTAAATGACAGACATTGAAAATTGATTCTATTTATTGTGCCATCCTGTAAATCAGGGGTGTCCAACATACAGCCTGCCAGACTCATTATTTATAATTATTATTTATTATTATTCATATCAAATCTGGAGAAGAAAGAAAAAAATATAACTTTCTTAACAGTTGCTACACAAATTAAATCCAGAAATATACTGTGGTATTGTCATCTGTATTTTCAGTTTGATATGTCTTGGTAATATTTATATATCTTGGCAATATTTTGCACATATGAATTCTGCAAAACTTATTCTAACACAACATGAATATGTTCCAGAAAATAAAGCAGTACATGCATATTATATTTCCAGGTAAATTTCCAGGTAAATTTAGGTTGAATGTTAGAAACTTTTGCACTTTAAAGTCAATTTTTCTTCAGTAGATGAAATAACGGATTAACAGTCTTTTTCAACATCACATCACATGTACCAATGACAAATGTTGCTGATTTGAAAAAGATATGAGTATGATCACATGAGCAGTCAAAAATGACTGGCAACATGTATGATGCAACATTTTTAAAAAAAAGAATGAATGCTGGGAAGGAGGCACATAAAAGAAAAATGGACCTGGTTGAAAAAAAGAGAGTTGATCATATAAAAATCGGAAGGAAAGCCACAGTCATACAATAAATTAGTTAGACGAAATTATCTTGTGCAATACCAGTGATATTGTAGGGTGGGGGACTGAAAGGGTGTTGGTAGAGAAAACTTGAGGGTACTAAAGTGCCCTTGATTTCTCTACCAATACCCTTTTTGTCACCCCACCCTGCAATATCTGTTATCCCACTTTCATATATACCGGTAGTCTAACATACATATGGCTGCTATTACTTAAAAATAGACCAAACTAAAAACCACAACTTTTCAGAAACTGCTCAGTAGAAATTGACCAGATTTGACAAAACATTCTGGTAATGAGGATGTTCAGATTTATACAAATGATGCCAGTTTGCCATAAATTATGGCCACCATTACTAAAAATGGAAAATTCTTTAAACAACTGTTCTCACAAATACTTTGACAAAATTTTGCAGAAAGAATTCTGGCATGAGGAGCTTCTAAATTTGTATAAATGATGCCACTATGCCATTAAATGTAGCTGCTGTTAATAAAAATAGAAAAAACTTTAGCAACATCTTCTAAAACACCATTTAAACAGTTTCAAATTTATGAATTAGGGCCAAGTCTCCAGGGGCTGGACAAAATTCAAGGGACAGTGCTGGTTGTATAGCATGTGCAGATCTCAATCATTTTCAGGTTATGACTGCATGGGCAGGGCCCCATTGGGGTAAGGACAGACCCAGAAATCCATGCTGACTACACAGATGAACTCCCCATGTAATGCACAGTTATAGTATATACTTCTGAGTTCATTCTAGGCTTTGCTTTTATGCCAGTGACATTTATTTTTCATATTTGGTGCAAGAAAGTTCCTAGCTCTATGGCACCTGTAGTGCACATATACATGTAAAAGACCAAGAAAATGAAGATAGCAGATACCACTTGTACATGGCCAAATGGCCGCACACGAGTATAATCCAAATTAATTAAGTAAGTAAGATAGCAGATCATAACAGTTGACTGTAGACTGAATTGATTGCATCCCAAGCATACTGAATAGAGTGTGCTCATTGCCAAAGAATCATAAGACGATCAGTTTCATTTGCTGGCAGAAAGGTCTCACTGATTTTGATTAGCTTGCACAGCAATTGAGGGCACATGGTGTATCATTGATAGAAGATGTAAAAGATTACATCTTCAGCGAAAGCAGCGCTGCATTTATTTCCAAAGTTGGGTACAGGGAGGAATAAATGTGGATTCAAATGTCCAAAATAAATTCTAGTGGGCAATGATTACTCAAGCATGAGGATTTCAAATCTGAGTATGGAAGGCTCGCGACCGGGGAGACAGATAATGATCATGGTGCTGGGATCATGGATTTATTAATTTCTGCAATAAATATTAACTTTTCTTGAATTATATACTTTGAATCAGTTCTTGTTGAGTTTGATTACGGCAGTTTGCTACAGTTTCCATTCCAACTGAAATAACAATGTCCTAAACAGTGGACATGGTTATTTTAGCAGACAGGGAATGGTAGAAAACTGCTTGAGTCTGACTCTGTAATGACTGATTCAAAGCATATATATAATGCTGGAAATTGAATATTTATTGCAGAAATTAATAAATTCATAATTCAAGTGCTGTGATAATGATATGTGTTTGAATGTCTTCACTAAACGAGAAACAGATGAATGTATTTGCAAGCCCTATGTTTTTCTAAATGACACCACTTTTCAACCTGGTAGGAGCCATTGGACCCAACTTTTTCCATTTCTGGAATGAATACTGATATTTTAAGGGTGGGGATATGAACAGTTTCTAAGTTCTGAATTCGTGCAAAGTCCACAGGGGCTGGGAGAAATCCAGGGGGACAATGCTGGTTGTATAACTGACCTGTCCTTCATGTATTGAGAAAGTGATATATATATATATATATATATATATATATATATATATATATATATACAGTCAAGGAAAGAAAATAAATCACACAACATTAATAGACAGTGTAGCAACTATGTGCTCCATGCAAGCTTTTCTTTCCACTCCACAATTTCAATACATGTGTGTATGGGAATTGGCATTCACAAGCTGACCTATGCTAACTACACAGGAGAGCAACATCAGGCCTGCTTATGCCTTTTGTTTTATTGGGCTAATTGTAGATCTATGGAATATACAATTTTGAAGTAGGAGGGGATTTGAAGAAAGTAGAAGAGACTCAGGGTTCCTGTTGTGCTTGCAGAGCATTATCAAAATCAACAGCTCCCATTGAAGTAGCTGGGTCAGAATTCAAACTAGCAGGAAAAAATCACTGAATCTCCTCCCCGTCCTCCTTCATTCCATCTTCTGATGTCAGACACATAGGAACTGTGCATGACTTCAGTTTCTTATAGATACATATATGATATGTACTTGGTATGCAACATATGATCCATGTGGTTGCAGTGGTACTAAAAGTCCATGAAAGTGCATGCTGGTATTGATTGCTGGGTTTCGTACACCTGGTGTTTCACTAATGCTGCATGCCATTGGACATTTACTGTCAACATTCAATTAATTTTAATCAATAATGAACTCTTAAGGGATGCAGTTACTCAGATCAGGCAAATTTAACAATGTTTGATATCCATTTATTTAGACTTGGAAATGAAACTAATATACCTTAGTGATGTCAAAAGCACCATTGAGGTTGTAATTTGAAGACTATTGGTATAGTAATGAAACTGTCTGAGCACAGAAATCGAATTCTAGCTGACTGAGCTCCAAATTAGTGGTGTGATGGCTAACTACAATTAAAGATTGGTCAGAAAAGTCAAATGACTTGAGTGGACTATTTTGAATAATCAATTTTAAAAAATGATTTAAGTTTCCTTCTTCATAAAATTTTGTCTTTACATCTTTACTTTTAACATTTTCATTTCTTGGAAAAGAAAAATGTTTCAGTAATAGCTTCCAGAGGCTTCCTTTGCTTAGTACGACCAAAGTGCCAACAACATGGCTGATGGCAAATGTGTCAGTAAATGAGTCAACTCTCTTGAATACAAACTATAATTTTGCCCAGCATGCGAAAATGACACTGTCTATGAAAAGTATAGAAAATATCTCTGATGGATTAAAATTGATGGCTGATCATCTCTGGTGAACTAAATATTGGTATTTTAATTTCAACTGATTCCTAAAAATATCCAGAATTATATGGCAACAATGCTTAGATTTATTTGATTCCGTTTACTCCTTGAATAGTAGCATACTGCAGCCAGCCCTTGTTGACACTCTGCATGCTACCTTTCTTGTGCTACTTCCTGCCCTTACTTTGTGTCAGTTTATTTTTACAATTTTTTTTTTTTTATTGACAAAAATTATCTGTTGTATTAAGTATTGTCATTTTTTGCTTTCATAATTTAATTTGTTCCCCTGAAATAGGTATAGTGGTCTGAGTATGTGCCTGCTCTTTGAAAGCATCTGCCTTGCATTTTGAACATTTTCCATGCTTTCCATGCATATTCTGGGATTTTTCCATGGATAATACTGTTCATGGAAAAAGGATGGACTATTTGGACAACTTTTCAGCCTCTTTCCATGGAAAATTCCTGGAAATGAGAGCAGGGAAAATTAGATGGACATTTTCCCTCCTGTCTATGGTAAAAGACTGTATATTTTCTCCATCCTGTCTGGAAAAAGCTGGACATTTTCCACATTGTTCATGGACATGCTTGACATTTTCCATTCTGTCCATGGAAAAAGGCTGCACATTTTCCACATTGTTCATGGACATGCTTGACATTTTCCATTCTGTCCATGGAAAAAGGCTGCACATTTTCCACATTGTTCATGGACATGCTTGACATTTTCCATTCTGTCCATGGAAAAAGGCTGCACATTTTCCACTTTGTTCATGGACAGACTGGACAGTTTCTGTGCAAACCAAGAAATTGGAAATGGGCTGGAATTTAATTCCAAACAAATGATGTATATGTACTTTGTGTAGATATATGAGCATATGTTTGGCCATCATTTATTGGGGTTATTAAGTTCACATACATTTTCATATACTTGTTTTACATATTGCTGTACATATAAAATAGTTGGTATATTGCTGTACATAGAAAAGATTTGGTATCAGTGCCTCACAGTTCATTCTGAGAATTTTTATGATTCCTGATTCAAGTGGATATAAAAGGCTGTAATCACCTATAGGAACTCAAAAGAGTGCATTAATATAAGATTGCCGTCTACTGTTAGTTTAGTTACTTTTGTAACTTTTTCTGCTTTTTAAGAAAATCTTGGGTAAATAAAATATGATTTTGTGAAATTGGCATGAATAAGTTATGTTAATGGCACAGTTAATAACAAAGGTTGTGTTCTAAGCATTGCACATTTCCATAAGTTAAGGGAAAACTGGTCAGAATTTATGACCATGCTGTAACTGTGTAGTATCCTTGCATCAATTGTCTCTCTCCATTTGCCGTTCTTTCAAAATTTTTGGGCCATTTTCTGTCATAACCGTCTCGCTATAAAAATCCACAGATGAGAAAGAAAATGTGTGATTCTCCCTCCACTGTTATATTTGAATTGATTGAATTACAGAGGTCACATGAATTTTTGTACTAATGCTTTACCCCTGATATAGTCCCATGCATCCATTTGTAATGGGGTAAATATGTCTATGCATCACTGTTTTTCAGGCTTTCAAAACTTGGATAGAAATACCATCTATACTCGCTTATAAGTCAAATCCAACTGAAAACTACATAGCCCTGATCAGCTGGCTCATAATGTGCCTGCAGATCCGGGTCTGTGTTGTTTGTTCTACTGATTACACCTTACAAATTTCATAGACCCAGATCTTCCAATGCATTATACTGCACTGCAGATCTGGATCTGTGCAGTTTGCAGTTGGACTCAACTTATAAGCAAGTACATATGGTATATTAAGTTCATGCTTTATGCCCATTTTTCATGCTGTTCACCCGGATTCCATCCACGTGTTCCAGGGTTTCATATTTAAATGCCATTCTGGAGTACTGCATTTTAAGAATGCTGTGCTACCAAGTTCTTTTCCTAGTAGTCTACTGCATTTTCATCTGATTTTGAAATATGAGAAACATCTGACTTCTGTTGATATTAACACATTATCTTTTCTGTTCTTTTAAAGGAATTTTGTCAGTTAGTACTGTTGTAAACCAGTAAACTTTAAACTTGTGATTTGCATTGAGGGTAAATCATGAATTTAAATCAGAAGTAGATCAGACCAATGGTAGAATGTCTGAAAATATGACAGGATATTGCCTAATTTGCTAAATTGCTCCTCTGCATTTTGAAAATATGGATATTTATTTTCAGTAGAAATGGTCATTTTTAGCTCACCTGGGCAAATGCCAAGTGAGCTTATGGTATGGCCTTTTGTCCATTATGTGTCGTCCATCGTCCATCTATCAACACTTGTTTGAGAACACTCTAGTTGTTTCATTTCTGATTAGATTTGGTGTGTAAGGTTATATCATCAAAACCTCCAAAGAGTTCGATTATGAGTGACATCCATGCATATTAATGATGTGATCTTGCATCTGATTGGCTGAGCTTTTGAACACTCTAGGCCATGTTTCTGATTAGATTTTGATCAGATCTGATTTATAAGGTTATATCAGGATCTTGGATGACTTAAGTTATGAGCAACATCCATGCATATTAATGAGGTGATCTTGCATCTGATTGGCTAAGCTTGTGAACACTCTAGAGATCATATTTCTGATCAGATTTTGATCAGATTATGTAAGTTTACATGTATATTATCAAGATCTTGGGTGAGTTCGATTATGAGTGACATTAACATATACATGTATATATACAAGGTGATCTTATATCTGATTTGCAGAACTTGTGAACACTCTAGAGCAGGGGTGTCAAACTCGTTTGCTATGGCAGGCCAGATTTGATATAAATAATAATAAATAATGAGTCTGGTGGGCCGTATCTGGCCAGCGGGCCCTACATGTATATTTGACATCCCTGCTCTAGAGGCCATATTTATGATAAGATTTTGATCAGATTTAGTTTGTAAGTTTATAGCATCAAGATCTTGGATGATTTCAGTTATGAGAGACAGCTGTGCATATTATTAAGGTGATCTTGCATATGATTGGTTGAGTTTGTGAGCACTGTGGAAGTCATATTGCTGATTAGATTTGGTATGTAAATTTAGAGCATCTAGATCTTGGATGAGATCAGTTATGAGTAACATCCATACATAATAATGAGGTGTTCTTTCATCAGATTGGTTGAGCTTTTGTGAACCCTCTCGAGGCCATATTTCTGATCTGATTTTGATCAGATATGATTTGTAAGCTTAATTATCAAGATCTCAGATGACTTCATTTATGAGTGATATTCACTTGTAATAAGGAGGTGATCTTGCATCTGATTGGCTGAGTTTGTGAACAGTCAGAAGACCATTTTTCTGGTCAGATTTTGATCAGATTTTGTATGTATGCTGATGTCCTCAAGATCTTGGGAGAATTTTATTATGAGCGACATACATGCATATTATTGAGGTGATTTTGCTTCTCAGATTGGCTGAGCTTGTGAACACTCCAGAGGCCATATTTATGATCATAATGTGATCAGATTTGGTATGTAAACTTATATTATCAAGATCCTGGATATTTTCAGTTATGAGTAACATCCATGGATTTTAATGTAATGAACTTGGCATCTGATGGTGGGAATCAAAAGCTCCACCTTCTAGTCAGGAGTCTAATGCCTTAACTACTGGGAAACTACAGTAGCTCAGTTGGTAGAGTGCCAGACTCGTAATCAAAAGTTCATGGGTTCATTACCTGCTCAGGCCAGAATGGGTCACCTGTCTCCATGTATCCTTGGGAAAGGCACTTAGAGCCCATTTCCTCAGCATGATATAGCCAATAATGTTTAAAAATGCTGTTAAAACCAATCAACCACCTCAACTACTCAGCCACCGCAGCTCCTTTGGGTGCAAATCTCAATTTTTACAAGTTAGACTCCCGGGGCAGGGCCCCAGGGATAAGGACAGATCCAGACGTCCATGCTGGCTGCACATATTAACTCTTTATAATGCCAGGTAAGTGTATGTACTTTAAGGATGGGGCTATGAACAGTTTATAAGTTGTGAATCAGGGGACTGGTCCACAGGGGGGAGAGATCCAGCGGAGAATGCTAGTTGTATAAATGACTTGTCTTTTTTATGCAGAGAAAGTGTTCCTATATATATGGACTAGGAAGGAAGATAAATGACACTAATATTAATAGACAACGTAGCAACTATGTGCTCCAAGCTTTTCTTTCCCCTCTACAGTTTCAATACATACGTGAATTTGCATTTACAAGATGATGTATGCCAACTATTCAGCTGAGTGATATCAGAATCAGGCCTCTTTTTTATGCACTGCAGTATTCATGCATTTCATCCTGCCATAAAATAGAAATACATAGAAAGTAATATAGATTACCTTACCCTAACCCAAAAAATACATAAAAGATTAACTCATCTAGTTTTAGTACAGTTCTGTAAGAAAATACAAATAGCCCCCCCCCCCCAACCTTATGTTATATGGTATTATTAAAATGATTGCTTTGCCATTTACAGTTATACAGATACATAACAATTAACATTTCTAGAGAACAATGTAGAGTGTAACCATAAACCAGAACACTAATTTCATAATCGATTTGGCATTTCTGCTTGATATAAGAAACCATGATGATTTGTCGTTTGGGCCAGGAATTTATTTTTCTCACCAGATTAATCTAAGCAAAATACAGCCAGTTGCACTGGAGAAAGCGGTACAGTGGTTAGCATGCATTGTGCATGCAGATGGACTGAGATAATTTGTTCAGACTTTGCAATCTAGATGCATGTACACCAGTACCTATATAGCAAGTGATCTTGGGGCCGTTATGAAAATTCCATGTAAAGGTTAAACTGATAGGTAATTCTTGTTGACCTATACAAGAGGCAGATAAATTACAGTGGTTAGCATGCATTGTGCATGCAGATGGACTGAGATAATTTGTTCAGACTTTGCAATCTAGATGCATGTACACCAGTACCTATATAGCAAGTGATCTTGGGGCCGTTATGAAAATTCCATGTAAAGGTTAAACTGATAGGTAATTCTTGTTGACCTATACAAGAGGCAGATAAATTAGTTTCAAGTAAATTTAAATGTTTCGAGGAAAGTGTTAATATACCATATATACTTGCTTATATATATACATGTAGGTTGGATCCAACTGCAATCTGCATAGACTCAGATCTGTCATCAGATAATGTACCAGCAGATCTGGGTCTATGCAATTTGTTAGGACTAAACAGTAGAACAAGCAACATAGACCCTGATGTGATGTCGCATAATAGGTCTATGTTGTTTGCAGTTGGACCTAACTTGTACTCAAGTATATATGGTACTGTTTTGAATGCAGTTCACTTGAACAAGCATGTTTGTTGCTATTATACAGCAGGAATATTTGGTGGTGGAGAAATCTGAGCAATTATGTGGTTTCAGGGGTGAGAAAATAAATCCCATCAGAATTTATCTCATTGAATATTATAACATCTGTAGTTCAGCAGTTGCTAAAATATAACTAGCCAAAATGAAAAGTACGTTTTTGAACAAGTGGAATTTCGTAAGTCTCATGCTGACTCTCTCTTTTAAGACAGAGAGGGGAAAGAGAGGAGGAGAGAGCATATGAATTCTCCCAGTGTTTCTGTAAACAGAGCCAATTTATTTGAAATTGTGTTTAACGTTTTAAATCCACCTTTAAACTTAACATTACAAGTACTTTGAAATTCATTGAAACATACTGCTCATTCAATATTTTTCCATTCTATTACAGAGGTATACAATTTGGCACAGAGGTGTTCTGTGGAAAGTCTGTGGAGGATGTGCCATTGGTAGAACTTGGTGCACTCAGCGATGACATTTTTGCCAGCTATTCCGGCCCTGAGGGTGGTCTAGTATTTGTTAAAGATCCAGAAAATAGTGCGTTGACTTTTTTTTTTTTTTGCATATTTGATGGCAGTCTTATTCAATACAATGGAATCTCAGCTTCCAGCACCTTTTTTCATCCAAACACCAAAACACATGTTTGTCCTCAATCTACCAGGATAAACCAAGCCTATTCATTAGAATTCTTTTTTTAAGCTGCAGTGTCTATATATTTCGTAAGTTTAGAACCGGTTGAAATCAACACATTCTATATGACTCCCAAAAGTTAGGCATTTCACAGATTTTCAGTTTTATTATTTCACAAATGAATGAGTTTCTAGCTGATTTATTCTCTCAGAGTTTTAAGATTATTCAGTGACTTCAGTCCGTTCAGAGATTTCCTAATATGCAAACAATTAAAAGTACATTGGCAATAGCCATGCACCATTTGTATCAGCAAAAAGATATGATTTTCACCTCAAAATTACCGTTGTAAGGTCTGATTCACTTGTGACGTACACACATGGCAGTAGCTAGTTCATGTAAAAACATACATTCAACAGCTTCGTTAATTGGGTAGTTCTCACCTGAATAACACTAATCAGCCTCAGTATCAATATCGTGTGCGTGACCACAAATTTTTGAAAGGCTGTATTGATGGAATTCTTAGAGATTGTGTGAATTTCACCAAAGAATATAAGAAGGAAATTTCTGTGTATAGAAAAATAGAGGTATTTATTTTGCATAATAGATACCTCTGCTAAAGGAGGTTTATGTCACCAATAGTAATGGGCAGCATTACGTTACACTGTGACATTATGAAAAGGAGGTTTTTGTCACCAATAGTAATGGGCAGTATTACGTTACACTGTGACATTATGAAAAGGAGGTTTATGTCACCAATAGTAATGGGCAGTATTACGTTACACTGTGACATTATGACAAGGAGTGTACAGCCAGTGGTTGAGCTACACACTCGCATGCTATAGTAAAGATTGTGTAAAAAGCTGAAGTGCCTTTTTTTTATTGTTTGAATTGAAACAACAACTTGAAAATAGGTATCTATTTCAATAGATAAATACCAAATTTTATATTTCAAGTTTGTTTATAATCACACTGGTGCACTTGGGAATTATTAAAAATTTGCAAACAATTATTTATTTTTGAAAAAGATAACTTCTTTTCATGCCACTATTTCTTAATAACGGACAGAGTGCAGCTTTATGCAAAGGTTTTTCATGCCCCCTTGAGTAATTCAGATAAAGGAGTTTATACTGTACTGATCATGGTTCCTTCATAATATATTAATGATGATTACGGTACTTGTGAAATGTTGGAGTATTTAACTTTTTGAAAAATGTATATTTTTACCAGCAAAATGTCCAAGCAATCCAACGTCACTAAAAAATGTATCTGTGGGTGTGCATTTGCGATCATTACACTTAGTTCAATATCTATCCCCAAGTAATGGTCATTACACAGAAATGTATAGAAAAAAACCCTGTCACTAATTGCCCATAAAATAATAGCTGAATGAGTAGTTAACAATTAATCAGATTTGCACAGGTTGAAGGTCAGACACTTCTTATCAAATACACATAGAAAAGTGTATGCTGGTGAGTGAATTTTTTCGGTATGATACAGTTATTGAGCTCACATCAGTTTTCCACAACAGAAAGCCTGCATTGCTGATTTACAGCAGGTTGTAAATCACAACAGATTTTCCAAGGTCTCATATACTTACACTATCATTGTCTTTCACTGGACTATTATTGGCATTATTAAAACTGTACAAGTATTTTTAGCTCTCTTGGTCATAAACCAGGAGAGTTTATGGGATAGCCTGTTGTCCATTGTCCATCCGTATGTTAGCACAAGTTTGTTATCACTACTCCACCTAAACTACTTGGAGGATTGCCATGAAACTTTACACACACCATTCATCCCAAGGTCTGGTTGATCCTAAATGAAAATGGTGCTGCTCATACATCCAGTATGCCACAGCAGCCATCTTGAAAATCTTGTTATTGCTACTCCTCCTCAATGGATAGTCATATCAACATGAGGTTTTCACTAGAAGACTTCTTATGATATCTAGTTGATCCTAAATGAAAATGGTTCAGCTCAGACATCCAACATTTCTGCCACAACAGCCATCTTGAAAAATTTTGTATCGTGACTCCCTCTTAGTTGATCATCATATCAACATAGAGGTCTCACTAAAAGACTTATTATGATGTCTAGTTAATCCTAAGTAAAAATGTTACTGATCTGATGTCCAATGTGGCCACCATCCGACCATGGCAGCCATCCTGAAAATCTAGTTAATGCTTCTCCTCTTGAACAGAAAGTCATATTGACATGGGGTTTTCACCAAAGACTTCTTATGATGTCTAGTTGGTCTTAAATAAAAATTATCCAATATGGCTGACACAGTGGCCATCACGAAAATCTTTTCGCTACTCTCCTTGATGGAAAGTCATATCAACATTGGGTTTTCACCAGAAGACTTCTTATAATATCTGTTTGGTACTAAATCAAAATGATGCTGATATGACATCCAGTATAACCACCATAGCAGCCATCTTGAAAATCTTGATATTGCTTCCCATCCTAAATGGAAAGTCATTTTGACATGAGGTTTTCACTAGAAGACTAATTATGATATCTAGTTGGTCCTGAATGAAATTGGGGCTGATCTGACCTCAAAATATGGATCCCACAACGAACATAGTGAAAGTCTTGTCACTAATTCTCCTGAATGGATGGTCATATCAACATGGTTTTTTTTATACCAAAAGTCTTCTAATAGCATCCAGTTTGTCCTAAATGAAAATGGTGCTGATCTTACATCCAATATAGCTGCCACAGTGGCTAATTTGAAACTGCTAGGGTTCCAGAACATCAGAGATGGTTTCAACACTCACCAATTAAAAAGAAGAAATGATCTTATCTTGAATTTCTGGCAATTCTTTTCAGACAGTAGAGCATCAGTCCTTTCGAGTGACTCTTGTTCTTTTTCATTATTTTTAAAGAGACAGAAGTCACAACCACATCAGTTTATGTCCAATCCCTCCCTGGGTTTATAGTTCTACAATCCACTTGGGGAGGGTGCTGCAGTAGCTCAGTTGATAGAGTGTTGGACTTGTAATCCAAGGATTGTGGGTTTAATACCCACCTAGGGCAGCCCAGGTCAGCTGCCTTGGTGTGTCCTTAGGAAACGCACTTAGGTCCCATTTCCTTGGCATGATATAGCGAATCATGTGTTAAAAGTGCTGTTAAAACCGACAATGAAAATCGACTTAACATAGATTTTTCCATTGGCCAGCAGGGCCAGCTCACATGGAAATCAACTGGTCCTGCAGAAAATCAACTGGCCCTCTCAATCAAATTTAATAACAACTTTAAAAAATTTAAATGGCCCAGTGGGCCTATGGCAGTCAGTATTAACTGGCCCTCCTCAAAACTCACAGGCCATGGGCCAGCAGCAAAATCAACCCCTGCTCTTGGGTAATAAGTGGTCATATTACTGATGTCATAATGTAAAGATCATATAATTTCAAGCAGTGCTGTAAGTGTTGATTTTACAAAAGCAGACATTTATAAAAGAGACTTGGATACATACCAACATTACCATGAGATTGTCATAACAGTGTGTTCCTTTTACTTAATCCAATCTGAGAGAAGCCAACCCCATGTAAGATGCTGTGGGAGGTGTTGAAAAATCTCTAAAAATCCATTTGCCAATTCAGGCAAGTTCAAAACTTTTGTACTTGCCCAGAATGAACTCTTACTCAACCAGCTATTATAGAAATATAAATGCTGACTCTGTTAACAACCTAATTTTGATCATGTGAAAGGTTGTTTTCCGAAACTTATTATGTGACCCTTCTAACACCAGTTGTAAGTAAGTCATCAAGTGTTGGATGAGTTTGATTATGAGCAAAATCTACATATATTTATGAGATAATCTTTTATCTGATTGGCTGATTTTTATCAAACTTGGTCTTTAAAATTCATTGGACTTGGGAATACAGTATTGACATGTAGTTGTTGACATTGCTTCACTCCGTACTTCATAAGAGAATTTGAGGATGATGCAAGTATCATTATTGGTCATCTTTGTAATCATTAGAGACTGGATGGTATTGCTGTTCAAACTTTCCCCCAAAATCTTGTTGAATTTTTTTGAGCAATGAAAATGCTATTTCTGCAATTGCCTGATGTAGGGCAGTGTTGCTATGTTGACGGATATTGTATACATTTTACTCCAGAATGACTAATATCGATATGGTGTTTGCACTATGTGAAAAATATTAAATGCTCCCCCTTGATGCTGAGCTTCACAAAATCAGACTCAATCTTCCAGGAATTTTGAGATTTAGATTTGCTGGGCTTTGCTCACTTCACATATGACTCATCCTTCCCTGAGTGTTGATATCCACCTTCAAAAATGAATTACACTTCTACACTGCCTAACTGTAAGGTTTTCCATTCCAACTACTGAAATCATGTGTTGCATTTCTTGTATAGAGTAAAATCTGACTTCAAAGAAACATTGTCACTGATCACAAACTAGACAGTAATCTTTAATAAAGATGGCTTAAACATTTTCATTCAATGCAACAAAGTGTAGTACCTGTAACTTTTGTTTCTTGAACATGCATCCCTGATTTACCGAACTTGAAATGAATTGGGTTGTTCCACTTCGTGTACTTTACCTATACAATTACATACATGCCATAACATGACATGTCATGCGAAAAACACAATTTTTGACTCCCAAACCCCCTGACACGGTCGTGTTTCAAAATCTTAGTGAGAAAAAAAAAATTCCCCAAAAAACCCAGATTTTTTTATACATTTCTTGACCACATTGATATATGCCCGTAATCTGTGGTATGTATAAACAGTAAACAGTCGTGCTCAGAGCTCATGTAAAACTATCCCCTGGGCAGTTTGTACAGCTGTTTTAGAGACAATTAAAAGGAAAGACGGTCAGAGATATACAGACACCTTTCAGAGATTTACTGAATTGGCTCACAATAGCTAGGATGATGTGTCATGTGAAATCCTTTGAGCACTGCTGAGGGAGAGCCCATTAGGCTAATTTGCATAGGTAAAGTACACTAAGTGGAACAACCCAATTTGTCTGAAGTTAAGTACATCAAACAGATGCGTGTTGAAAAATAAAATGTTATTACACGTCACTGACTGCATCGAATGAGAATGTTGAAGCCATCTTTATTAAAGTTTGTGATCAGCAGCAATGTTTCTTTGAAGTCGGATTTTTACTCCATATATAAAATTCAAACATGATTTTTTTGGTAGGTTGAATCAATCTCTAATGCAGCGTTGCACTTAGGATCCAAAGGTCAGGGGACACTGTGTCCCTCACCCTCCAGATTTGGGGGACACACAACATTTTAAAAGGACAAAGGAAAATTGTAGAACATAATGCACAAGAAGTGCTATAATCTTATTTGCTTGGAAAGTTTTGCTACCTTAATTTTCTCATATTTTCCTTACATGATTGCAATAAACGTTTTATCATATGATCAAGTAACTCAGGAAAACATTAACATGTTTGAATATCTGGTTAACCTGAAATGAACTGCACCATGGAATTTTAATAATTTATAAGTATTAAATCATTAATCAAATGACAAATTGTGTATTTGCATAAATTAGTACCTTTTTTCATTATTCAGCCTGAGAATAAATTAAATCTTCACTGCCATAGGTGTGACTTTAACCTCAAAAATATGTTACAATAGCGGCGGTCAAAGACTTTAGCAACTTGGCCGACTACCACAAACCTTGAATGTTTTTATTGCCAGATTAACTGTTTTGAAATGGATATTCATTGCCATCTTACAGCTTTTATCACTTTTAGCGACTTTGGCCATAGCTTGCGCCAACATTTACGTGGATGCACATTCGTGAAGGAAAAGTGAGGCATATTTATGAACACAAATGACACTTGCATTACCGTCAAACCAACTACTGAACTATTCAAGGCAGCAAAGACTGCATGTAATTAAAACTACATTCCACTGTCCAATGGATTTTAAAGACAGTAACTTAGTTTATTTTTGGATTTAATGTCTGTGAGGTTGTGACCCTGTTTGTGGTGATGCTATTGACAATGCTAAGTCTACCATTGTTTTTTTTTGTTTGTAAGTATATTTAATACTTCAGAGAAAACAGATGGTATTTTCTTTCATTCTGATTTGAATTTCCAGTCATTTGCTATAGTCTGATTTGAAAGATAGCTTATTCTCATTTGGATGATGTTGCTTTTGGGGGTCACGCGCACTGACCCCCCTTGGGACCTCAAAACACACTTTTTGTCTGGGAATATGGCAAGTATGCAATTAGCCTAATAGGCTCTCCCACAGCAGTTCTCAAAACAATAGTGAACACAAATTCACCTTAGCTGTTGTCAGTCAATTAAATTATCTGTGGAGTGGTGGTTGTTTATCTCTGACCGCTTTTACCTGATAATCACCTCAATGACAATTTAGCATATAAACTGCTCAGGGGTGATAGCATTCACTGAGCAGCTACATGAATGACGACTATTTACACAGGCTGCAGGTTATGGGCATATATCACAGTGTCAAGAAAGGTTTCTCTCTTTTTTATATAAGATTTACTGGAAAGCATGTTTCTATAAACATGACCATGTCTGGGGTTTGGGAGTAAAAAATCTTGCATTTTTTATGACACATGCTCTGGCGGGTATGTATTTCTCATTTGATTTCAATAAGACCTGGTTGATAGGTTTATATCATCAAGATCTGGTTGGATGAGTTTGATTATGAGTGACAGCTGTGCATATTAATTATGCCTTTATCTTTGGAAAGAATTTTTACCAGACTGTTGTAAAATAGGTGAAATCAACATTGTTTAAAGGTTGGGGGATTGTTTGTATACGGTTGTGTTCTTATGATACTACCACCGCCTGCATAGTGAAATAGTCAACTGTTAAGTTGTGTGAGCCATGTGAGAAATGTCAAGCCCACTTTGGCCTCTTGTTTAATGTTCTAGTAGATCTCTTGCTCGCTGCATAGTGTATGCTAATGCAACTCGTTCAAAGATTTTTATGTCTCTCAATTATCAAAGCCCAGAGGGATTGTACCATGTATGTTAAGTTAATTGTCAGTGAATTATTATGCCAAGTACATGCATATATAATAGCAACAGATAACAAACTAATTTTTGGATTTTGGTGGTTCCTTAAAGCAGTTGGACTGTTATATTTCAGATGGGAATTCTGCAAGTGGTGAAGAGATAGCAGGATGTCAAGTTTGGAATAACAAAGATCAGAAGGCATATGGTATCTGCATTTCCTTGTATGAACAGCACCCTGTTAACATGAAAATGTCAGGTATACATTAAGGATTGTATATCATGTAATTGGGTATTTTATATATGCCACTAATTTTAGCTTTGCTGGTCATAGACCTGAAGAGTCTATGGGATGGTTTTCATTTGTTGTCCATCGTCCGTCTGTTAGCACAAGTTTGTTATCACTACTCCTCCTGAACTACCTGGAGGATTGCCATGAAACTTGATATTACACATTCATCCTATGATTTAGTTGGTCCTAAATGAAAATGGTGCCACTTGGACATCCAGTATAGCCGCAACAGCAGCCATTTTGAAAATCTTGTTATCGTTACTTTTGCTGAACAGATGGTCATATCAACATGGGGTTTTCACTAAAAGACTTTTTATGATGTCTAGTTGGTTCTAAATGAAATGGTGCAGATATGACTTCCAAAATGGCCACCATGGAAGCCATCTTGAAAATCTTTTTATCACTACTCCTCCTGAACAAAAAGTCATATTGATATGTGGTTTTCACCAGAAGACTTCTTGTGAGGTCTAGTTAGTCCTAAATGAAAATCGTGCCACTCTGAGGTAAAATATGGTGTTCCACAGTGGCCATCTTGAAAATCTTGCTATCGCTACTCCTCATGAATGGATGGTCATATCAGCATGGGGTATTCACTAAAAGATTTCATATCATCTGTGCTTCGTCCGGAATGAAAATGGTGCAGATATGACATCCAATATGGCCACTATGGCAGCCATCTTGAAAATCTTGTTATCACTACTTATCGTGAATGGAAAGTCATATTGACATGTGGTGTTCACCAGTAGACTTCTTATAATGTCTAGTTGGTCCTAAATGATAATGGTGCCGATCTGATGTTTAATACAGCCCCTACAGTGGCCATCTTGAAAATCTTTTTGCTATTCCTCCTGAATGGATGATCATATCAGCATGGGGTTTTCACTGAAAGACTTATTATGATGTCTAATTGGTCCTAAATGAAAATGGTGCCAATCTGATGTCCAATAAGGCTGCCACAGCAGCCCATCTTGGAAATTTTGTATTGCTACTCCTGAATCAAAAGTCATATTGACATTTGGTTTTCACCAGAAGACTTCTTATGATGTCTAGTTAGTTCTAAATGAAAATGGTACTGCTTGCAAATCAAATATGGCTGCCACTGCTGCCATCTTGAGAATCTTGTTATTACTCCTTCTGAATGGATGCTCATATCAACATGGGGTTTTTACTAAAAGACTTCTTATGATGTCTAGTTGGTTCTAAATCAAAATTGTGCCACTCAGACATCTAATATGGCCACCACAGTGGCCACCTTGAAAATATTATCACTACTTCTTCTGAATGATCATATCAGCATGGGGTTTTAACAGAAAGACTTTTTATTATGTCTAGTTGGTTGTAAATGAAAACTGCCAATCTCACCTCCAATATGGAAAATCTTATTATCGCTACTTCTCCTAGTTAGCTGGTCTTTAGACATTGTGCTTTCACCAGAAGACTTCATATGATGACTAGTTGGTACCAAATAGAAATGGTGCGCATCAGATATCCAAAATGACCACCATGTCAGCCATCTTGAAAATCTTCTTGTTTTACTCCAGAAAACAGAAAGTCATATCAACATGTGGTTTTCACCAGAGACTTCTTTTTATGTCTTGTTGGTTCTAAATTAAAATGGTGCTGATCAGACATCCAATATGGCCACCATGGTGGCCATCTTGAAAATCTTGTTATCGCTTCTCCTCTAAATGGAAAGTCGTTTTGACATGGGGTTTTCATCAGAAAAGTTCTTATGGTATCTACTTGGTCCTAAATAAAAGGATGCAAATTGGCCATCTTGAAAATATTATCTCTTCTTCTCCCAAATGGATTGTTTGTTATATCAGCATGGTGTTTTCACCAATTGACTTCTTATGATACCTAGTCAGTTCTAAATGAAAATGGAGCCAATCATCCATCTAATATGGTTTCCACGAAGGCTGTCTTAAAAATCTTGCTGTCACTACTCTAAATGGATGGTTGTATTGTCATGGAGTTTTCACCAAATGACTTTTAAATAAATAAATGATGTCTACTTGGTCCTGAATGAAAATGGTGCTATTTTGACATCCAGTATGTCCACCATAGCAGCTAATTTGAAAATCTTGTTACCACTGAAGAATATCAGAGATGGTTTCAACACTCAGCAGTTAAAAGAAACAATGGTCTTATCTTGAATTCCTGGAAATTCTTTTCACCCAGTAGAGCATCAGTCCCTTCGAGGGACTCTTGTTAAGCCATTGCCATATCAATGGCATTTATGCTCAGTAATTTTTTCAGATCTTTATGGATTGAAACTAAATTTGGTTTGAGACTTTATAATAAGAAGACCTTGATTTTCACCATTTTTTGAAAACATTTGATGGAGTTGTGGCCCTTGTCTGACTTAGAAAATGTAACTATAAAGCGATAAGTGTCATCTGGCTATTTCTTGAACTTATTCATCATGGACAAAAGTAAGCACAAAGTAAAGAGGCCCAAGTGGTCCTAAGATCACTAACTTTACTCACACTGGTATAAAGGTCAGGGCCAGGTGTTGGAAAGATTTTCTCTGTCAAATTTTGTCAAGATGAATCAAGCAGTATTTGATAATGAATCATTGAAGATTTTTTTTATATATTTTTTTTTTTTATTTGCAAAAATGTCTGCAACTTTGAAGGTAAATTGACATTAGTTGTGTAAATTTTAAAAAGTTGCATTGCCAAACTGTCTTCTTTCAAATTTAGCAAGAACTGATAAGGCTTGCTAATTTCAACAGGAAGTCATTTAAGTTTTTCTGTTCTTACTAAATGTGGTCATTGTTAATGCTGGATACGAATTATATGTATAAACGTGAAAGCCTTGAAGCAAACTTGCTCTCCCTATCTCTTAAAATAATTTTCCCATAGGTTGAAAGTTTTGGGGAATCAGCTTATCATCCTTTGCACAGACTTTAATGTTCTGCTAGAAAGGTCTGAATTTGATTTGATCAAAATTGGTTGGAGGGTAAGAAGCTGCAAATAGTGAATGTTGATGGGTGCTTTACCCACAATTAATAACGCACAATGATCTTCCCAAAAGATCTGGATAGATTAGTGGGGTTTTTTTTGCAAATGGATTGAAGTTCATTGTCATGAACACACAAATGTCCACTAATTTTGTGTGAGGTCATACATATGATATCATGTATCTCATTAAAGTATTTAAAAAGACTTTCCATTTATTGATCAAAATCATCGGATAAAAGTTGATGTTTCCCAAAATTTAATGTTCAGCCTCAGATTTCACTAAGATTCTAAAATCCCTCCTGAGGTTGAGATTTTACATTGCTTATGGTACTTGAGACAAAATCAGTGTTTTTGTCCAAAGTAGAGATAATGGAAAGGATGTAAAATCACTTTTTAGTTTTAAAATTCAGCATATAGAAACCTTTTTATTCTTGAAAAAAGAGTTGAGGAATTCCTCAAATTTGAAAAATTCTGCAAAATGTCCTCAGAGATAAAGCAAGACTCCATTATGGAAATTTCAAAATATTATAACTGTACTTTAATCCCTAGTTCCTGCTGAATGTTCTGTGGGGGAAATAAGACAGATATTATAAAATCTCAGTTTAAGGACGAAATTTTGAGACATATTCACAAAATTCTGCAAGTTGAGTGCACACTCAAACTCAACTTTTGATATTACAAAAGTGGGGGAATGTAATTATTAGGAAATATGCAAAAGTTGAGTTTGAGTGTACACTGAAATTGAGGGATTTTATAAATATGGGGCGAGATTCTAGTTTCACAAAATTTCTCAAAATGTATCTTCAAATTGAGATTTTTAAATTATTTTCCACATGATACAGTGGCCCCCCTCTTATAAGGCCACCCCTTCTGCAACAGGATAGTGTCCTTATAAGACCGGGTGTCCTTTCTAGAGAGGGATCACACAGATGTAAGTAATGATTACAGATAAAGTATCAAAGGCATAAGGAATTTTTAAATATTTCTTATTTTCATTTAAATATCTCGGGAATGTTATGGAATCAATCTAATAAAACTTGTATCAACGTTATTTAAAATAAATATGAATAAATCATCAATCATGGTCAGTAAAATCAGGGTACAAAAATCTGGCTATAACTATCACTGTCCATTGATTCCATATTCCCACTGCAGTAGAATGTATTACTGATGATATTTCTTTGAATTTTTCTGACATCAAATATCTCAGCCGTGATCAGAGGACTCTCCCTCTTTTTGTTTAGTCAAATTGCTTTCACTGTTTTTCTCAACTGAGAAAGTCTGACGACATTTTTCACTTTTTGCAACAACTTATTCCTTTATTGGCAATTTGTAGTTTTTACATGAGATGCTCAGTGTTAACAAAGGAAGTGAGCTTGTCACGTGAATGACTTGTTTTAGTCTGCTACCTTTTCAAGTACATTTCATAATCTATGAGAAAGAAATTCACAGTGGCTAACATACCAGTTTACTTTCTGACAACTGGATGTCACATTGACTTGAGCCGAACAATACTGTGCTTCTCAGTGGTTAGCTTTTGTCATCTTGATAATTATCAGTGCTAATAATAGCTAGTAATTATCACAGTTGCCAAAACCTAGCATCTAAGGAACACACAGGTGTCCTATAGGGGTTCTTTTGAACACAAACTCAGTCATGGTCAGGGAGCTTTCCCAAAGGTTTACCAAGGGTCAATAGCTGGCTAGGCAGTGTAAGGGGTGGTCATTCCCTGCCTCTACATTGTGACCTTTGGTCCCCCAAGCTAGTTACAGTGTTCACATCCCTGTCTGGCCCCTTAAACCTCCCACCTTGGGCATCACAAGTGGGCAATTCTTCAAGGACCTGGGCCTGCCTTCCAGTTAAGACACTGGAGGCTTTAGAGCTCAAGGCTAGGTCAATGGTTACTATAACCTCTCATGTTGACCTTTTTTTTGGTAGCTTCCTTCACCCTGCCCTATGGAGGTTAAGGGGGGGGGGAGCCTTAGGGACTCACTCCCTCTCCTGCAGTGCATTCCTCTTCCATCTATCCCCATAATTGCCTGACTAGCTCTCTTTTTGGAAGTCTGGTCAAGCATAATGGATGAATCAGGTGCATTTAAAGGAAGATGTGCACTCCCTTCTACGGAAGGGTACAGTAGAGAGGGTAATAAATGACCAGTCTTATGCCTTCTATTCCTGATCTTCATGGTTTCCAAAAAAGGAAGAAAGTTTATGCTAATCATAGACCTTTCCACCTTAAAAATGTTTCGAAAGGAGGAACCTTTCAAGATCGAGACCACAGCCTCAGTAAGACTTGCCATGAAACCAAGCAACTTGGCAGTCTCCATCATCATCCAGGATGCGTACCTTCACATCCCTGTTTTCCTCCTCATAGGAAGTAGCTCTGGTTCTGCTTGGATAGGGACGCCTAGCCCTCTGCACCCAGTGCATTTACCAGGGTAATTGGTGTATTCTCCGTCCACCTAAAGTCACTGGGGATTCCTGTCCTCCAGTATTTCGACAACTGGTGGGACGACAGTTGCCACTTTGATTCCCTAATTGATAATCTGTCCTGCTGCTCATCCGTAGTGACCTGGCTGGGCCTTTACCCAACTTAGAGAAGGGTTCCGGGTGGTCGAGTAGTTGAAGATGCTCGCCTTTACAGATCACTCACACATCTCACCTCTGTCTGTGTGTGTATTAGTCTCAGGCTGACCAATGTGAGCATGTGAGAAAGCTTGCTAGTAGCTTACTGTGGGTTGGTAGTTCTTCCAGGGTTCTTCCTCCACCAAATATACTGGCTGCCATGTATAGCCTATTATGTACTGAAAAATGGTGTTAAACTGCACAAAAACAAACTTACCCAACCTAGAGAAATCAGAGCTTGTCTGACCATAGGACTTCATATATGTGGAGATGAATTTCCTCACAAACAGTGATTTCCATGTCCCACGGGGACAGAGCAGACAGAATCCTCACAAGCAGGTTTCCATATCCCATGGGGACAGTGGACAGGATCCTGACCCTGCTGGAAGCGCTGAGAGCCATGAACTGGTTGTTAGCTCATCTATATCTATCTCTTCTGGGGACCTTGAACTCCGAGGTAGACCTGGTTTCCCTAGGAAGACTTCACTTCCACCCTCTCCAGTTTCTCCTCTTGGTGAACTGGAAACTGTACAGGGACCCCCTAACAGCTCAGATTTCACTCAGACCAGATTTTCACCATCACTTAGATTGATGGAAAAATCGTGACCAGTTTTCGGACTGGAGTCCAAATGCATGTCCCCAAACCCCACCTATCTATTCTTGAATGCATCAGATTCAGGGTTGGGCGCTCACTTGGAGCCAGAAGGAATAGTTCTTCAGGTTTCATGGTCCCTAGAAGAATCAATCCACCACATAAACAATCTCGAAATGAGAGCGGTATTCCTAGCTCAGCAGGAGTGTGTCAACACAATACGAAGTTGCTGTGTGATGGTTTCCTTTGACAACACGTCATTTGTAGCATACCTCAAATGACAAGGCTGACATGCCCCTTCTCTTTGTATGGATGTTTGGAACCTTCTTCGCTGAGGAACCTCAGTGGATTACTATCCGAGTTCATCACATCCATGGCAAGATGAATATTTTGGCAGACAGTCTGTCCAGGAAAGACAAGGTTGTCATCATGGAGTGATCACTGTGCCAATCTGTAGTGGACTCCCTGTTCAGACTGTGGGGGTGTACTTGTTTGTGACAAGCTGGACTTGTTTGCAACAAACTGAACAACAAGCTCCTCTTTTACGTCTCCCCAGTTCCAGATCAGAGAGCCTGGGCAGTGGATGCATTCAGCCTGAAGTAGAATTGCCTGTTCACTTATACCTTCCCACCCTTAAGGATGATTCTGCAAGTGCTCCAGAAAGTCAGGACCTCCACTGTTCATCTCATCTTGATAGTCTCTTTGTGGCCCCAACAAATGTGGTTCATCGATCATCTCAACCTGCTGATAGACCAGTCCAGGACATTGCCTCACAGGAGGGACCTTCTGTGTCAGCACAGGGGTTCCCTTATACACAATAACCCACAGAATCTTCACCTTCACACTTGGTTCATCTCAAGTGATCCGTCCACCAGGACAGGTTTTTGAGCAAAGTTGCAAAGTGCATTATTCAGGCCTGGAGACACTCCACATCCAAGGTCTATGATGCCAAGTGGAGAAGACGGCAAAGGTTACATTTTTTCAGTGACTTAGTTGCCCATTTTGCCTGGTAGTATGACCCCTGTCACTGTGACATAACACTTAACAAATGAAATAGTAATGTCAATATGCATAAATATGAAAGCATTATCCACATAACCTTGACCTTTATTTTGATGTTACATCATAAAAATCATGTCACACTGTGACATAATGTTTAGCAATGTTACATAGCAATGTCAGTATACATATAATAAGGTCTTAACATTATTTCAATGAATAGAATCTAAAAGTTACTTTGATGAATAGAATCCAAGGACATTTTGGGGATCCTCAGGGTCCCCTGTCCAAGTGAGAAAGTTTTCAAAATCATGCAGAATTCCAAATTTCTGCAATTTACTGAACATTTTATTCCCAATTGGTCTACATCTTTACCAAAATGAGGGGCTGATGTCAATTTTCACTTACCCAAGAAAAGTATCTGAAATCTAAGACTTGTGTTCATTTACCTGAAATGTAGGTGTCTCTTTGAATGTTGTATTGTCTGTTATATTTCATACACCACCAATCCATTAGAATTATAATTACTATTTGTCCACAGATTTTTGGTACACAGATCTGTAGTCTTGTTAAAACGTTGCAAAGTTTGTTACTTAAGAAAATGATAAATTGTATTGCCTATAATTATTTGTTCACCTGAGAAAAAAAAATTGCAGGTGTGCAAAAAAGGACAGACATTACAGTAATTGATTATGGCACTTTTTCATGAATTTTACATCAAATAATCACTTTACAAAAGTAATCTGTACCTGGTTCAGTGTCCAGCTTAGCATGTACAGAGGAGCATGGTGCCCCACCCCAAAATTTGCACACCCCACCTCTATTCTTGGCCATTGATTTGTGCCCTGCCCTTTTTTAATTTTTAATATTGATGCCCAAACTTTTTCCAGGTTAAACATTTGCATCCCTTCCAGATCAGCATGTGGTTTCAGTACTGTGTTACTTATGATGTACAGTCTGGAATCAACTTTTAGTATGTGCCAATATGGCATTTGAAGATTTTCAAGTATCCCAAACAGTAACAAAAACAAACATTTGTAGACAAAAAAAAAGCTTTATGTATCAATAGTTGCATTAAAGGAATGTGATATTTTAGGTTAGATATGTGTAATAAGTTGTATATGCTTGGGGTTAGAATTTGTTTCACTGCATGTGGTAATAAGCGTAATGGGAAGTCAGTTGGTTCCGTGCAAATGACTTAAATACAGAGAGACCTAATTCTGCAAAATCTTTATAGGCTTTTTTACTAAAGTCAAAATTGGGTTAGAGGGGCGGTGGAGGTAAGTCTCAACATATCAAAGATTCAGCATATTAAAGAAACGTATATCTGAACACTTTCAGAGTTTTAGGGATTATTCTGAATCCAGAGGGGATGTAAACTATCACTTACTCTTGATGCATTGTATGAAATAGTAAAACCCTCTGATATCCAATGGCAGCAAATGCAAACAAGTTTCCAAAATGTTTTTGACAATACAATTTTGTAAAGTTGTTTAAAAGCAGCTGTATGATTCATTTTTAAATTGGTAAATTTTTATAGCTGGATATTCATTGTCTTTGGTACATTGATGCAAAATTAGTGACTTTTTACAAGAACTTCACATGCTCTGCGCCCTTTGTTTTGGGACAGGTATGCTGCCCTTTTCAGATTCTAGCTTAAACACTGAATGTAATACTATTTCCTTAGTGAGAAATTAATTTTGTATGAGCCACATTTTGCACCAGTTATTTATTACAGGGGATCCAATAGCAGATGCTTTTGCTATCTGTTGTCGGCAGAACAACTGTATCATGTTGATCGCTGATGGGGTCAACTGGGGGGAGAAATCTCGAGTGGCAGCTAGGTGTGCTTTATATGGCAGCATGAATTATCTGAACCAGAGAATCTTCAAGGATGGGGATGAGCCAACCACCACACATGTATGTACTTTATTTCATGTAGTCTGCCTGTGTAAAATCAACACTTACAGCACAGTTTAAAAAGATGTGATCAACACATGATGATGTCATTGATATGACATCACTTTTTACCAAAGTGTATCATAGTGCTATGAACTGTGGGAGAGATCAGATGTAAAATGATATTGTTGTCACTTCTGTCTCTTATAAAGTTATGAAAAAGACATAAAAATTTTTAATAATTGCAATAACAGTCCTGTGAAAGAAAATGACAAAGTCAGCAAAATGTATACAAGATCTTGTGAAATATTAATTGCGACCTGCTATGAATTGGACATGTAAGCATTTTATTGTGGAAATCTGATGTGATCTCAGTAATTCAGTGTTTTGGATGGTTGAGACTCAGCTGACAACCGTTGTCTTAAAGCTTGTCTGCAATTTATAACCATCTAAATTTTTTTAGGACATGTTAGTGAATGATGATGGCATTTAGGCGCATGACTCCTTCTAATAATTGGTTGTTGTTTGTACATGTAATACAGAATCTATAATTGTGAATTAAATGCAGTTTTGTCAGTACTTTACCAGACTAAATTCAAATACAACTTCAATTTTTTTAATTGTATTCTTTATTCAGAAAGTTGAGAAAAACAAAGAAAGTTTAATTCTAACAGTCAAATGATAAAAAGACAGTTCATTATCTGCAGGAAGCAATAATCATTTGATTGTTTTCATGACACTGATACTTTACCTGGTGTAATTGATATCTTAATTATTTAACTCCTTACTTATGAATTACCATATATTTGTTTCAGTAGAAATTTTCTTTTCACCAGTTCTTGTTCAGATAATAAAAGTTATGACAAAGAAAATAATGAACTGATAATGGTGGGTACTGATTCATAAAAAAAAGTAATCCAGAACTTGAAATGACGTTCCTTCTAGGTTGTTTTGTAAAGAAAACTTACTTGTATCTGCCATGTTTGAAAACTTCTTGTTTGAGTAGAGCTTATGTTGACCCAAGACATTTTACTCTTTCAGTGAAAAATTTTAAAATCTTTTTTAAGTTTGAATGGAAAATAAATAGAATTTTAAAAGCCCCAGTAAAATAAAAAAATAAACGAAGGATAATATTTATGGATTTTTTTTTTTACATGGAATTTTCTTGGTGCTGATGAAAGATTTTGATTGAAAATGTTAACAAATTTTAATACAGTTTAAATGCTTAATTTTAAGGCTTACAAACATATCTGTTCATCTGTAGTTGACACTTGTAACAATATCACAGAAATGTTAACTAATACCACATCCGATAGATACATAATATTTAAATAATAATAAAACAAAAGTTCATGATGTAAGTCAGCAGTTATAACCAGTGTATTTTTTACAATAACCAGAGAATGAGATTGGATAATCAACCACAAAAGTGTTTAGAGCCCTTGAATATAAATTATTTCAGCATGAAAACCAGATTTGTATATTTTATTGCAATAATAAATGCTAACTAGTTAAAAATATCTTGACTGACTAAGACTGTGACCTTATACATCATAGCTGACAGCATTGCAACCAGCTCACATATTTATATTACGCTTACACCGGAGTGATTATACTTACCTGTGTATCACTGTCCTTAGGAATTTATGAATTATTTTAAACGTTCTAAATTGTTCTTGCCCTTTAATTCAGGCAAAGACATTGTGCAATGCATTTGTCAGTGAGTGCCACCATTTTGCTCACACAGTATGACTTGTTTGTAAGCATACTGTCATTGGTTAGCAGATGATGATTCAGCAAATCAGAGGCAAGTGTATGTAAATGATCACAGATTGTGTACTGGTCAATCTGTCCAAACTCCCTACTGAAAAATTAGTCAATGTGACTCAAGTCTGCCATTGTCCAAGGACCGATGCCCATCTGAAACTCTGTAATTATGTCATACTGAATTTTTTTTTTCATCAACATATACTTTTCTTTGTGTATTTGATAAGAGGAGTCTATGTTCTTCAATCTGTGCAAATTTGATGAATTTTTAAATACTCATTCAGCTGATATTTTATAGACAGTTATTGACAGGATAATTTTACCTTTTACTCTTCTATGTAATGTCTCTTACTGGGGGATCCATATTCAACCAAGAATAATGCCAAGAAATGCAAACTATACTGTAAATTCATTTAGTGATTTTGGATTGCTTGTATCCTCAACTATGTAAAAATATCAGTTTGTCAGGAAGCTAAATACTCAAACATTTCACAAGTGATCGTCCTTTCACTTAAGTTTATAGTCCAGCGATCAGATTGTCTAAAATTTGACTGCTCAAATTTCTTAAGGATGATTGCTCGCAAAATGTTGGAGTATTCAACTTTTTGAATAGATTACATTTTTGTATAGCTAAGGGTCCAAAGTAATGCAAATTTACTTACAAATTTATAGGTTGGTGTGCCTTTTCTTGTGCTGATCTTATGTAGAAAAGTATGGGAAAAGTATCCTGTCACTAATTGTCCATAAAATAATAGTGGAATATTTAAAAATTCCTCAAGTTTGCATAGGTTGAAGATCATAGACTTCTCTTATGAAGTACATTAAGAAAAGTATATGTTGATGAGTGAATTTTTCAGTATGACACAATTGTTAAGATCACATCAGTTTTCCAAAACAGAAAGCCTGTGCAGCCAATTTATTTGCTGATATAGGAGGAAATGTGCAACATGTTGGGTTAGACAGCTTAAAGAGGACTTGCTGATATGGGATGAAATATGCAACATGTTGGGTTAGACAGCTTAAAGAGGACTTGTTGATATCGGAGGAAATGTGCAACATGTTGGGTTAGACAGCTTAAAGGTCACGTTCACAATGACTCAAACTAAAGACAGTTGGTTTTCTACACAGTCTTCTTTCAGCAAAATTCACAAATGGTTTGCCTACTGTTTGTAGGGTTAAAGGTCAAGGTAACTGAGACTCATGGGTCAATACTGTCTAGTGTCTATGCCCTTCTAGTGCCTAATACAAGACTATCAAATATGAGGTGGGCATATAATGTACCATTCACTGTACTCTTGTTACAACTGCTTTTGGGTAGTGCAGTCAAACATGTCTTAAGCAGCTACCTGTGGAAAGTGAGAAAGTGGCCTAATTTAAGACAGGTGGTTGCTAAATTGTGGTTCATTTCCAGGTTGGTCCATGGTCCTTGAAAAGTTGCTGTTTAAGACAGGTTATTGCCTAATACAGGTGAACTGTAAGACAGGTTTGACTATTTCTATTCTGACAATCATTAAAAATTTCCCCTTAGTAAACAAAATATTTCTTTTCTAATCAAACAACCATGTATTTTTTTTACTCCAAAAAACTACTATATTTACTTGATACTGCAAACTGCACAGATCCAGATCTGCCATCTCATAATGTACTGGCAGATCTGGATCTCTGCATTTTTTTTAGGAGTAATTAGTAGAACAAACAACATAGATCCTGATCTGACAGTGCATTATGTGATGGCAGATCAGGTTCTGTGTTGTTTGCAGTTGGACTTGACTTACAAGCGAGTAAATACAGTAATCAAATAGATATTCTTCAATTGTTTTAGTCTCTCAGAAAGTCAGTAATTTCATGCAGTCAGTAAAACTCATTTTGAAATTACTAGTGAAGATGAAGTGCTTTAAGGTAAATAAAATTCGTGGAAAAGCATCGGGACATGACTTGTTTTGAACTTCCATTAGATCCTGTCCCCAACTTGTTTTAAATCAATACATCTTCAAAATTTTCATGAAATATTTTTTCCTTGAATGGCAGCAAACTTTTAATGTTAAAAGGATTCACTGTTTGCATGGGGATAAGAAATTATGTCATTCAGTATGTAAAAGAGATGAAAGTTCAGTAATGTTGCATTATCAATCATCTCTTTCAAAAATACTATTACAGGAAACTAATTTGTCTAAACTTACCCCCCCCCCCCCCCCTTAAAGTGGCATCTTATAGAAACTGGCCACCTAATTTGGTTGAGTTGGGGACTCTAGTACTAATTGACAAATTTTAAAAGTTGTCAGTCAGTTATTCTTTATTCAAAATTCATACAGGGTGCTAGTATATATTTACTCTGGCAATACAGACTTGAACTATCGATACAGGATGATAGTAGAATGAAACGTAAACTTAATGATATGAACTGTCCAAAAGTAAATATTTTCTTGTCCATTCTATATCCCTTTGAATAAGGTAAACAATGAGGCCCCATAGAAGAAATTATTCCTATTCTGGATTTTTGGTCTGAGTTATTTTTTACTGCATTTTTATTGCTCACTCTTGTCAAAATCCCATTGCAGGTTCTAAAGGTGTTCTGGAGATTTGTGTGCAAATTTTTTTATTGGATGATACGTTTTTCTCAGAACTTCTTTCAATTTCAACATTGTTCTTACTTTTCTAACACTTAAATCCCAAACTGGAACAGTACTCTTGTAAAAATTGACCTGCATGCAGACATTTTAATCACAGGCAAAGACTGGTCACGTGGTCATGTGATCATTCAAAACCGGATATAGTCTGTTATAAACTTTCTACTGATTTGCATCATTATACAAGAGGCTGCTTTTAACATTTTGATTTGTGATTTAAGTTATATTTGTTAATGAAAGCAAAAATAGTTGGTTTGCAGCATTTTGTACAGCACTGATTATAGCAATGTTACACAGATTTACATGATCACATGACCCAGTCAGTGGTACAGGTCAATTTTTATTAAGAGTGGCATTTTAGTTGGTATTTAGCTGCTAAGAAAGTAAGCATAATGTTGAAAATTGAAAGAATGTGTGAGAAAAAATGTATCATCCAACAATAACTTCCAGTTGTCTGATTTAGACGTTGAAATTTGTTCAAATGTTTACCAGGTCAAACACACACAATTCTTGCTAACATTTTCTTTGGAACCTGCAAAGAGATTTTAATGAAGGTGGACAATAAAAATCCAATAAAAGTAGCTGCAAATCATATTCCCTGGAGGATTCAAAACAAGCATACAAACTGTTTCCTTCTACCCACTATATCTACACACATTCTTTGAAAATTCAAAGAATATTTGTCTCTCACGAGATAGCATAATCAATACTTGAAAATGCCAGCCGTTTAAATACAAGCAAGTGCATATCTTTGACTTGGATATATCCAGTATAGGAATTCTATTAAGAAAGCGCAGTCTGCATCCTTTAACATGTCAAATTTTATGCAAGGCCTTTTTTTTAGGAATGTTTAGGAATGTTTTTATTTTTGTGTTGAGTGGACCATATCAACAACTGATAACTGTAAAGGACGTGTACCTAAAAGTGCACTCAAAAAGAACAAGACACATAAGGAGTCTTAAATAGAAACATCCTCCTCATTTATTGTTACATGCTGAATACAATAGTAAACCTGTTTTAAAATTATTTTAATGTATTTAATCAATGTTCAGTGGACATTTAAAAGAAAGGCACACATAAAAAGAAAAGCTCCTACCGTATATGCTTGTGTATAAACCGGGTCCAAATGCAAACAACATAGACCCTGATCTGCCGTCGCATAATGCCCCGGCAGATCAGGGTCTATGTTGTTTGTTCTACTGATTAGTCCTTACAATCTGAATAGACCTAGATCTGCCGGTGTGTTGTGCATTAGCAGATCTGGGTCTATGCAGTTTGCATTTGGTATTGGCTTATACACGAGTATATATGGTAGTTCTTCTTTGTTTTGGGAATTTAGCATATTCTACAACAGATTTATACAATTATACAATAAATGTTTGTTTTGCAGACATGGGCGAACTTGTATATTTTTCAGTTTATGTATTTGATACTATCCTGATACATCTTGTATTGAGGGCAATTATCATTATACACTGTACGTAACGTGATACAAATGGCTGGTGATACCCAGCTGTAGTTGCTAGACAATCTTATCCTGGCAATGTCTGATCCATTGTATTATGACAACTGTTATGCTTAGCTTGGCTGACTAAGGGGATGTCTGCTGCTCTAATTGTTGGACACCAGGGCAGCTTGCACTATATAACATGTATAAATTCATTGTTTAATAACTTCATTTTTCTTCCAAATAGTGTGAAATTTGTAGTATCAAGCTACAATGTATCGTTAACAAAGTGACACATTTTTCAAAATACAATCTTAAGTTTTACAATGACTAGGCATGGTTATCTCAGTTCAGCCTCTTCTAACAGGCCATCTCTATAAAATGGCAAGAATTTATCGCCCCAACAGTGTCCAATTTAGTTAAGTTTTACCATATCAGTGAAAGCTCAACATAATGCTCCCTTGGGCATTAATGTGCATATCCATCCATATAAACCAGACATCCACCCTCACACAAGACTAAGGTTAATGTTAAAGTTGTTTAGTTTGTACCTACCATATCTACTCGAGTATAAGCTAATACTAACTGCAAACTGCATAGACCCATATAATGCACCAGTAGATCTGGGTCTGTGCAGTTTGTAAAGACTAATCAGTAGAACAAACAACATAGACCCGGATCTGCCAGTGCATTATGCCATGGCAGATCAGGGTCTATGTTGTTTGCATTTGGACCTGGCTTATATGCGAGTATATACAGTAAATAAAAGGTGGGCTCGACAACACAGGAGTCTCTTGTAATCAATGGGAAAATCCGTATTTAAATATCATCATAATCTGTGTTTTTATTTCCTTTTAAGGAAGTGTTTGACTTGATGAAGGAGTCTTTTGATGAGGCTCACAAGCTGATTCTAAAGAAGGAAGGGGGACTGACAACCCTTTGTGCATGCATTGTGTGTCCCGTAAGAAAATCTGGACAATTTGCAGTTTGTTGTCTGAATGTTGGCGACAGCTATGGTTATGTGTTCAGTAAGAATCAAGGCATAAGGGAGATAACTCTAGGATCCCATGATGTTTCCACGGAACGAGATATTCGTGATGCTGGTGGTGCTTTAGGTCCTGTTGATGGCATCAATCCGGAATTACGGAACATGACATATGGATTAAGTTTTACCAATCCAGGAGATATTGTTTTTCTTGCCACAGATGGAATTTCTGATAATTTTGATCCTGTCGTGACAAAAATTGCAGAACCTAAAAGAAATGATGTGAATTTCAATGAAGCAACTACCTCAGAAGATTATTATCTTAATCACAAACCAGAAATGGAACCCAAAGAAAGGCACATCTATGCATTAAAAGAAATGGAACGAATTGTACATGAATTAGAGTTGGTAACAGAAGAACAATGTTCGGCTCAAGAATTGTGTGGTGCATTGGTGCAACATGTTCTGTCTTTAACAGATACTAAGAGAAAAGTTCTTGAAAATCCAGATTTGTATGCAAGGAGACGTTTGTCCCAAAAAGAAAAGAAAAAGAGAGATTCAGAAATTGCTGAGAAGATGTCAAAAGCCCCAGGAAAACTGGATCATGCATCTGTTGTAGCATATGAAGTTGGGATAATGCGACCTAATGAAAATGAAATGGACAACATTCCTCTGCAGGAGAACATCAGCAGTGGATCAGATTCATTATCTTATCAAAATTCTGAAATTGATGCCACTGGGGCAAGTGCTGGACCTTTGTCCTTTAAAAATAAAGTTTCCAGACCCAAAAAATTATTTGCAAAAATCCGTACTTTTGGTGTGAATTCACACCTGACTTCTCCCATGAATGATCATCATAATTCATTGGTTGTGTCTCCAAGACGGATATCTTCAAAACGGCCCAGGTCGAAAAGTGAGGCAGAACATCTCACCCCCTCCACCCCATCGCATCATGAGGAATTGTCAAAATCGCCACTATCTCCTACATCTCCAATGTCTCCTATTAGTCCTGGTTCCCGTAGAGGACCTTTAATGTCTCCAGTAAGGAGGGAATTACCATTACCAGCTCAGCATCCATATCGTAGGTCCATCTCATTTGAGTCATCAGTATAATAATAGGACATCTTGTCTCATTGTAGACCTCATCAAACCTTCAGAAATACATTTCAAAACCACTGTCAGATTGTGACACTTGGATAATCAGGTGTCCAAGTGCACACAATGTAGTACCATAGTTCACACAAAGTATTGACCATTTGTCACTTATGACTTTCTAGCTGGCATTCATATATGCTGTACATGTGTAGTTAGGCCCATGTAGCATGGTCAGTTCACTTTGTTTATACTGTAGAATCTCAGCATATGCTGTGTACATCAGGTATTTATGGCAACCTTGTTTCAGATATATACATTTTCAGTTAATATTATTATATATTGTCACAATTTTGTATGTCCAATAAGTTCAGGGCTACAGAAGTTTGAATGTCCAACAAGTTCAGCACTACAAAGGTGTGAATGTTCAACAAATTCAGGGCTGCAGAAATATGTATGTCCAGCAGGTTCAGGGCTAAAGAAATTTGAATGTTCAACAAGCTCAGGGCTACAGAAGTGTGAATGTCCAACAAATTCAGAGCTACAGAAGTTTGAATGTCCAACAAATTCAGAGCTACAGAAGTTTGCATGTCCAACAGGATGAGGGCTACAGAAGTTTGAATGTTCAACAAATTCAGGGCTACAGAAGTTTGTACGTCCAACAAATTTTGGGTTACAGAAGTTTGTATGTCCAAGTTGAGGGCTACAAAAGTGTGAATGTCCAACAAATTCAGGGCTACAGGAGTTTATATATCGAAGTTGAGGGCTACAAAAGTGTGAATGTCCAACAAATTCAGGGCTATAGATGTTTGTATATTCAGCAAGTTCAGGGTTACAAAAGTTTTGCAGGTATACTTTGCAAGTGGTTGTGTTTTTATCAAAGATTTATGTATGTATAGGGTTTAATGGCACATCAGCACAATCCTGGCTATTCGATGCCAAGTAAGTGTAGGTATACAGCAAAAGAGACACAAAATAAAAAATAACCCTATAGAAATGGATAAAATTATTGAAATACAAAGTCTATTTTTAAAACAATTCTGTAACTGTACTATTTTAAGAAGTGTAAGACCTTCTAAGCTGAATCTTCAGCACAGGACACATCTCAGGGCCAAAAAAAGGTTGCCTCTATTAGTCATCTTTTATGACATGTGGGAGAGCTCATTAGGCCTATTCTACATCCACGATCCTCCACGGGCATTTTATCAAGGAAAACAATAATTATAATCCAGTGCATTTATGACAGTTGAAAATGTTATTTTCCTGGAAAAAATTTCAATTGTTTAGCTGTCAGATTCTGACAAGGGACAGTACAGTATGTCTTCTTCAAAACTGGCAAGGCCTAGGGAAAAAAAAGAAGGATGTCTTCCCAACATCACTTGACAAACTCTGCATAGGTTGTTTTAATTTTTGTGATTGCATCTTTAGCAGGAAAGTTAAAAGTGTACAAATTATAAAATATACAATTTTATTGGAATGTACTTACTGAAAAGTGTGTGCATTTATGTCATGACATGTATTCTTTCTTGAGAGTATTTTAAAAGTCTGTTTAATCATAAATAAGATAGCATTATCAAATATCTTAATAATTCCTTGT
This sequence comes from Margaritifera margaritifera, assembly GCA_029931535.1. NCBI lineage: Eukaryota > Metazoa > Mollusca > Bivalvia > Unionida > Margaritiferidae > Margaritifera > Margaritifera margaritifera. Next base: position 340,857 of record JAQPZY010001313.1, read on the forward strand.
CACTTCTCTGAGCTTATTTTCATTTTTTAAATGATGTAAGGCAAAATTCTACTTAAATATCCATTTCAGTTGATTTTAATTTTTTTAATTTCTTTTTTTTAACTTTTAGTATCAGAAATATTATCTCTTTTCAATTATTGCATTTTTAAGGTCATTTAAAACATGCAAATTGGTTGGTAATAATGCTCAAAATCAGAATGTGTTAAAATCTTACCTATAACAAATTACGTGCATTTTGATGCATGTGTAAAGTTATTGCAGTATTAATTTAGTTTTTATTTTCTTAAAGGGCATTATAAACTAATTTCGATAATGATATGTTGCTAATCACACTTTCATTATAATTCCAATGAATGACGTTCAAAAATGACCCAAAATGCTATTTTCAAAGATTTTTACAACTGCTGCAAAAACATGCAAATTTTTTTTTTTTATTAATGGGTAATTTTTGCTGAAATTATACCTGCTGCCTGAGGTTTATAGTGATTGCCATTGAGGATTTGTCAACCATGTTAATGTAATGCTGTGTATTTTGTTGCCTTTTGGTGCAGTAATAAGCACATACAAGGCCAAGGGACACACTTTTTCGAGTTCCCAAAAATAAGAAAAAAAGCTTGGACTCACTGCTGTAAACAAGGTGACTTTGACTCCACATCTAGGAGTTCCATTTGCTCACTTCATACAAGGCCAAGGGACACACTTTTTCGAGTTCCCAAAAATAAGAAAAAAAGCTTGGACTCGCTACTGTAAACAAAGTGACTTTGACTCCACATCTAGGAGTTCCCTTTGCTCACTTCATATTTCCATTAGGAGCAGCATTTTGAGCAGCATCCACAAGAACTAGTCCAGGATAGATCCCTAATGCAAGAGCTTAGTTGAAGAAGGATGATGTGCCTGATATTCCACTCAAAATATGCTTAGAATTCCAGTAACGAAATGGAAAATCCCCCCCCCCCCCCGACACATCGTGTTGATGACAATTCCCCCGACACATCGTGTCGATGGCAGGTATGAGAAAAGACTATGAAGAGAGAGATATATATATATATATATAGCAAATTATGTCTCAAAATTGCTCAAAGTTTAGAATAAAAATGTGCCAGTTAATAACATGATCAAATGTTTTAAATAATGGATACATTTGTTGACCTACATATTTTATGGATAAGTACCTTTTCTTTTGTGCACAAAGAGAGAGAAAAATATAGTCTACCAAGGAGTCTGTGAAAGCTGCATGCAGCTCCACCCCACCCCCACCTTGTAATTAATAAAATTGTCATCATATCTTCCCTTTGGAATCTAGACCCAGATCCCTTCACATTAGCTTTACATCTTTATAATTATTTACAGTAATAGTTATAATATGTTGATAATCATTTATAGTGTAATTTAATAGCTTTGTATATCTTAATTATAATCAAAATGTTAATTTCTTAGATTTCACTTTCATAATGTTGATAACATTTTCACAAGAAAGCAGATACTGGCATTTATATCTTCTGCTGTATTATTCATATCAGTGCAGTAAATCTCTTTTTGGCAGAATATGTACAGTCATGTCTCTTCAGTGTGTGGAACCATGGTCGGTCAATGTGCTCTTAAAACCAACAAAAAGAAACAAAAAACTCCTCAGTGTGGTTTGCACCTTTATGCTACATAAAAACTTACAGTTGGATAATAAATAGGTGGAAAGCCTGATATGACTTTTCGGTGATGTTCATTCATTGTATGTACTAAAAAAACAGAGCGTCTCAAAATGTGCGATATTTTTTCATTATTTATCAGCCATATTGTTTTTTGTCTTCCTTTTTCATGATGTTTGTCTCCCAGTTTTTCCTCTCAGTGTTTGAAGAATCACTTTAAACATAATATTTCAAAAACCATTTCTGCAGAAAACCTGGAGATAAACGTGGGCAGATATAACAATTTTGTCTGTTTATTAAATAATCTTTTTTTCAGTGTAGCTGCTTCAGTATATTTTTGTCATTTTGTGTGGAAAAGGAACAAATGACATATTTACCAGCTCACATTTATGACTCCCAGTATACCCTCTCCAACTTTGTTTCTTTGGAATCTGTTCTACTGTTTTGTCATAAGTGGTGGCAGCTACTGGTTCAATCTGATGTGGCATTATTTCTGTGTTGAAGTTTTAAATTGATACCTCTGACGACTCCATCTTAAAAAGACTAAACGCAAATGAAATGGCATGTAACCTAAAGTGAGTATGACATCAAGCGACCTTGTGACCAAACTACTAAATTAACATTTGTAATGTAGTCTGAACTGATCATAGGTCATCGCTTTTGTAAACTTTGACAACTAATTACATCAAAATGCTACCATTTAACATGTTACTAATATTGTCAGTATTTTGTACATAGTTTAAGTGTACAATATTTTGTATATTTATGCAAATTTAAAACTTCATGATAAATGCCCATTAAAATAACATGACAAGTTTTTGACTGATGTTTCCTCACAACTGTTACAATTTAATTGGAATATTTTTATGTCTAATCAGCATAATACAAATATTTGCTCCGCATATGGGTATGAAATGTGCTTGTGCTTGAAATTTTTGTGTGTGCATAGGTGACATTTCCTCTGTGCTACTAAAGCATAAACTTAAAGCATGGTGTTGAATATTGAAAGATTATGACTCTAGAGCCAGCAGAATGCTTGGTAATAGATCTATTTAAGGTGTGGGGATGCTGTGATACACCTCCATCCATCTGTCTCTCCGTCTGCCCAAAACAACATTTAACCACTGTGTACATTCACCAAACTTGGTACTTACATGGCTTCTGTGGCAACCATCCACAAGAGTGGTATGACTTGTGGGCCTCTCCCCGGGGTCCCTGGGAGAGGGTCAGATGTCAGATTTACCAAAATTGCAATTACATTGGTATTTTCAAATATTTTTTAGCAGATGTTGTGCAAGCATTTATAGTAGGTGGACACATGATTTGTAACATGATTAGTGCTATTTTGGCTCATACATGTATGTCTGTATAATAATTTGTCCATGTGTATCACATATAATAATGTTTCATGGCATAATATAAGGCAAAGGATATATTTTGTTTGTTTGTTTTAACGGCACTTTTTAACATATTATTGGCTATATCGTGCAGAGTAAATTGGTGCCTTTCCCAAGGAGACACTGAGGCAGCTGACCCTGGCTGGCCTTGGTGGGTGTCTAACTTGCAACCCCTGGATTATGAATGCAACACTCTACCAACAGAACTACCTCAGCTCCCAAAAAGTAATGACTGAGGATTCCAAATGTATTTAATGTCATTTCAGTACACTATTCTACACTACACTACTACTAGTCATTTCATGACACTGTTCACTACTACTATATTCCATTAAACTATTCACTACATTACTGTAGTTCACTACACTATTTACTACACTACTACTATATTTCCCTACACTATTCACTACATTACTGTATTTCACTACACTATTCACTACACTGCACTATCGTATTTCACAACTATTCACTACACTAATATATTTCACTACACTATTCACTACATCATTGTATTACACTACACTACTACTGTATTTCACTAGTATTCACTACACTACAGTACTGTATTCACTACACTTCACTACTGCTATATTTCACTACACTATGGTGCAGTTTCATCAACTAAAATCAGTATGTTTAGTCATGTGATCAATAGAATTTTACATTTGTGCTCATATTCCAAATGAAATTTATGAAAATCATAAAATAATTTCAATCTTTTGCTGCCAATGGCAGAAAATAGTATTTTACACTTTGGAAGTAAATTAATTCCAATGACTCAAGCTTACCACTCGTTATGATGGTGGTAAGACAAGTGGTTGATGTTATAGCCAGAGACAAAATGGTGTGAACAATTAATGTCTGATTCAGTCAAAACTTCAAAGTGCAGGCAGGAAAGTAACATTCACCATGTATTTGCTCAGTGTTGGACCAGTATCTCATTTGATAAAAAACATCTGAACACATGGTGACATCAGGCACTGATTGTTAGCACCATATTGACTTAGGCTTTTAATATACTCTCTGCTTTGTATATATTGATCCATATATGTTTGAGAAGTTTTTGTTCCTTTTTTAGTTTTCTTTTCTGAGGGAAACAGATTTCATTCTATTGCTTTTTTATAGCTCAAGTCGTAAAGCTCAATTGTTTCTTCACAGTTTACTACAAATTTTTCATAGTTTATTTACAACTTTCAGAATTCACTATTGTACATTCATTTTACTGAATTTGGATTTATTGTATTTTAATATAGTGGTCTATGCATGAAGATGAAATGTATTAGCAACTATGATTTAAATTTGTAAACAAGTGATCACCTTCTGCAGAGATGCAGTATATTGTACCACTTTTTGATACTTGATTAAAGGGAGATAAATCCTACAAATGGAACAATCATTAACATTTTAGGAGGGAAAAATTTGGATGTTAATTCTTCATGAATGCATATAAAATAAAAAAGAGCATTTAATGCTGATGACATGACCCACAAGTTTTGTATTTTTATTTATAAATAATTTTCCTTTTTTAGTTCTGTTTTAATAGTTGATTGTTGGTAGTAGATAACTAGTATTAGAATATTCATTGCATACTTTGAAAAGACCGATTATTTGAATTTTGTGGAAGTGGGGAAGGGTCCTTAATTTAGCTCTTATTTTCAGGATTCTGTTTTTAAAAATAAATTATAGTTGCTGTCAAATTGGAGGCAAGGTGTCCATTATAAGTTGAGTGAAGGTTTGAAAATTATGTATGTAATGTATGTAATTTACAAGTACTCATAAATCTCATGTAAACTATAATGTAAGTAACAACACCCACTTCATGACATTTATATAAATTACTAGTGTTTATAAACAACAAAACAAACTGCACGCAAGTTATACAAGCCCTATTCCTTGTATAAACTCCAATGTAAGGTCCTAACATTCATTTACAATGGATGTAAAGAAATATGATGAGGATTATATCTTGTCAACAAGTAGAAAAAGATAGATTTTAGTGAAGATGATATATTCTAAGTTAGAATTATAACAGTAGACACAACCATGAGTTACTTCTTCCAGAACTTTACATGATGTTTGGGAATAGCTTTTTGTGTTTCATAGATAAAGGGTTGTGCTAATACTCTGACCAGTATGGTCATGTCAGTGCTTTGTTGACCACACAAACCTGCTGACCTGCCAATGACAAATTTAATAAAATCATAGATTTTTTTATGATTGAAAATGCAGAATTAAACATTTTGTTGTTGTTGATCAGAGAAAACTGTAAATTAATGTCATTTAAATGTAATTTTAATGGAATTTTAAGTTGTTCCAAACAGTGCACATACAATAACCTATAATTATTGTATCTTGAATTTACAAATACTTGGCTTGTAAATACAGTCTGTAGGTTCACCTTTCAAACTTGGATTTTGAACAAATACCATGCACTAAATACCATCATCATCATTATTGTTTTTTTTATTATTATTATTATTATTATTATTAATTATTATTAACAGATTTAGTAAAGTATACTATTCAACAAAATCATGTGTATGTTGTTATTTATCAAACTTGTGTTCCACACTAGATTGCTGTATCCTGCTCATTTTAATACTTCCTATAAATTAAATCACCACTGAGTCTTACAAAAAAATCAAAAATCATTGTTTTGTGCACCATTACAAAACCCTAATTTCACTTCTAACAGCTTACATATGACTCTGAATCAGAGGACTGACACTTTGTTCAGCCAACTTGTATAATTAGGCTTAAAAAACAGCTGTCCTGACTTCAAACAATATCTGAATTAACGTTTCACAACTCACCAGGATTAAAAGACAGTTGGATTATGTGAGAGACCTGTGATGAATAGGAAATGAAAAGAAGCATCATGTGGCTATTGTTAGTGCCACATGAACTGAAACTTCACCTGGCTTTACAGACAAGTTTTTAAATATTGAATGACCCCAGACTCTAATGAAAAGGGTTATGTAACTTCTATCTCTCAAAGATAAAAAGTTTTCATCAGTAATAGCTTTAATTCACAGGCAAAGAGATGAAGATATTGAACTATACCTGTCACAGGGGCAAGAAATGTGACACGTGTCTGCTCTGAAAAAACGACTTTTCCCACCATTCAGCAAATGAATTGATTTGATCCTCTCACCTAATGATACAAACCACATGTTTTTGAATTAGACAACTTTGAGTTGCACTGACAGTGTGACAGGAGTATAGTGAAATTATAAATGTTTGCACATCAATTCACATGTGTATTTATAGAAACAATGCCTTCCTCATGAAGCAGCAGTTTAGTTTGCATACACTGAACAGTCGCTGTCAATACACTCCAGTGACTGCTTAAAGCAGTGAGAAACCTTAATTCAGTTAGGAACACCTGGCTGCTATGGAAAGCAGGTGACCATTATATAAATGACTTTTATATGGGAAATTTGCCAGGGGGAAATTAGAATGGCCATTGAGAAGAGGTGACGACTATATAAAGGTGACGATTTGGACAGGTTTGACTGTATTTGTTCATGTCAGATTTACTGATCTTCAAGCTAGAGAATAAAAAAACAATGAGCAAAAATTGTGCTATGTTGATGTCTCTGTTTTTTATTTTGTTGTAATGCCATGAAATAAGGGTTTTTCCAGAATTATGCTTGTATATTTTTTTCTTTTCATATTTATGGTCATATTTACATTGACATGTGATAAAATCCGACAGGGAATTTTCATACTTGTCATCAAAACTTGTGAATTTAGTTAATATAACATTTGATGATGGAAGGTTTGTGTGCTCAAGGAATTTTCCTGTTGCTTTGTAGAATGTTTTTTTATGCCCATCTTAAGTTTGATGTTGGTTGGAGAGATTTTCATGAAACTTTACCCCAGCATATATTACAAGACTGTGTTGTGTACCATGGCTAACTCCTCTGCCTCAAGGTCATGGCAAGGACAACTGTATTTTTGTGACTTGTATCTTTGTCTTGAGAGTAAGTTTTCATCCACCAAAGATATTTTAATGATACTTGAGTCAATTTTATTGCATGTTTATATGGTGTGTTGTATACAATAACCACAACCCCTGTCTCAAGGTAAAGGTCACAACAAGGAAAAATGTAGCGCTTTACTTGTATCCTTGTTCAGAGAATATGTATTGAACCACTGAAGATACTTAATGAAGCTTTAATTAGTTATATACCATGACCAGACAGTGTGTCAAATACCATAGCTACACCCCTTGTCTCAAGGTTAAGGTCACATCAAGGAAAATTACAAATCGGTGACCTCTATCCATGTGTGTGTACCAATATATTTGTTGAAGCAGTAAAGATATTTAATTGAAACTTCAGCCTGTTATATATCTTGATTTGACAGTATCTCACATGTTCAAAGTCATACTCCCTGCTTTCAAAGTCAGTGATATAAGTCAGTGACCTGTTTCCTAATCCAGGCAATCACTTTTTAACCCCTACAGATATTTTGATGAAACTTTATCCAGGTCCACACCTTATCATGCAATAATCAAGTCCGTATCCCAAAGGTCAGGGTCATTAGTAGGGAAAAGGTCACAAGACGAGAATTATCTTGTGCCATTTGCGGGACTCTTGGTTTAATTTAACACATCAATAGAACATTGTAATGGTCAGTGTTATGTATAAAAGCAGTCATTTGGGCATTTTCTTTAATATTGTATTCATGCCATGATATGATCTATTTTTATGCATTTTATTGTTTTATTACACCACCATCGCCCTGCCACCCACCCCACCCAGTTTTCATGCTTGATAATTTTGTGTACAAATAAAAATACTTTTCTTTATGATAGAAACTATTTTTAGAAAATGTCTGCATTTAAAATAAAAGAGGAAAGTCAAGTAAATTGTATGCACAGTACAGTCTTTGTTTTGGGGATTTGTTCTTCATAAATCAATAAAATTTCCTAGGATTATTGCATACTTCCAGGTTGTGGTATTTATATTGTTATATGTTGATTTGACATCATTAGATATCAACTGTATCTTTTATTGATGGAATGCTACATGTATGTTTCTGTCATCAGCTTTGTTTATTTCTGATTCATTATCCTATTAAACATGTGTTAAGCATAATTGATGGCAAAGTGCACTATAAACTTGTGTAAGACATATGCCTGCCAGGTATGTACATTATAAACTTGTGTAAGACATATGCCTGCCAGGTATGTACACTCTAAACTTGTGTTACACCATCACCTGCCCGGCATGTACACTATAAACTTGTGTAAGACATATGCCTGCCAGGTATGTACGCTATAAACTTGTGTAAGACATATGCTTGCCAGGCATGTACACTCTAAACTTGTGTAAGACATATGCCTGCCAGGTATGTATACTATAAACTTGTGTAAGACATATGCCTGCTCAGTATGTACACTGTGTAAGACATATGCCTGCCCCAGGTATCTACACTATAAACTTGTGTAAAATATATGCCTGCCAGGTATGTACACTATCAGATTGTGTAAGACATATGCCAGATATGTAGAGATATTATAAAGAATTACATAACTGGTTTTTTTTGCAAAACAAACAAAAAACAAAAAAAACAAAACTATAAAAAAACTAGAAAGCTTGAAAAAAGAAAACTAGCTAATGACCAGTGTTTCATCCAAGCAACAGTGACTACTTCTGTTTGATCTGTAAATTTGAAACAAAAAGCTTCATGAAACTTGCTAAACTTTATTTAATTTTTGCATTGTGGTTTGAATATTGCCTTGCTTTTTAAAATTCTTTTTTTTGCAAGTATATTTATTTACTGTATGCCACTAGCTCTAGAAACTGGTGAGACATTTACATGTACTACATTTTGTCACATAATAAAGGAACACTTGGAGAGAGAAAGAGAGTGTTCAGATTACCTAGAATTTATTGCATATTCAAATAATTGTGGTTAATAGCTTAAGATAGCTGTACACTTAGTGCTACTAGATTGTTTTGAAAATAAATTTATCCTACTTTGATCTCTTTTCTCGGCTCTTTTTTGTTGGTATTTTGCAAATAAAAGTAATTAAAGTACATGCATGTTGTTTCCCTTTCTTGGCTGAAAGTAAAATTGTATGTCCAGCCTGCAGTAGTTGATACTCTCTTGACACTGTTTGGGTCATGATCAATGAAAAGATGAATAAGTCCAGTAGCTACTATTGGTTGAGCTTTTGACATCGTTGATATCCCATATTTGTCTAAGTGATTCCATTCCTTTGTCATTCTCTATGTAGAAGGGATTTTGTTGTCCATGTATGTCTCTCCATCCATTGGTCCATCCATCCAACAAATACATGTCATTGCCAGTTTCATTTCAACTCAGTTACTTTTGAAGGACTTAATGGATTGACACCAAACTTGGTATAGGACTTAAAAGTAAGAAGGCCTAGGTCACAGTTTACATATCAGTTTGCACCTCTGACTGTCAAAATACTTATAAACCTTTTATGGACTTTGTTTTAAACCATATTTATTTTCAGAAACTTTGTCAAATACATTTACAAACATATGATTTTGGGGATCAGTAGAAAGCATGAACTTGTTAAAGCACTGTCTCCCCAACAGTAACCAAAAATATAACATAAATCTGGATGCTGGTACAAGTGGTTACAAAGGAAAAGTACAAATACACATACATACATAAAACAAAATAAAGAGTAAGAAGTAAATAAAGATGATTAAAAATGTTGTGATTTAAATTAATTACTTAAATCTTTTAGTCATCCAAATGAAATTTTGCACAGACAAAAATATTTGCATGTTATTTTCTGTAGAGAACATAGAGTTGCCAAATAATAAAGTTTTTCAATTGTGAGAGCAAAAGGGAGTGTGTTTAAAATGTGATCTCAAAGATCGGAGTGTTTTGGACAGTCTAGAAGAAAGTGTTTTGCAGTCTCTGTTTCTCTTTCTCTATTTATGGACTTTATAAATAGAAACCAGGTTTTGGATCAGACCTAATGTCAACCAAAACTAAGTCCGATTACATTTTCATTTTTTTTTTGCCTGTCAGAAGCATTGGTGTCTGTATGTATGTGTGTGTGCATACATGCATGCATATGTGTTCTGTTTGTTGACAGTTTTGGTTAAACCTTTTTCCAATATTTCTATCTCAGTAGCCCCTTAACATGATTCACTTCAAATTGTGAATATAATATCACATACTCCCATCTGTCAGTACCACTCCTGACCATGGGTGGGGCCATGGAATTGGGAATTATACACATTATACATGTTTTTGTTGCAAGCTTTTGGTTCAAGAATTTTCGTCATTTATATTTCTGTAACCCATTATCTGATTCACTTCATATTTTGGAATATAACTCATTACATACTATCCTTCTCTTGGTTCCATTCCTGCCCCTGGATGGAAACATGGGGTCAGAAATTATAATAGGGATACATTGGGGTTTAAGTTTTTGTTCATCATTCATGTATCTGTAACCCCTTAACCACTTCACTTCATATTTGGAATATAATATCATCACATACTCCACTTCTCTTAGTAGCACTCCAACCCCTGGGTGGCATAGGGTCAGGAATTATTATGGGGAAAAGTTTTGGTTCAAGATTTTGGTTACAAATGTTTTTATTATTTTTACTTCCATAGCCCTTTACCCTATTCACTTCATATTTGGAATATAATATTGTCGCATACTCCCCTTCTGTTAGTACCAATCCTATTTCTGTGTTCTGCCTCTTGGTGGGGTTATGGCAGCAGGAATTATTATGGGGACACATTTTGGTTCTAGTTTTTTTTTCTGTCATCACTTATATTTCTTTAACTTTTACACCAATTTACCTCATATTTCGAATATAACATCAGCACATACTCTCCTTCAATTAGTACCACTAATGCTCCTATGTCCTTCCTCAAGGCAGGTTCATGAGGTCAAACATTATATTCAGGACACAGTCTGGTTAAAGTATTTGGTGTTTACCATCACTTAAATTTCTGCTGCACCTTACTCAATTCACTTCATATTTGAAATATAACATCATCACATACTCCCCATCGATGTTCCACTCCTGCTCCTAGGTTCTGCATCGGGGGTGGAGTCCTGTGATCAAAAATTATTTTGGCGACACAGTTTATTTAAAGTATTTGGTGTTTTACCATTGCTTACATTTCTGTTGGACCTTACTCAATTCACTTCATATTTGGAATATAACATCATCACATACTGCCCTTCTCTCAGTATTACACCTGCCCCTGGGTTGTGCTCCCAAGCGGGGCCTGGACTTGGGGAATTATAATGGAGACCCATTTTAGTTAAAGTTTTCTTCCTTCACTTGTATTCCATAACCCCTAAATCAGTTTACCTTGTGTTTGGAATATGACACATCATCACATACTTTCCTTCGCTTAGTACCACTCCATCTCCTTGGTTCTGCCCAGGGATGGGGCCATGCAATTAGTAATATATTGGGCACATACTTTTTCTGTTAAAAGTTTTTTCCATCATTTACATTTACTTGACCGCTAACTCAATATATTTTATACTTAAAATATAATATCATTATATACTCCCCTCTCTCAGTACCACTCTTGCCCCAGGGTGGGGCCATATGGTCAGGAATTATAATGTGGACTCATTTTGGTTAAAGTTTTTTCTTCACTTATGTTTCCATAACCAGTTCACTTCATGTTTTGCATATAACATTATCACACATTGACCTTAATACTCCCACCCCTGGGTTAAGTCACTGGGTGGGACCATGGGGTCAATATGTAGGACACCTTTTGGTGACAGTTTTTATTCCATTTCTTATGTTTTAATGAACTCTTTGTCCAATTCACTCTAAATTTGGAAATACTGTATGATGCCCGACACCTTTCTGGCATGTAGGGATTTCAATTCCTTCATTCTTATGACAGTCTCCATTGTTGTTTACCAAATATAGTTTGTATTACTAATAATAGTAACAAACTTTATGGTCTTACTAAACATTATTAGTAACAAATTCTTTTCAGGTCAGTTTGATATGTTTGGGGTTTATAATTATGATTTTATTGTTGGTAGTGCTGTTTACATCGTAATCATCATGTTTTGTTGTTTTTTTTTGGGGGGGGGATATTTTGCATATGTGGTTGAGAATTCTTAAATTGACTACTCTCCCCAGGGTAAAGTTTCTATGTAGATTTTTCATCTAGGAATGAAAATTAGATCAGGTGAAATGTATATATGACACTGGAAGGATTTTACTGAAATGTTTATTTTTCAATTTAATAGACGGTTGTGTAAACAATTCGGGAGGTTTTAATTTTTTCACTCAGATTCATACTTTGGTAAACTTAACCGTGCTGGTCAACATTACTGATTGAAATTTTGAACAGCTAATGAATGAAGACCACCCATGGGAAGACTGAGACGTCAAGAGTGATTTACAATTGGATGCCATTTGAAGAATCAGTCATCTTTATTTTGATCATATATTTGGACAACTAAAAAAAAAATTCAAAAGTCTTGCATCTTCAGTACAATATTTAGAAAAGGTTGATCGACTTATTTTGCAATAATTTTACGCTTTTGCTTTATTCAAAGAAATCTGAACAAACTTATGCACTGACTTGACAAGAGGTACACCTTCTGGAGCTTCTATTGAGCAGCATAAATTTATTCTATTGTTTACAAAGGAAAAGTAACCCTCTGAGGTATGGACAATTAAATTCCAAATGACAACTGCTTTTGTTTAAAAAAAAAAAAAAATTCAAAATAGAAAACACAGAATTTACACTGAAATGCGAACCATGTACCTAGTCCTTAAGCAGTACCAGTAATGGCCCAGTCATGCGGTTGAATATGTATAACTTTGAACTAGTTAAATTCTGCCTGCATGTGTGCTGTAAAGGACTGACCATTTAATTTATGGGGCTAGAATGTTCTTTCCAACCAGGATATTTTTGTTCTTTCATCGCAAGATAAATTTGATTCAAGTAAAATAAGGAATGGAATAATGTCTTTTTTTTACTACAAATCTGAGCAAGACAATTGTTTTCAAGCATTTCCCCCCCCCCCCCCCCTTTAGAAAATTATATGGTCTCTCCCTAATAAAGACTCGACTTAAGCAGATGTTCTTCAGAAATCAAGGCACCAAATATTGACAAGGGTTAGCATCAGAAGATGATGTCAGTTGCAGCTTAGAACAGGTGTGTTTCTATAACATCAAGCCATCTGACTTGGCGTGTTGTACTTAACAGCTCCAATTATGGTCCCTCCATTAACAACGAAACTTTTTAATCGTTCATAATTAAACTGAACTCAACTTATTGTTGAAGTGAATAATAACATTGAAAATTGTCAAATCTCAGATTTTCAGAGATTTTAATTTCCAACAAATTTAGTGCATTTTGCATGGATGTATTGTCTCCACATGTATCCTATTATTTGCTCATAATTGTAAGGGGAAAATATCAAAAGAAAATTTTGTATCAGTACAAAAAGTAATAAATCCTATGGAAATGATAGATCAATAACCTAATCGTAATATAGATCTAGTTCTTATAATTATTTTGATGCAGATATTAAAGTATGCAGTTTCCTGTTTGTGACTGTGTTGGAGTGTTTGTTTATTGAGACAACAACAAAAAAAATGCAAACTAATTTCTTTGAATAGTATTTGGCGTGTTTCTGTATGTGGTATATTGCTTTACAGTTACTATGGCCAAGTGGATAAAGTGTGTGACTTAGACACACACACACATGGGGGTCTGCAAGGGGGAATCGGGGCAGCAGTTCTCCCCTCCCTCCCAATTGTAAAAATCTATTGTGCAGTACATAAATATATCCATTTGATTTTGGCTTTGCCACCCCCCACCCCATAAAAATTCCTGCAGATACCCATGCACACACACGACTCTTGTGAATTCGCTCCCATAGATGGTAAATTTCTTTCTTTTTCCTCCATGACACTATAATGTCTAGTACGGTATTACTTTTCTTTCCACTTACGAACTTTCCAGATTTCAGTTTGTGTACGTGTAGATTTATAATCGGTCAAATTTTAATATTTTAATTCTGAAGATTGCCTAAAAATGTTGATATGTCAAGCGTTGAAAAAGTAAAATTTGGTTAACATTAATAAGCACTTTAGCGTTATTTTTTAAACTCACATTGGGGAAGAATTCTTCAAAACATAAGCAGAATCACGAAAAACTTTAATGTTAGGCACATCTTTTTGTCTTGGTGTGAACGATGAGGCCGCTAATTTACGAAAGATAGGCGATCAGGGAATACTTAAACTGTTACCCGAAGCATGTACCCCTCACCCCCAAAAAAATTTCTAATGTTAAGTGCAACTTATTATGATAACTTGAGCAGTAGTGATTTGGATTCAATATTTTATGAGAGAGAGAGAGAGGAAGGGGGTTGGGGGTGCTTTACTAAAAACAGTCAATGATCCAGAAATACTTCGGAACAGGTTCATCTATCTCATTTTTCTGTATTATGCATTGTATGAAACAGGAAATGAAAAGAAAAAGAAGAAAAGTCAAATATTAATTTCATCTGATGCTGAAGTTTACTTGGTGATATAGATATACAAGTACATGTATATAATTGGTGTACAGTATTTACATACAACAAATGGACAAAAAATATGACTGTACAGCAGAATATTGACAAAATAATGTAGCTGTCTATTGGTATACAGAACCAATGACATATTCATGAGCAGCTGATTATTTAATCTCCTCATTATCCATATATAATATCGTGAAGTTCAGATCTTCACTGGTACACATCTCTACAAGAACTTCCTCTATGTCATCCTGCATTGCCATCTCATATGGTTCTTTAAGTGTCTTCTCTTTCCTTTGTTTCCACTCTGGTCATCTGAGGCCTTCATTTATTTTGGTTACTACCCTCTCTCTTCACACTGACTGCTACTTCACCTCTAGGAAAGAGCTGCATGCATAGCGCATGATCAGTCCTTTGCAAATTGGATCCAGCTCCAACTTGCCTTTCTGGCCACCACCATACCAGTTGTAGTTGAGACAGAAATTGTCTGGTCTGAACAACTCCTGAAAATGTTCAGTCAGCTTCTTAACTGAGTTGCTTGGACCTGACGAATACTATTTAACTCCATAAGTACGTCCAGACTTAGTCTGTACTGCGGTGTAACGTCGCCAAGCATGATATCTTGTTCCACAACTTTCGCTGCCACCGATGTTGATGAAGTACGTGTATCTTTTGGCTCAGTAAACTGATCTGGAATTACTGGCACACTGCATGATGCATTTGTTGTAATAGAAATATTGTCGATTCTGGCAATAACCTTATCCATGCTAAGTTCGAGAAATTTAATCAAATTCTGTTGAGTGGTTATTGTGCAGAGGTTTTTCTATTTTTACTTTCAGCAGCCATATTTGATGGCAGATCAACAGCACTGAAACAAACATGAAAGGTCTTTATGCCCGAGTGTTTTCTGTTAAATTCTGTCTGATATGGTCGAATTCTTTTGAGCGATTTTTGAGAAGGCATTTAAAAGTTTTTATATATTGAGATATGTTGGCCATATTTTACTGTGAATTGGCATCATTTGTACAAAATCTAAAGACCTTCATGCCAGAATGTTTTTTCTTTACTTTGGTCAAATACTGTTGACTGGTTTATAAGAAGTCATCTAAACATTTTACTATTTTTAGTAAATGGGACCATATTTGACAGCAGATCAATATTATTTGTATAAATTTGATAGGCCTTAATTTTATACCAAAATGCTCTCTGAAAATTTTGGTTGAAATTGGTCCAGTGGTTTATGATAAGAAGTTGAAAATATCAAATGCTGACCAAGACAGATGGTGCACTCTGGACAAAGGACCATACATTAAGCTTGTTCAGTTGGCCTTATGATCAGATGGCACAATCCAGACAAAGGACCATACATTAAGCTTGTTCATTTGTCCTTATGATCATATGGCACCCTCCAGACAAAGGACCATACATTAAGCTTGTTCATTAGGCCTTATGATCATATGGCACACTCCAGACAAATGACCATATATTAAGCTTGTTCATTTGGCCTTATGATCATATGGCACACTCCAGACAAAGGACCATACATTAAGCTTGTTCATTTGGCCTTATGATCTTATCGCACACTCCATACAAAGGACCATACATTAAGCTTGTTCATTTGGCCTTATGATCATATGGCACACTCCAAACAAAGGACCATACATTAAGCTTGTTCATTTGGCCTTATGATCATATGGCACACTCCAGACAAAGGACCATACATTAAGCTTGTTCATTTGGCCTTATGATCATATGGCACACTCCAGACAAAGGACCATACATTAAGCTTGTTCATTTGGCCTTATGATCAGATGAGCTAAAAGATGTTAATAATATTGCTAAAATAAACATATATATATCAGCATGAAAAGTCATTGTAGATGGAAAAATGACAGTTGTTCTGCACATGTAAATAAGATCCATATAATAATAATAATAATAATAATACTGAAATAAATATATACACTTTCTTGCTAAGTGTATTAACTTGCTCATGTTTGAGGGAAACTTCATTACACTTATTGTCATTTAAATATTCAGTTCACTGAAATTTTTAAAATTGTTCCCCATCATCTCTTGAGGTGTCCAGTTCAATACTTTTCGTGAAAATATTCCCTTCTCTTTTCAGATCTAGAGCAAACATACAAATCCCATCTAGAAACTGATCTCTCATTTTATCTAATGCAGTGATCTCACTATTGTTTTAAGAACAAAATACATATCAATTAATGATTTTATATCAAAATACATATCAATTAATGATTTTATAACTTAAACTTGACAACAGTACAAATTTGCTTTATAAGGATCAATCAGAGCATTTATAAATCAAATGTTGGTCTGCATTGTTGCTTTTGTCACTCCTTCCTTTCTCTTTCTTTCTTTTCATTTTTTTCTGCAAGTCACATTAGTTTACGTCTTGTGAATCTGGCTGTAATACAGGATATTGCAGACAATTTCTTCTGAGAATTTCTTCTTCAACTTGAGTTGTATCTTTTCTTAAATGCTGGAATAGCTTCATCTGTAATGAAATGTAATAAGAAACAAAACTTAAACTTTATGCATAGTAAATACCTTGTATATCAGAATGAAGACTAATTTACTCAGCCCTTGGAGTTTATTCATCCAGGCCTTACATTCATTCATTCATTCATTCATTCATTCATTCATTCATTCATTCATTCATTCTAACCTTCACATAAACTTACAGACACAAGTATGTACTGGTACCAATGAGGAATGCATCAAAAGCAAAGTTATCCATTGTGTCATATTTTTAGTAACAAGATATAAAATGTGATGGTATATACATGTAAGACTGAACAATACAATCATTATATATGTGTACCTACTTGAATATTCTGGAGGCACAGATCATGTATATATGCAATGTATGTATGTTTTGGGGGATTCTCTTGTTGGTTTTAACAGCACTTTCAACACATAATTGGTTATATCATGCCAAGGAAATAGGCACCTAGTGCCTTTCCCAAGGACACTCTGAGGCAGCCGACCCAGGCTGGTCTTTATGTAAGTATGTATGTTTGCTGCACATGTAAGTATGCATATATGTACTGGTATGTATGTAGTATGACAGTTTGCAATAAATATTTATGTTGTACAGCAAATACCCAGAACAACAGAACAGACTCCTACCTTCAGAGCCAATACCTTTGAGGGTCCAAGGGCCTGAAATATATTTTATAAAGTAGTTGAAAGTAAATAATGTTTTTAAATTTTATAATATTTTTGTAACATACTTTGTACAGATATTTTTTCATTGAAACAACCATAAACATGTTACTTTGACCTTCTAATAAAAGATGAAGTTTTATGGATGTTAAATAATATATACACCCTTACGACAATCTGTCAAAGGCTGTGAGGGTTTTCAAAGAAATTAGCTCTTTCGTGAGCTAAGTAACAATGGTCATGTAACCAGTCATTTGAAGCCTTCCCTGGTTGGTGAAATATTGTAGTCTCAGTCCAAAAATAACAAAATTTTCCATTTCTTTAGTTAATTCAAATAATGTGAAAACCTTTTAATCGGACATAATGACAATGATATGTGGCAATTTGTCTGGTTTTGGACATATTGGTTTATTTTATCACCACCCTTCAAAGTTCCCTTGTCTTTTGCCTTACATTGTGGTAGAGCTGATGTCATCATCATCAATCTAAAAAGCACTAATAAACAAAGAAAAGAAAGGAAAGAAAAGGCAAGAGAAGAAAAATTATACCTAAAGATACAAGCACATCCTTCCTTGAATGAGATTTTTTTTACTATGCAAATTAACCGCTCTATTAAAATTGGTAGAATAAATTTGACAAAGGTAAACATATTTTATAATTTTAATTTGACTGAATTATCTCACCCCTGTTACATCCAAAACAGGGTTATGATAAAGACAAAACATTTTTCTAACCTGTTCTTGGGATAAAACAATCATCGGATCAATTGCTGATTTCAAGGAATGAATTCAAATCAATGGGTCATGAAAAACCTCAACAATTTTGATTGAATTCATTATTTAAATGGCCAGTGCATGTGCGTATGTTATCTCAAAATTTACACAGCACTTAAATCGCAGAAAATTGCAAATGTTTTCCTCCAGCATAAACATTCAGACATAAGGCATCTGGGAAGTTCCATATCTGACCTGAAGATAACTCGATGAGGGTTTTCGAGTCATGATTCCACTTGAACAGTTCATATAAACAAATTTTGGATAAAAGGGGGTCAATGTATTTTATGCAATGGGCTCAATATTAGCTCTCTAAGAATTGTCAAGTTTATTCCTCTTGAATGTTAATGCAACTTAACTTAGATTGCACAGTAATTAAATATATCTTGCAGCATATAGAATTCAGAGAGATTTCCAAACAGCCAGTATATGACATAAACAAAAATCAATGAAAGTCACAATAATCTGGATGAACGAATTATGGATAAACGAGTTTCAATGTAATTGGCAATTGGCATGCTGGGTTCACCAAGCATGTTGAGATCAATAAAGCTACTCATTTAGAAGTCATACATATATATATATATATATATATATATATATATATATATATATATATATATATATATACACATACACACACGAAGGGTATATTTGAAAAGCTGTGAAAATGTTGCCAAGGCCAATGTGGATAAAGTTTACATATGTCATTCTCGGTCATATCCTACAATTTTGAGATTGTTTCATGGTTTTAAAGACGGTCGCGAATCCATGGAAGATGACCCACATTCTGGATGACTGTTGTCTGCAATTGGTGAGCAAGAAGTGACTGCTGTGAAGGAGGCAATTGATGAAGATGCTTGATACACAGTGGAAGATACTTCTATTATCCCTAGCAATAATTCTTTTAGCTGTTTTTATTATATCGAAGAATTATATGAAGCTCAAAAAGGTTCGTGAAAAATGGGTCCCGCATTTATTGACGGCTGATGAAAAACAGACTCTGGTTGAAAATGCCCAAACAGCTACTTGTCAAATATGAAAAGATTGACCAGAGACATTTCAATGAGAATGTCATGGGTGATGAAACACTGATTTATATATATATATATATGATGACACAAATATAGTCTAACAGTTTAGAGAGTCATATTTATCCCAAGCAGTAACTCCATTCAAGACCATGAGACTCATTTGGAACACTTTGGCAGTTATCTTGCTCAGCAGTCGCCACACTCCTCACAGCTCAAACTCTTTCAGACTATCTCGCTGCTGGAATACTGTTTTGACCCAAGGTTCATCTAAACCTTAGTACATGTACAACATCTTTGCACATTAATATGAGCAAATTGACTGAATTCTACTTTTAACTTTTACAACAATGAAATCCTAACATGTACATGAGAAAATTGACTGAATTCTACTTTTAACTTTTACAACAATGAAATCCTAACATATACATGAGAAAAAGTACCAGACTCAGGGATGGTGCTGGCTCTAAAAAAGTTGTCACTAAAAAAATCGCCAACCTCAATATTTTGTTGCCAATTTTCAAAATATGTTGCCAAGCAAGGAGTCAGTATTTTTCAATGTCTATTAATGTAGTAGCCAATGAAAATTGAAAAAGATGGGGTATTTATTTCTTTATTGACAACAAACAATACAATACCACAATATTACAGAATAAATCATTACATGACTGTTTTGATTGCTTATTTATATGTTTTGCACTATTAAAATGTTGTTTCATAAAAATAATAAAATCGAATGTCACATGAGTATGCGTCGTGATTTTATGGTTTCCCACTTGCTGAATGCAGTTTGAGATGCTGAGTTTATTCCTGATGTCAGTTTTGATGATATTCATCTTACCGAACCCACATTAACAGTCGCTGATAATGTCATTTTTACTTTTACTAATATCAGCAATATTAGCTACTTCCATAGTGTTTGCATGACGCTCTGTGGAAAGGTATGACTGTTGTCACTTTAAATAAATGCATTATCAAATATCTTCTTTCCCTACATCTGCAGTCTCTCTCCGGTTTTCTGGTTTATGATTTATACCTTGTTAATTTGATACTTGTTCAGTGCCAAGTAGAGTCCTACATGTCTTACATATACGTGTTTGACCTTAATCCCTTAGCACCCTCTTTGTTTTCTCACATTAAAACCCTTTGATCGAGCCGCGTATTTGATACTTGTTCAGTGCCAATAACAGAGGGTGGTTATTTGAACTCCCTGTGATCATTCCACACAATTGACACCTGTTCAGTTGCATCCTTTAACCAATTTCACAGACTGTATGATCTAAGTATCACTTATAGAGTCCAAGCTCAATCTCCACGTAAGCACCCGCATATGACAGTAAAGACGAGGAATTAGAGTCGGACGATATTTACGATGACTAGACGACGATTGAGGATTTCAGCACTATAATTGGTCACTCAGACGATGCGGATGAATTCTTGGTCTTTTTACCAGATGACATTAGACAGTGACCTTTATAGGATACTGTGAATCACAAAAGTGTGGACTTGACATTCATTGTTTATTTGTGAGACTTGTGGAATTAACATATTATGGGATATTGTGAATTGGATCATTCTGGCTGCTATTTTTATGCTGGTATGTAACCTATGATAGAATTCATGGATTTATCATATCAAACGGATTTAAAATGCCGATCATCATATATTTCTATTGATTTTTATGACACGATGAAGAACAAAATGTAAGTTATCAATTTATTTGTGACATATTCCATCTAATTGTATTTTGCACTGGTTTTGTCTTTATTATTCCTATCTGTCTATCTATCCACCCAGTATCCTCCAATATATATGAGTAGTCAACAAGAAAACTTAAAAAAATTTAAGTTTAGACCTTGTCCCATGGATAAACCGACCCCCCCCCCCCACCCCTTCTTCCAGGCTTTTATTTTGTCCTAAAATAAGCAGCTTATTCGCGAGTAAAGACGGTACTCTGAGGATGAGATGATGAACACGAAAAGTCTAACTTACGTTTACCCATGACAGTATATTGTTCTGATTTAGACTGATTTTTTTTCTTTTTTCTTCATTTGCTTAGTATTTATACAGAACGATTTTAAAGGTAATCACTTTTCTTTGAAGTTTCAGCAAAACTATTTTTTCTGGTACATTTTAAATTAAAATAAAAAAAAAAAGGATTAGCCGTCGTTTGGTCGATTGTAGCTAGTCCGGTAGCATGACTAGTTGAGTGTATCACAACATACAGTACTCAGGCCAAATGTCAGCATAAGCGGATTATGATATAACAATGCACTGGCAAGATGGTTTGTCAATATGAACAAAGGTTTTGTTTATATAACAATAGATAGATTCCAGTGCATTTTATAACCAAGTTTGCGGCTTCCTTTCATGGTGCCTTTGAATTCCTCCGATCAAAACCCACGATTGTATATACAAGTTTTAACAGTCAAAAATGTTGTCCCCAAAAAAATCGCCAGATGGTATATTTTGTCGCCAATTAGGAAAAAAAATTCGCAATTTGCGACATTGGCGAAGCCCAGTGCGATCCCTGAGACTGTGTTTGGCAGCTCGAAGGAAAATCAGAATATTATTGGCCATTTCCGTCGAGTCGACAAATAATCTCCGATGTAGTTGTAGGAATACACAGAAATTTGACAGGTGCATTGATTCACCTCCAGCAGAGTGCACCACATGTTGCAACAGAAAAGACTGACAACATTCCGATTGTGACTTTGAATCCTTCCTTGTAATATTGTGCCATGTGAATAAAAGTAGTTCCAAATACAGTTCTCAATGGTGGCTAATTACATCTGAGGCTTCTTTATTGACTTGGTGGATGTGTTCCAATTCAGCTCAGAGGTTCTTCATTGTGATGTCATTGTTATATTTTGATGTAAGCTGTGTGCTACCTTGTAACATTGTTAACCATGTATTCCATCGCCGCAAGTAAAGAATTCCCTACTTTTTCCTCCAACGTATTTGGTAAAAGCTCCCATTCTGCAAAAAAGCCACTGTAGAGAAAATATGCATCAAATGCAATCTAAACTGAGTGTGATGCAGTTAACGAAGCCTACTGATTTCTCCAGGTGGTAATTTACCGACTAATTTTACAGCGTTGTGGCAGTGGTATATCCTACCAAGGGAGATAACCCACTGTGAGAAGTACGAGCAGTCGCTTACAGCATCTATCTAGCTTTTTCAATCACATTTATTAATTACTGTGTAGTTTTGCTGTTACCAATAGAAAAGTACAATTGCCCCTGAGAGCATGCGCTTGCAGAATTTTCCCTGTAGATGCTACGAAGTGAATGGCAGAATTTTCCCTGCATGATGTAGAATTCCGCAGGCAGGGGGGTATACAAACGCTTCTCAATGTTTGTGCCAGGGCACGTTCGGGTTTCCGTGGGTCATGTCTGGATGTTTTATGTGCTCAGACAGTCTGTGGGAAGTTTTTAATGCCCATCCCCCCCCCCCCTTTTTATCACGATGAATTCCATATAAGGCAGTGAGCAAAGAAAAGGTAACTCACTGATTTATTATCTTGCTGGGAATCAGCAATGTACATTTATTTCATGATATTTTTACAAATATTTGCAAGGAAAAATAATGTTTCTCTATTAGTTTTTTGACAGGTCTAACAGTAAGTTCTGAAATCTTGCATCTGGATAATCTAACATTTTCAGGATATTTATTACTTCATCTTGATATTTAAAAATCAGCAAGTTTTGGCATCCCCAAACCAAAATGCATCCTTGTCATAAGCTTGCCACTAGGCTGCAGCAAGCTTACATCATCAAAATAAGCTTGTCAATGAGTCTTTATTAGCTTGTGCAAGCTTGCGCATGCATGGCACCATTTCTGATAATTTTCTTACCAGCATTCACAAGCTTGCACAATTTGCAAAATTATGAAAGGTGCAAGCTTGCACATATTTCCAAAACACAATTTTTTTAGAGTAGGCTAAGCTGAGCACGTAAGAAACTGAGTTCGGTAATTATATATTACAAAATTTATGTAAAGTATACATTTTTACTCATATTCTGAATACATTAGACCCAATATTTTGAGAGTTGGCTAACCTAAGCACATAAGAAACTGAGTTTGGTAATTATATATTACAAAATGTATATAAGTATACATTTTTACTCATATTCTGAATACAATAAATGAAACATGTAGATTATCTTTTAATTTCCAGTAATTTCATTTATTATACTTATAATTATTACCAGATTTATAATACATTTTTTGAATGTGGTAAATATCAAAACATTTAATAATAATAATAATAATAATAATAATAATAATAATAATAATATTAATAATAAAGTCCATTATCCATAGAGTAAAGAAAAGTAAGTGCATGTGATTTTATTTCCTGTATTATAAATTTCCATACAATATAAATGCTTAAACAATCGGTATTTTTTATGAAAAAAGGGGAAGAACAAAAATCAATAATTCTGTATAAAATTCTTTTCTATTTAATCTTTTCTTTTGATTCTTATCATCAAACATGTTATACCTGTATCTGTTATTCTTACTGTAAGTGTTGTTGTTGTTGTGAACAGTGTGATATATTATTATTATTATTATTATTATTATCATCTGCTGCCAGAAGATGAATAATTATTTGGCAGTTTTTTCAGGCTTAATAAAAATTTAAAAATGTATATATCCTGCAATAATTAATGTTTTCTTTGAGAGTGAGAGAAAGAGAGAGACTCATCACATTCTGTCAGCATTCTATAAAGAATTATGCTACCCAAATTTTGCTTTAAAAAAAATAAGTACTAAAATCACATAAGATGAAATGTGACTTTCCCCGACAGCCACCTAATTTGGTATTGGACAGTAATGGTGGTTATTTTCCTTGTTAACAGCCAGAAGACTGGTTTACTGAAAACAAAATATGAACAAAACTTATCTGAGGCACTACAGACACACAACTACTGTAACAGTCTCATTTTCAAACAGGCTCCATTTTAGAGTTTGAATGGTCAGTATTTTGCTTGTTAATTTGGGAAATTTCATCGCAAGTAATACCAATACATGTGCATGAACTGATGATACAACCCTGGATATAACTGTTGTGAACTCAAATCATGGAGTTATCATGTTGGAAAGTAAAATTAAGATTATACTGGATTTTGCTGGTTTACAGGACTGCAGTATGGGGGGCACTTTATACTGTATTGTTGCTGCGCAGTTTTGCTTCCATGATTTATTACATCAAATAAGATGACCTTATAATCTTTTTCCACATACTCATTTAGATGATCATTTTGCAGATCATTATTATTTACTACTGTGCCTGCCAAACTGCAGTCCTCAATGCAATGTCAGTTGTCAACAATAGGATGATGAGATTAGCAAATTAAATACAAGCGCATCAATTACATTCCCGTTTTTTTTTTGTTCTTTTTCTCACATATCAAATTCTACAATTGCCCTCATGCAGTCAACTTAAACTGAAGCAAGTTTAGAGGTTGTGTACATGTAGGTATTCTAATTTTTACATTTGTGGTTTCATTTTTCACAAAAATTGGCAGATTCTATTTCAAAGGTCTTGAGGAATCAAGTGAGTAATTTCATTGTTTTGGTTTTTTTTAAGATGTAAGGAAATGAACGTCTGAGAGATATGATGTTGCAGCACTTTTCAAAATGAATGGGAAAACTAAAATTTAGAATCTTTTTAAATAATGATCATGAATAACACTTAGATATGTTTCTAAGACTTGTGAAGTGATTTGGAATGTTGAATTAAATTAAATGCTTATGTTGTTTCGCCAAACAGGTAAATAGTCAAATTTGTGTCCATGTTACCTAGTACATGTTACTGTAATCTATTTCAGTGGACAGTACATGAACCATACAAGTGCAGGGGAGGTTGCAGGATTGTTTTCTGAGAGGATTTATTTAGGAGAGGTGGTTTGCTGTACTTCAGATGGCTAACATTCTTGTTTTTCACCTAAAAGTGTACTATTTTAACAGATTGGGGGGGTGGGGGAGGTAGCCTACCAATTTGACAACATCCACCCCCACCCACCCCATCTGGATTTCTATACTGAAGTGAAGTAAAAAAAAGTCTAAAGCCATAAGGACAAAAATGTGAAGATTTTACCTCATGTTGGAGAAAATGGCTGTGAGAGATTCCTTATACTGAAGAGCTTGCCTTTCTGTGGATTAGTCTGAATTTCTGGAATCTTTCCTTAGTGATTCATTGGATATGATACAGATCATACACCCATAAGTCCACTTTATTTGCTTTATGTGCAACAATTTTGCAAGGAAAGAAGCATGCTTCATTTAAAAAAGACGTAATGTAACAGCTTTGATTTTCTGAACCAAATTCTCTTGCTTCATTTTGTCTTGACAAGACAACTTTTTGATTGCAAGAAATATGGGCCAAATGCAAACTTTTAATGTATGGCACTCCATCAGTGTACCACATAAAAAGATATTGTTTTATTGTTTAAAAAGTCGCCAGCTTTAGAATGTTTGCAATAAAGCTCACCATCAAAGATATCTTCTATATTATCAGGGTGTTTTTTTATCATACTGAATTTATGCAGGAATATTTGATGAATTCCCAGTCTTTTAAATAATTGTTCAATTGTGCCTTAATATTACTGAAATAGGCCTTGAACTGGTCGAGGAATCTGTGATGTTTTGTTTCCAAACAGTGCACATAAATTAATATAAGTAGATCAGCTAAACATTCTCCAGTGGTATTGGGCCTTAATGCAAATGACAATATGAAAATTGTGCTTAATTAGAGCCAAGGTTATGGCGGCACCATTGTATACTGGCTTGTCATTATGATTGCTATCATCCTGATCTTCACGTGAATTTTTTTTCATCACTTTCTTGAGGATACATATATATTTGTTTGATTTTTATAGTTTGGTTATTATTTTAATAGTTTGGTTATTTTTAAAAATGTAATTTGTACTATTTTTTAGCAGTTTTAAAACTTTTTCACTTGAATAAAGGCTGTAGTTTTTCAATGTGTTTTTGTAAATAAATCTACTTGAGAAATGGTTCAGTTTTGTTTAATTTACTTCAGATTGATATTACATGTAACCTCTTTTCTAAGGCAACAGTTTTATTGCCACAAAGGGCATTGAATTGTTTAACATTATTTTTTGCATGCAATATTTTTACAGCAATGAAATTTGCATATGCTTGCACTGAATTTGATAGCTTGTGCAAGCTTGTGTTTTCTACTTGGCTACAGCTTGCACAAGCTTGTTGTCTGTCCATACAAGCTTGCATAAGCTTGTTCATTACATAATTTAGGCTTGCACAAGCTTGCGTGAGCTTGTAATTACAATATTTAGGATTGTGAAAGCTTGCAGGTGTTTTTTGTGAGCTTGTGCAAGCTTGCAATATTTCTTTTATGCGATTTGCACAAGCTTGCAATAAAGAACCATGCAAGCTTGCTAGTTTATTCAGTGCAGGCTTGCACAAGCTTGCTACAAGGTTCCAAATAATAGCTTGCATGGTAACACTTTGCACAAGGTCACAAGCTTGCATGATAAGCTTGCATTTTCGGTTCAGTGCATTTGCCTAAACAACTAAATTGCATGCAGACATTACTTTTCATGATCATGTGAGGTCAAGTCAAGTGTTTCTTGCAGAACTTATAATAAAAATATTATTACAGTTCAACTAGTCTTATTAATAGGAAATCAGAAAATAATAATAATAATAACAAAAATAATAATAATAATAATAATAATAATAATAAGTGCAATTTTGATTGAATTGTTTAGAACAATAAATGTCATTTGGTTTCATGAATGTTAATAAATGAAATGAAACTCATGTTTGAGTCTACATTCCAACCCTAGTCCACAATTGGTCCAGCAAGAAACAAGATATCATCCAGCATCATCCCGTAACAATATATATATATATATATCCCCACACATTTAAACACAATCAATTTTACTGTACATACTGCACTAAAATAACTGGACGATAACTGTGGATGAAAACGTGTTTTTGAAAAAAAGTTCATTAATTCAAGTTCGGGACCTATTAAACTTTATCAAAATTTAAAAGCTACTCATCGCTGAATATGCAATTTCACTATACTTACAGCACTAAACTCAATATATAATATATACTTTCTGTTATAGCTTACCAAAAAATCAAAGACAAGGTAACTAAACAGTTTTGCAAAATTCAGCAAAAGTTCTAGAAACATGGTTCTGACTGAGTAAAAATTTGTACAAGTGAATTTCTTATAAATGAATTCCATTAAAACAGATTTGGAGCTATGCTTGACTAAACAATTTTAAAAAAGTTCCCAAATGAGTGGAAAATGTAAACTTTGTATTTTGTCAAGGTTTGTATCTTTATAAACTATCCTTTCATATTTTTGAAGCATTTACCATAATCAATCATAAATCACTATTCATTCATTCGACTAAGTGACTTACTCTGCATTTGTCCTTACAGTTCCTTTAACTTTAATGGTAAATACCAATCATTAAACTGCACTGTTTTTGTTTTTCGAGACGTGCCTAAATATAGCATAACAAAATCCACACTCTAATGTTTCTGAACTTATATTTTCAATACTACTTAAATAACTAGGATTAAGAGTTTTGGCACAGGTATCAGGATAACATCAGAGTAAATCAAATGTTTTCTCTAACCCAAACTCAAACTGCAACCCCTTTTGCAACTTCAAAGTCAGTCCTATGATCATACCTTGAATGTATGCCAATAGCTGCCATTCAGACCACCTCGAAACAAGGACTGACTGAGAAATTGTAAGTACATCAAACTATTTTTTCATTTGTAACTTCTCGGTCAATACTATGGTCAATCCAATCATAGAAATAGCAAAGGTGGTCCAAGTAAATTGCAGTTTCTTTTCTGTAAAGAAATTGGCAAACAAAATGTATGATTTTTCTGTAAATTAGTGTGATGATATACATCTGAGGTATATTTTGGTCTTGCAGAAATAGTAGAGGTTGTCCAAATGACTGCTACCCAGATGACGTTAGCCGAGCTGTAAGTGGAGGTAACTCGCAGTGAGTAGTATATCACCTTTGACTCACCAACCGAAAACAGAATTATGATCAATATACTTAAGTTATGGATTGTACTTACCAAATATGATATGAAGGATAAATACACCACAACAATAAGAGCTGTAACAAGGTACACATACCATGGCTGATCACCACCCTTAAAATAAAAACAAGAGACTCAAGTGAAGCCAGGCATAATTGGAAAAATCAATTTAAACCAATTCACAAACAAATCATTTTTATAGGCCTAGATTTTCCCCTGGAGCAATACATCTTTTTTATGTTTGATTTTTCAGATAGAGGAAATGTAAAGAAATGCTTCCTTTACAGCAAAATTAATACATAATGGAACGTTCAACTCCAAAATATTTATTAAAACCAAAACAAAATTTCTATTGGTCAGCAAACAATAAAGATTTCAATTGTTAAAGGCCATGAATTTGAAACAAGTTTGTTGACCAAAACATACAGCATAGGGCCCTTCATTATAACATGGTTCCCATCATAAAATGAGTATGGTCATGACTCCCATTTCATTAGGTGATAGTAGAATTATATGCATAATATAATTATTTATAAGGCGGTCTCATTGTAAGATGGTATACTCAATGGCTCCAATCGACAGCATATAATGAAGGACTACTGTATGTATAATGTAATTCATTAATAGGTGGTCTCACTATAAGGTGGTATACTTAATGGCTTCAATCGACAACATTATGATGAAGGACTACTGCATGCATAATGTAATTTATTATAAGACGGTCTCACTATAAGGTGGTGTTTCAGTGGCTCCAATTGACAGTGTTATGATGAAGGACTACTGCATAAATAATGTAATTCATCATAAAGTGGTCTCACTATAAGGTGGTATTCCCAATCGACAGCGTTATAATGAAGGACTACTGCATGTACAATGTTATTCATTATAAGGCAGTCTCACTATCTATACATTTACAGCATAACTGAAAACTCGATGGGCTGCGGGAGTTT
The DNA here is from genome assembly GCA_029931535.1 of Margaritifera margaritifera. Taxonomy (NCBI): domain Eukaryota; kingdom Metazoa; phylum Mollusca; class Bivalvia; order Unionida; family Margaritiferidae; genus Margaritifera; species Margaritifera margaritifera. The sequence continues at coordinate 370,451 of JAQPZY010001313.1, forward strand.
TTTTCGTTGAGTCTTCTGCTGTGTCAAGTTTCTGAGGGTTGCAGGGAAGATATTGCTTTACGGAAGAACTGAGCGAGTCAATCAAGCGATGTGGAATATTAGAGTGATTGAAGTTAATGAGGTTTACTTTCTTCTTCTATGCACAATGATCACTAGTTAAATATCGAGAAGATCTTAACCAAATTCTTACACGAGTAATACACAGAAATCATTTATCATTAAATTGTCTTGTTTCTTAGCAATATCTGATACCATCAGCAACATACCCAGAAACTGGAAGTCGAGAAAATAAATTGACTTAAAGCTTTAGATTCTCTGCTGTACATACCAGAAATAGCACTATGAGGTAGAAATTAATCCCCATCACTAACACAGCAAGTGTCCAGACTGCAATCTTCAGTATTCTGTAAGACAATGGCAGTATTTGCTTATCGCTAACATATATTTGAACATATCCATTTAATCTTACTGTTGAGAGAGAGAGATTTAAACTGAAGTAGTCAATGAAACTTGTCAATTTTGTTATAAATGCTTCCAACTTGCCTTCTAAACTTGTTAAGTGTGACAAAGTTCTCATTCCAGTCTACAGACCTTTCCATCGCAGTTTTAATTAACACTGCCATATTTATATCATGTTACACTGCCATAATATGATACACATATCATCCAGCGCTTTGTACTTTTGATACTGTGTTCATATATGTTTACTGTAAATATCATTTATTTGCACAAGTGTTTACATTAACATTGTATTATTGTAGGTACCTTACAGTTTTATTGTTGTTATAATTCAATCCTTTTCTTGTATAATTTTGTTTTATTAATTTGATTTTCAACCCGAGTCAGTAATTCATGGGATGATTTTCATTTTCCTCACTTGTTTCTATCATAGTGCTAAATTTTGTATTATTTAACTAATTTTAACATATTGTCTTTAAAAGAAAGGTTTTATCAAAACACTGTCCCATATCATTCATGCCAACTATAATAGGTCATAATTTTTGTACATTCACATTTGATCACGTATTCCTTCGTTCATTATTTCTTTGAGGCTTTTTTGAAAATAACAAATTGAATATATAATGGTAAATAAACACACAAAAGAATTAAGTAATTAATAATTTAAACAAATAATTACATTTGTTCATCAATCAATAAATAAAAGTCTATTTAGTACACAGAAGGAAATTTGATCAAAAAGACGGAGTCCGCCCTATTCAAGTGGAGATAAGAAGGAAATCATGTAATAGATGTGGATTTCTTATCTGTACATTTTCTTTGGTTTCTACTTTGTTTCCCAGGTATTGATGGCATATCGAAGGAAAAAGTTTTCAACTTTTAAAAAAATAGCTCATAATATTTTCTAACCCCTGCATTTTGATAAGGATACCATAAATCTATTTTAACATGTAATTTCTTAAATAAAAAATGGCAAAATACAAGAAAAGTTTGGAGCTATTTTTGAAAATTATCAAAATGTCTTGAATTGTGCAGATTCAGTCAAATAGTTTGATCGTGAATGCAAGCCACTATTGTAGTTGTAACAATTTTCTGCTTCGATTGAATTATTTATGCCACTTAATATCCAAAGACAAAGAAGGAGACAAGCTATTATACTGTTGAAGAGATTTCAGTTTTGGCCAGATGACCTTCTTGTGAAGAGTGTCTGTCATCTTTTGGGGTCACCATTCCAATTTTGTTTCTTTTTTTGGGAGAGAAATACAAATTTCTCACATATGATATAAGTTAGCAATATTTTATTAAATTAAGTTTTGTTACCCCCTGGGCTCAGGGATGAAAAGGTCTGATATGCCCTAATGCACGTCGTATGAGGCAACTAATGGAGACATGAGCCACAATGGCCCAATAGTTAGCCAGACTTGCAACTGAAAGGGTGTGGGTTTGAATCCTACCATAGGATCTATCAAGGTCAGCTATTGTAGTGTGTCCTTGGGAAAGGCACTTTACTCCAACTGCCTCAGCACTAAATAACCTACTTGTATTTCTGTGCCATAAAACAGAAAACACCGTCAAAAAAACCAATTACATTTTTTGTTGTTGAGTGGATGACATTAAAGGAGGTGAACAGTGACTCAAAGGAAGTCAATCACAAAAGCTTCTAATGTCATATGAGACCTCTTTAATCCACCAAAAGGCGATACATATAGGCTGAAAAAAAAGTCTTGTGAAATAATATACATATATTCACAGAACAGTAAGCACAGGTCCAATATGTAAAAAAAAAAGCCACCTTCCATTCCTGAATTCACCCATAATCCGTGAACTATTGGTAAAATGGAGTATAGGCAGGAGTGCAAATGGTAACTGCACACTTTGTAGAACGTTCAGCCAGTTATTCATGTTGTCAAGGTCACTGGTTGCTATGAGAGCCACAACAATGGTTGGTACCATGGCAATGGACCGGGTCAGGAGTACTCGTTTCCATTTGGCCCATTTTATGTTCAGAAATCCCTTTGAAAAGTGAACATAGAGTAAGATTATAGACAAATAAGTTCACTTACCTAAAACAAACCAATACTTTTTTTTAGAATAAGTATTAAGTGAACAAATTTTTGTCCAGGAAAGAAAAAGAAAGAAACTTTTCCTTTGGAAGCAAACTTTATAAAATTGAGTCTGACATAAACAATCTCTCACTGTAATTAATGTAACTTTTTCCCTGATCTCTCACTGTAATTAACGTAACTTCTTTCCTGATCTCTCAATGTAATTAATGTAAATTCATCCCTGATCTCTCACTGTAATTAATGTAATTTCTTCCCTAAAATCATACTGTAATTAATGCAACTTCTTCCCTGATCTCTCACTGTAATTAATGTAACTTCTTCCCTGAAATTGCACTGTAATTAATGTAACTTCTTCCCTGATCTCTCACTGTAATTAATGTAACTTCTTCCCTGAAATCTCACTGTAATTAATGTAACTTCTTCCCTGATCTCTCACTGTAATTAATGTAACTTCTTCCCTGAAATTGCACTGTAATTAATGTAACTTCTTCCCTGATCTCTCACTGTAATTAATGTAACTTCTTCCCTGAAATCTCACTGTAATTAATGTAACTTCTTCCCTGATCTCTCACTGTAATTAAGGTAACTTCTTCCCTGATAATTAATCTTGATGATAACCATATATATATATCTCCAGCTCTGCAGCAACTGTATATTTATGCATGTAATATTTCATATCGTACTCACCAAATACATATACGGCCTTTCATTAATTATTCATTCCACGTCAAAAGAAGGCTGACCACAGGGTCATGTATCAGGTAATTTGGCAGGGAGAGATAAACAGTGACATTAAAGAAATTAAGGAAATTAAATAAAAAGAAAAAAAGCTTTCCCAGAAGAGATGTTGATTGCCAAAATGGAGGTTACTCAATGGTTGTGCTTTGAAACTTTTCTTTCTGATGGTTGTACCATAGGTGTAATTCCGCAAACAATCAATGTGAAATCTTAAGGTTTAAAGTTGCATTGGGTTTTTTATTTAAAAAATTGGCTTGTACAAAAGAATATTTAGGCTTTGACAATTATTATTTAATGTGGCAGAAAGAATAAGTGACATCATCTTTGGTGTTAGTGAACTTTAACGAGATAGATGTTTCCAAGTCAAACAGCTTGCGGCAATGCCTTTGATCTTAAAGTTAAGCAGCTCCGGCAAGGATATACACCTGCTGCTTTTTGTTTAATATGATTAGAATGTGACTTGCAATCAATTAACCAAATGATTCAAGTATGAAAAACAATGGAAAAAAAAAACAATTTGATGAACAAGGCAGGTGGAAAATGAGAGTTTATAAAGATGCTAAAAGTTGCAGTTCAAGAAGGCAAAGGGGGTGCACAGTGGGAGCAGAAAGGCAGGCATTTTGAGGGGTGGGCACCCCTTCTATTTCTCTCTAGTTGGAGCACTGAATATACATGTGTGTGTGTGTGTGTGTGTGTGTGTGTGTGTGTGTGTGTGTGTGTGACCGATTCAATAGGAAATCAGTAATATATGCATACTTTATTTTTTCAAGTGATTTCGCATCATTGTCATGGATGACGTCCAAGTTGGAACATACTTTCAAAGTATTTTGGTAAATAAATAATTTGACGTTATTATTATGTCAATTATGTCATCGTTGATAGGGTGAGATATAAAATTCTTTACATCTAAATATAACACCAATAGGAATGTCCTTGGCCTTTTCCATTGCATGCTAGAAAAAACCTCAGGATATAAATAATGGCCATCTGAAGTGCCCTCAAACCTGTATTTGTTTTAGGTCATAATGACTAGATGATGTGTCATCACTAACAGAAACATAAGTAATAGTTTCAGGCTATTGAAACCAAATTTTTTCTTCAACATTATAAAGTAGCTGGAATGACATTAAAAACTAAAAAGTGCAGGTATTTCATTGATTGTTGAAACATTGTCGAGCATTATTTTCAACTGGGTTTAAAACTGAAGAAAAGATACACAGAGTTGTCTTGTCTGATCAACAACGGTGATAAAAATCATGCATTGAACTGAATACAATTCTAAAGCAAAAAGCAACAAATGATTTTGAGACTTTTTCAGATTGATGAATAAAGAGAAATTAGTTATTCAGTAGAGAAATCTGATGTTTTACATAGAAATAAGTTATTCAGCAGAGAAATCTGATGTTTTACATAGAAATAAGTTATTCAGTAGAGAAATCTGATGTTTTACATAGAAATAAGTTATTCAGTAGAGAAATCTGATGTTTTACATAGAATTGGGTTTAAAACTTTAGAAGAAAAAGATACAGTTTTCTTGTTTGATCAACAACCATGGTGAAAATCATATGCTGAACTGAGTACAAGTATAAAGCAAAAGCAACAACCATGGTGAAAATCATATGCTGAACTGAATACAAGTATAAAACAAAAGCAACAACCATGGTGAAAATCATATACTGAACTGAATACAAGTATAAAACAAAAGCAACAACCATGGTGAAAATCATATACTGAACTGAATACAAGTATAAAGCAAAAGCAACAACCATGGTGAAAGTTATATACTGAACTGAATACAAGTATAAAGCAAAAGCAACAAATGATTTTCAGAGAGTCTTTTTCAAATTGATGAATAACACTGTTTGGTACACAGATGGAGAATTTAAGTTAAAGAACAACTGAAAAAAATATGTACGGATGAAAATAAATTTTTCAAATGTCAGAAAGATCTTTTATTTGCATAGAGAACAATTATTGACAATAACTTAGTGTTAGTCAGTTCCAAAAATAAGAAAATCAAATTAACAAAACCAAATTAAATTGGATTTATGTGCTAGAGTCTAACAAATGGTTGATGTATGAATTCTATTACAACAAGTTGCAAAACAAATATGGCGAAAGAATGAGACTGTTAATGACTGATACTGATTTATTATTTGTCTATGCTGTGACGTTTTCAGGGACATGAAGGATAATATCTATTTCTATGACTAATACTGATTTATTATTTGTCTATGCTGACACTTTTACAGTGACATGAAGGATAATATCTATTTTCATGACTAATACTGATTTATTATTTGTCTATGCTGACACTTTTACAGTGACATGAAGGATAATATCTATTTCTATGACTAATACTGATTTATTATTTGTCTATGCTGACACTTTTACAGTGACATGAAGGATAATATCTATTTCTATGACTAATACTGATTTATTATTTGTCTATGCTGACACTTTTACAGTGACATGAAGGATAATATCTATTTTCATGACTAATACTGATTTATTATTTGTCTATGCTGACACTTTTACAGTGACATGAAGGATAATATCTATTTCTATGACTAATACTGATTTATTATTTGTCTATGCTGACACCTTTACAGTGACATAAAGGATAATATCTATTTCTATGACTAATACTGATTTATTATTTGTCTATGCTGACACTTTTACAATGACATGAAGGATAATATCTATTTCTATGACTAATACTGATTTATTATTTGTCTATGCTGAAACTTTTACAGTGACATGGAGGATAATATCTATTTTCATGACTAATACTGATTTATTATTTGTCTATGCTGACACTTTTACAGTGACATGAAGGATAATATCTATTTTCATGACTAATACTGATTTATTATTTGTCTATGCTGACACCTTTACAGTGACATGAAGGATAATATCTATTTGCATGACTAATACTGATTTATTATTTGTCTATGCTGAGACTTTTACAGTGACATAAAGGATAATATCTAGTTCTATGACACTGGTGACCACCAAAAGGACAGCATATGTGGTTTACAACAAATCAATAAGAAATTTCCCAGACTTTTTAAAAATGAGTTGAACAATGTTCCAATCAGAGAGTTATGTGGGTTAAAGTCAAATACTTTTTCATTCGAGACTGAAAAAGATATATAATAAAGTATGTAAAGAAATGAATTTTAAAAAAATGTGAAATCAAAAAGAATTAAAAATTTTAAATGAGATGTATAACATCAAAATCAATTAATACCGTATGTGCTCTCTATAGCCCCTCTCTTCAAGTCTTCCAATTTGCAAACAATTAGACCACTAAAATTATTTCTGGTTCTAAATATAGGTATAATTAGGGAGGTAACTCTTTTTAAAATTGTTTTGAACTTTGAAATTCTTATTGTTTCGCCTAGGCATTTTAAATCTAGGTTGTTCCAAATGTATCAGCTGTCAAGTAACCAAATAAATCCATACTTTTAATGTTTTCTTCCTTGCCTGCTTCAAGTGGCATCTATTGATCTGTGATGTGTGTTACGGCCTCCATCAATAAACTTCTTTTCTGGATTTATTTTGAGTGAAATACTTAAGAGTCTAATCATTTGAATTCTTTTAAACCTTTCCACCACAGATGCCTTTTTGTGTGAGTAAGGTGAAAAGTGTTAATGCTCTGCTTTCCCAACAAACCCTTAACTTTCCTGTTGTAAAATTATTTTCCCTCATCAAACTGTATCATTTCAGACTTTCACTCTTGAAAGTTTTCCATGAAATTGTAACATGTCATCTCCCTTTTTCAATTTTACTTTTTCAGCCCAATCATATTATGAAAAGACATATGCTAAAATGTATTTGTATCTCTATTGATGTTCTTTAATATGCTTGCATGTCCACAATGTATAACTATCACTGTTTATCCACATAATTTACCATAACTCCTGTGTGTTGAAATCTTTTTCTTGCTTGTGTAATGTGTATGTAGATTGTTCAGTTAACAATTCTTTCAGTTCAGTATGTTATTTTAGTTTTGTCCCATTTAATTTGTCCTCACGATTGATTACTTTTTGTGTAACCAAATGGACTTTCAGGGTTGTAGCAAAGATGTCTTTAACACTGTTGTTTGTCGGTCACTTCAGATGGAGACATAAATACATTTAATATTACACCAGAACTCCTAAAATATATACTAATCCTGTCCAGGTGTATTGAAACAGAAGATGTCTCGATCTGAACTGCATGAAAAGCATTGCAATGCAAAGTAGGGTATTGACATCTATATATTTGAGACAGACAGACAGAGACAGAAAGCAGTGTACCTCCATCACAAACTGGCCGGCATATGTTCCCTGTAATGTAATTCCATATTTATTTTAACCAAGTATGTCACTGTATATGAAATAATTTTTCAGACATATATTATGAAATAATTTAGATACTGAGCAATGAAAAGTTGAATGGTTTAATGCAGTAACATGAAATTTCATATATATCAATGCTAGTTTGAATTTTTAAGTATTTTTCCCTCTAAGTGGAACATATCAAACTCGATCATGCACTAACTATTTCACAAAATAAATATTAATACTCCAGCATGATGAATCCATTTTTGTGTAATTTTACATAAAATTACTAAATGGACAATCATACGAATTATAAATGTACAGTGAAATCCCACTATAACATTCTTCGTTATTGCAAAATTTGGATATAGCATGATCGTGGCTCATACAAATTTAGCAATAATTTCACCTATTTCTTGAAGTACATGTACTACAAAGCTTTAATGCCAAAATAAACTAGTTTGATTTAATAATTTGGCAAGATGTTTTGTATTCTTGAAGAAACAAAAAAATCTTCTTGCTTTTTTTTGAAAAGACATTAGCTCCTTAACAAGTTTAACATCCTCCCCCCCCCCCATCTTATTCCTTTCATTTTAGAGTCAGAAATGCAGTCAGCTGCTCCAAATCATTCATATACACAACCCACTGTAATGGTAAAGTTACATGCATATAGCTTGTACTGCTGTGGATCATTGAATGGATCAGAACCGTTTATGTTGTAGGGGAGGAGGGATTTGGTATTATAATCAAACATACTACTCCCTTTTTCATCTGCACCTTTTTTCATCTGCAGTAGTGCAAATTCATAGTTATAAATACAAATTTTAATTAATATTGCACTTTTTTTTCTTTTTTCCTTTGTCTTTGAAAGAATGACTCAACTGTTTTTTATGGAGATCAATCTTTACCCATGAAATCAAATGGTTTACTCCCATACTGGGTCCAAGTTATTATACACAACTGTTCACGTGTTAATTTAAAGTACATTGCAAGGTCTATACCTTTGACCTCCTGTATGAATTTTCAGTTGAAGTATTTTTCAAGCCTAAATACAAGTTTCTTTTTAGAAACTCCCAATGTCCGATTTATGCATTTTATTGTCGGTCAGAAAGCAGACCCTTTGGACATGTTCAGCAAATATGAATGTTTCGGAAATACAGTATTTCCTAAGTTGGTGTGAGTGTATTGGAAAGAAATGAAGTATTTGTATTTTGAATCAATCTAGCAGAATTTTTTTAGAAATTATGCTTTTTTGTACACATTTTCAATGGAATTACTATTATAGATACAGCCAGATCAGCTGCTGATGGTGAGTACACGTATTCTAACTATTTACACTTAAGCTGCCGATTTTCCTAATTACATTTATATGTACCAATGAATGGCTTCTCTGCCAAAAATTTGTTTAATATCAAATATGTAATAACTGTTTTAAGTAATTCTTGTTTAATATGTAACAAATTGATAACTGACTGCATCAATGAAGTCCATAGTATTGCTCTCCCCTGTTTTGTATAGCTAAGAGGTTACACATGCAATATTTTCTTTAGTTAACTGACTTGTTTGCCTATAGCACAATGTTATTCTGTGAACCCTGATCATCATGTTATAGCGGGGTTTCACTGTATTATCTTGATAAATATCTGTCTCAAGATCTCTGGTCTGTCTACAAATATACATTCACTTAGTACATTTCAACAATACTCATTTTTTTTTTTTCTTGATCATATAATCTATGCCTTATAATGCATGTACAGTCAAACCTGACATATGCAGCTACCTAAGGAAAATGAGAAAATGGACTCTTAAAGCATGTGGTTGCTTTATAGAGGTTCCTTTCAATAACAATGTGGTTTAACATACGGTAAACATGCATTTGTGATTTTTGCATTTGACACAGATAGTAACAGTTTTATTGCATTCCACCAGTAAGGTACATGCTGTATCGAATTCAACCGATCGACAGTACTTGCCTATTGCATTTGACTCAGGGGTAGATCCAGAAATGTCATTGAGGGGGAGCATAAACAAGTAGGTGAGAGGTCTGGGGGATGGAACCCCTGATGGGAGCTCAGCTGGCGAAGCTCCAGGAAGCTCTTGTGTTTTAAGCATTTCCAGGGCATAATTTTAACCATCTAATTGTAAAGAAAAATTACTCTAGGGAAATGTTCGGGCAGTTTCATGAGAATATTTGTGGGGGGCGCACTGGCTCTTCCCTTGTGACCTAGTGCTATGTGGTAGTTGTATGCCATACCTCAAGGTCAAATACAGCATTGCCTGTACTGTTGATTGGTTGAGTGTGCTAACAGCACTAACTATCTTGGTCGAATGCAATTTAAGGGTTCAGAAAAAGTGTATGTATACGACAGATGATTGTGTAAAAGATGTAATTTTTAAGGCAGGTTTGACTATATTTGTAATAAATGAACCTATTCTTGTTGAGTATAAATCAAACTTACAGTCATAGTAGAACTCTGACCAGCAGCCAGGATTCCAATGCCCCAGATAATTTTCATAGAGAGACCATATTTTTCATACAGCCAGGTTCCCTACAGGTAAAAAAAAACAAAACAAAAATGGCATATAGATTTGATATGACAGACAGACAGACAGTTAGATAAATGTAGAAACAAACAGACAATTAAAGCAATTAGATAGACAAATAGACAGAAAGAAAACATTACAGATAGATACAGTCTACAGCCATTTTATGGCCACATGTTATACTGGCACCCGATAAATAGACAGGTAGGTATATTGCTAGATACAGTCTACAGCCATTATAAGACCATGAGTTATTCAGGCACCAGATAGATAGGTAGATAGATAGATAGGCAGGTAGATAGATAGTTAGATAGATACAGTCTGCAGCCAATTATAACGCCATGCATTACACTGGTACCCAATAGATACATAGATAGATAGGTAGATTGACAGATACAGTGTACAGCAAATATATGGCCACACATTATACTGGCACTGATACATAGATGATACAGTCTACAGGCATTATTAAGGACACTGGCACCTGATAGATGGATAGATATGAGTCTACAGCCATTATAAGGCCATGCAATTATACCAGCACCCGATAGATAGATAGATAGAGCCTACAGCCATTATAAGACCACGCAATTATACCAGCACCCGATCGATAGATATGAGTCTACAGCCATTATAAGGCCACGCAATTATACCAGCACCCAATCGATAGATATGAGTCTACAGCCATTATAAGGCCACGCAATTATACCAGCACCCGATAGATAGAGTCTACAGCCATTATAAGGCCACGCAATTATACCAGCACAAGATCGATAGATATGAGTCAACAGCCATTATAAGGCCACGCAATTATACCAGCACCCAATAGATAGATATGAGTCTACAGCCATTATAAGGCCATGCAATTATACCAGCACCCAATAGGTAGATAGAGTCTACAGCCATTATAAGGCCACGCAATTATACCAGCACCCAATAGATAGATAGAGTCTACAGCCATTATAAGGCCACGCAATTATACCAGCACCCGATAGATAGATAGAGTCTACAGCCATTATAAGGCCATGCAATTATGCCAGCACCCAATCGATAGATATGAGTCTACAACCATTATTAGGCCATGCAATTATACCAGCAGCCGATCAATAGATAAATATAGTAGATTGATAGATACAGTCTACAGACATTATAAGGCCATGCATTATACTGACACCTGATAGACAGATACATAGGTAGTATAATAGATACATACTACAGCCACTATAAGGCACTCTTGCTTATCACCAACAAATTTACCATAATGAATTTCACAACTATATAATTCCCATGTCATACCACCACTCTCCCATAATGCAGTCCACAAACCCAATTTGGGCATAATGCCATTTTATACACCAATTGCCTTCATTATAAAGCCAGTAGATTACACCAGGAATTAAATTTATCATTCAGTCTTTCAATATGATTTTCAAACAGTAACTGAATTTAGTGTATTCTTAGTATTTTAGGCTTCTGTCTTAATGCTGGTAAGACATCTGATATGTATAAATCCTGAAATCACTGCAAATACCTGGCAAAACTTGAGATTATGTGATATTAAGACTTGTGTCAAATACATTTGTGCAATATTTTGAATGATTTACAGCTTGATTTGAGATACTTTTTTTCAAAAATTGCTTCACTAAATCTAAAATCACATAATATTGTGACTTTCTTCAATATACGGTCAAGTGACATGGGTCTTCTGCAATGGGTTTAAACTGATGTCTCATAATATCGTTAAAACCAACTGAATTACACAGTATATTCATTTTTACATTTTGCAATTATTAATGATGGTATATAACTGATTTTACTTTACTATATCATCTATTATTATATCTTTATTATTTAATATTTAACTACCTTGATAATTATCTATCCTTACCCTTAATCATTGATGAGGTCAGAAACCTTTCTACTGCCATCCTCATTAGGGCACTAATTTTGTATGTGGATGAATGCTGGCATTATAACAAGTGTAGACAATAGATATACAGATAGGTAGATCAATAGACAGGTGGGTAGATAGATACACTATGATCAGTATCTGAATTACAAAAAAATATCAAAATCACCACTGATGACAGCCAGTATAAATTATTATCAATTAACTCTGTCGTTCAAGGTATGATGACTGCAATATTTTAATGTCATTGAATTTATGGTTTTGTTTCATTAACTTAAGACTTCTGCAACATATGCTTAATATATATACCCAACTCAATGCTGTATTGTGACAATTATGTTCATTTCATGTCGGTTCCTACTACACAGTGTGTATATGATTCTTTGTGCTCGCAAAATTCATAAAAATTCCCATACATTGCTGTGTCAGTCTAACAATTTCTACTATCTGTTGACCATACACTGCTGTCAGTCTAACAATTTCTACTATTTGCTGACCATATGCTGCTGTGCCAGTCTAACAATTTATACTATTTGCTGACCATACACTGCTGTGCCAGTCTAACAATTTCTGCTGTTTGCTGACCATACGCTGCTGTGCCAGTCTAACAATTTATACTATACACTGTACATGTTGACCATACATCACTGTGTCAGTCTAACGATTTATACTGTTTTCTGAGCATACATTGCTGCATATATGCCATAATATGACTTGTCACGCGAAAAACATGATTTTCAGCAATCTTGGCGAAAAAAATATTTTCCCACAAAAAAAAAAAAAAAAAAAATAATAAAAAAAAAATTACATTTCTTCATCACAATGATATATCCCCGTAATCTGTGGTATGTATAAACAGTAAACAGTCTTGCTCGGAGCTCATGTAAACCTATCCTCGGGGCAGTTTATAGAGCTGTTTTAAAGACAATTAATAGGTAAGGTGGTCAAAGAAAAACAGACACCTTTCAGAGATTTACTGAATTGGCTCACAATAGCTAAGGTGATGTGTCATGTCAAATCCTTTGAGCACTGCTGAGGGAGAGCCCATTAGGCTAATTTGCATAGATGAAGTACATTAAGTGGAACAACCCAATTTGTCTGAAGTTAAGTACATCAAACAGATGCGTGTTAAAAAACAAATGTTATTACACGTCACTGACTGCATTGAATGAGAACACTAAAGGGGTCTTTATTCAAGTTTGTCAGCGGCAACGTTTCTTTGAAGTCGGATTTTTACTCCATGTAAAAAATTCAAAAAATGATTGTTTTGGTAGGTTGAACAACAGCACCATTCAATCTCTAATGCAGTGTTGCACCTAGGATCCAAAGGTCAGGGGACACTGCGTGCCTCACCCTCCAGATTTGGGGGACACAACATTTTAAAGGAAAAAGGAAAATTGTAGTACATACATGTAATGCACTAGAAGTGCTAAAAAAATTAGATAATCTTATTTGCTTCGACAGTTTTGCCACCTTAACTTTCTCATATTTTCATTGGACATTACATGATTGCAATAAACATTTTTTCATGTGATCAAATAACTTGTGAAAACATTAACATGTCTGAATATCTGGTTAACCTGAAATGAACTGCACCATGGAATTTTGATAATTTAAAAGTATTAAATCATTAATCAAATGACAACTTGTGTATTTGCATAAAATAGTACCTTTTTACATTAATTCTGCCTGAGAATAAATTAAATCTACACTGCTGTAGGTGTGACTTTAACCTTGAAAATACGTCACAATATCAGCAGTCAAAGACTTTAGCAACTTGGCCAACTACCACAAACCTTGAATGTTTTAATTTGCAGATTCATTGTTTTGAAATGGATATTCATTATCATCATACATTTATCACTTTTAGCGACTTTGGCCATTGCTTGTGCCAACAAAGACATGGAAGCACATTCACATAGGAAAAGTGTAGGCCTATTTGTGAACACAAATATCACTTGCATTACTGTCAAACCAACTACAGTGTATTGTACTAAACTATTGAAAGCAACTTGGTGTATTTTTGTATTTAATGTATGTGAGGTTGTGACCATGTTTGTGGTGATGCTATTTGACAATGCTAAGTCTACCATTTTTTTGTTTGTTTGTTTGTAAGTATATTACATGCTTCATAGAAAACAGATTGTATGTTCTTTTATTCAGATTTGAATTTCCAGTAATTTGCTATAGGCTGATTTGAAAAAATAGCTTATTTTCATTTGGAAGATTTTGCTTTTGGGGGGTTATGCGCACTGACCCCCCTTGGGACCTCAAAACAAACTTTTTGAGTCTCAAAAAAAACCCAACACTGTCTGGGAATATGGCAAGTATGTTGCTGTGTCTGTCTAACAATTTATACTATCTGTTGACCCTGCATTGCTGTGTCAGTCTAACAATTTATACTATCTGTTGACGATGCATTGCTGTGTCAATCTAACAATTTATACTATCTGTTGACGATGCATTGCTGTGTCAATCTAACAATTTATACTATCTGTTGACGATGCATTGCTGTGTCAATCTAACAATTTATACTATATGTTGACCCTGCATTGCTGTGTCAATCTAACAATTTATACTATCTGTTGATGATGCATTGCTGTGTCAGTCTAACAATTTATACTATCTGTTGATGATGCATTGCTGTGTCAGTCTAACAATTTATACTATCTGTTGATGATGCATTGCTGTGTCAGTCTAACAATTTATACTAATTGCTGAGCATACACTGCTGTGTCAGTCTAACAATTTATACTAATTGCTGAGCATACACTGCTGTGTCAGTCTAATGATTTATACTATTCTGCAAGGGGGGGGGGGGGCTAACTTGAAAAGAGCAACCTGATTTTCTCTTACCGCCAGGCGAAGACTAGCATCAGCATACTCTGGACCATTAAAGGCTGCAGCAAAAACAGCAACAACAAACAGGTTGATGACAAAGGAAACAAACAGAGCAATAGCTGAAATAAGATTAATATATTAAGACTATCATTTTAATTATATTAATAGTCAAAACTACATGTGTAGTTTTTCAAAGAGTATTCATATGTATAGGGAATCAAACAGCAGTTTTTGTGCTTTTTGTAGTAATTTAAATTTATAGGCCCACCCCTTCTGCCAGCCCTACCCCAACCCCCTCTGCCAAACAAGACCCCTATTCATATAGATATATCTCAATTCTCAATTTCAATTTATAACCCATACACCCCCCCTCTGCCAAACAAGACCTCTATTCAAATGGATATATCTCAATTCTCAATTTAAATTTATAACCCAACTACCACCCCCTCTGCCAAAAAAGACCGCTATTCATATGGATATATCTCAATTCTCAATTTAAATTATTAGCCCAACCACTACCCCCTCTGCCAAACAAGACCTCTATTCATATGGATGTCTTAATTCTCAATTTAAATTTATAGCCCAAAAACCACCCCCTGTCAAAACAAGACCCCTGTTCAAATGGATATATCTCAATTCTCAATTTAAATTTATAGTCCTACCCCCCACCCCCACCCCCTCTGCCAAACAAGACCTCTATTCATTTGGATATCTCTCCATTCTCAATATAAATTTATAGCCCAACCACCAACCACCTCTGCCAAACAAGACCTCTATTCATATGGATATATCTCAATTCTCAGTTTAAATTTATAGCCCAACCACCACCACCCTCACTGTGCTATAAATAGAACACCCTTTACCTAAATGACTCTATACAAATAGGCCTGCCTGTAAATTTTAGAGTAGTGTAGTATATGTTAAGTTCAACATAAATTTGAACCATTTTACCTTTTTTTGTACATATCTGTTATCTACAGATGGGTTTAAGAGTAAAATCTGATTTTTATGACTGCATACTTATTTTTCACTCAAAACATTTTTATATGCCTTAAACTGCTGAGAGAATTCATTCACCTTCAAGTCAGTGAGGCTCTGTGACCGGCAACAATAGCTGACTTTTCTCAACCTCTAAATCTACCAGTTAGTTGTCTATGTCTGCATCACTAAATTATCCAAATTGGATAAATTATCAACATCAGTGTTGCCTACATCAATACTGGAGCCTATATCTGACTTATTGAAGCCTTCATAGTCATAATTCTAATCATCCAAACTCAATAAAGTTCTGAACAAAGTATATGGCCTCCATTTTGGATAAAGGAGAATCTTACCCAGTTACTTTAAATAGCAGATTACGACTATATCTTAAACAGCAATGACATGATGTGACATCATGGTCATTTCCCTCAATGTCTAGAGTTTCCAATTGGGTGTTTTTTCCGAAGGTGATGCTATGAAAACCAGCTCAGAAAGGCTGATGTTTGATACAGGCATCGAAACGTGCTTTTATGCATATGTTGCACAGGGGTCCGAATGTGCTTGTATGCAAATTGGACCGAGGCATCAAAAGGCGCTTCCACTGGAATGCAGTAGAGGTGAACAAAAGCCCTTTTGTGAGGTAAAGGGTTAAGTGAGTATTTTATTGCTATGAAAAGATATCACTTCGATAACCATATGTATAGATGAATTGTAGATCAACAAATGGTCAGCCCAAGTGCAATTCTGATACAAAGAAAACTTACAAGACTCAATTCCATTGTACATGTTAGCTTCTCGAACTGCTTCTTTGTCTTTCCTGTCAATGCTTCTGGACTGAAATAATAACAGTAATATTAAAAACACTACATAATACCAATAACTTGTGTTTGTTTAACTATATATATCACTAAAAGGCAGAATATATCATAGATATGACAGGATTTTATCCATTATTTTGACCAATTAATTGGATAATTTTGCCTTTTTTAATTGTTATTTTTCAGAACATTCACAGGTTTTAGTAACAATGTTTTGCAACATCTTGCTTAGTCATGGACCCAGGAGTATGAAGTTACTACCGGGTTTCTACCTTTTAATCCAAGAGTTTGCTCTGATTTGAAAAAAAGTTTAAATATTTATATTTTAGGGAGTATATTTCACACACACACACACACACACACACA